>CM046882.1:281786589-282169089 GCA_025667525.1 Glebionis coronaria | reverse complement strand
TAAAAACCGTTATATGAATATGGTTATGAAAAACCAAAACACGAACATAAAATCAATAGTATGACCCTGTATTGCTAGTCAGGCAATACATCGTAATTCGGTGCATATAGCAGTATTTCATTAATTGGATTATTATAAGCCGCATGACATTGTTACCTTACTACAACAAAAAACGGGTAGCTAGCCCGAAACTCATTTGCCCATCTAAATTAGCGTGTCGTCACAATAATCACGCTTGTGTAAATCTTCTCATACATAAATTCGCTTACCAATCAATGTGGCACGACGGGGATCAACCGTCAAGGCGCGAACTCGGGTGATCGTACCCAAATAGTACTATTATATGCATAAGCGTCTACCAAATCGCGGTAGTTCACAATTCAGGCTAATGGGACTTTTAGTGACATAACCTAACTTTAATAATCCATTTCATTTCATCTATCGGGTCCTTTAATCATTCATCGGGTCATACAATCATTCGGGTCTAAATCAATAAACAGACAATCGGGACAACTAGTGTCCTATTTTATAAAAACTAACATGTTATCTCCCTCGCGGGTTTATAAAACATTTCATAAAAACATTTAAAAGAGTGCGAGGCTATGAACTCACGTTGATGTGGGAAGGCGGGTTATCGGCAATTCGGACGTACGGTACGTGCTTCAATCACGGAAACCTAGACAAATAATACTCGTCTTAGACTCTTGTCCAATGACTTTATAAAAATAACAGTTATGTATATATATGATGATTTTATACATATGATGATGATCAAGTGGGTTTATACATTCTCATTTGCTCATTTTAGTGTTATGTATTGGTAACTTTTATACTAGTTTACTAGTTCAACTTGTTTATATTTTGGAGGCCCAAAAGGCCCATTACAAGCCCAATACTTGTCATTAGCCCAATTATAATCTTATTATCAGTATGATACTTTACATGTTGGGCCCAAGCGGTTTAAGCCCAATAAGTAAGTTTATAAGTGTTTAGCCCATTTAGTTGTATTATTAGTCCAATAACGCTAACTTAGCCCGTTAATGTCCGTATGTTATATAGTTTGGGTGTTATCGTTTTTTACTTGTATTAAGTACTTATATATCAGTATATGACTTTTATAAAGTGTACATTAGACGGGTCCGATCGTCTAAGTTTTAATTTACGAAAAACGTTAATTTTACGGTACTAGCCGAATAGACGTAAAAATCATGTTTATAGTTTTTATAACTTATAAAACTTACCAAACTACCATTTTTATATAATGTCCATTTATTTATCCTTATACATATTTATATAAATTAAATATATAACTTAGTGGGTTTTAATTTCACATTTTATACTATATTATTTTTAGTGCTTATATAATACTATTAAACTTTAATTTCACAAAATCTGATTTTTAGTTTCACTTTCACCATTTTTTTCATATCTTGAGTTCTATAAGGAGATAGAAGCTCATTTTTGGATGACATAAACTTCATATTATGTGATACAAATAAGTTAGTTATATCTACTGCTCAATCCATGTCTAAGTATCCTTAACAGTCCCTACAAAAACAGACTATTTAGATTGGTATACTAATTTTGTTTTGATCATATCTCACTCATTTTGATGATTCCATTGCATGGCCAACTCTCACATGTGTATGACATCTAATACTTACTTCAAATTGATTCCACGATGCCATTTTATTAGTTTATCATTTGGTTAGTTACTGTTTTTATACAGCCAACTTTATAAGCAAGAATTTAACCTTTTTACCTATGGTTTTCCATCATTTTAACCATGTTTATCAAATCTATTAACATCAAATCCCCACATAATATTTTTAATCATCATTCATCATCATATACATATACATAAATAAAGAAAATACAAGATTACATAATCAAAATAACAAGAGGATAGGAAGAACAATCTCTATACCACCAAGGTTGTGTAGGTTATGATCAAAGCTTGGATTTTGATGGAAAAACTTGTGATAGATCAACACCAACTTTGAAGACCACCAATATTTGTAAACTTCTTGTAGAAATCAGCCCTTGGAAATCATCAAATCACCTCCTTGGAAGTTAGAATCACCTTCAATCTTCAAGGCATCAAAGGGGCATCATCATGTGTATGAATAAAACATGATTTTATGGCTTAAATAGATCAAATGAGGGTTGTTGTTGGTGATTTTAGGACGAAATATAGAGAGAGAGAAAGGATGAGAGAGTTTTGTTGAGTGGTTTGCATGAGTAGCTAGTGCAAATGGTAAGAATGAAGTGGTTTTGTGGTTTTATGTAAGGTTAGCTTTCATGTTAAGCTTATGCTTAACATGTGTTAGCTTTCTTGCTAAAAGGGTGCCATATCTTATGATGTGGTGTCCTCTTTTTGGTTGTCCCTTTTAGTGGGGTGAGATAAACTTGTTTTGTCCCATCCCGCTAATTTACGGGTATTCCTCGATTCTAGTTTTCTCGATTTACTTGCCCTCGGGTCGTTTTATGAAAAATGTTTTTATAAATTATGAATCAACGGCACAAAAAGACTCTAATAAAAATTGTCTCATCAAAAACGGAGTTCAAAAACGTAAATACGCAATCCTAAGGTTTCCGGTTTAGTCGCAAAGGACGTTAAATTATTCACGTAAGTCCTAATCTCTTCTCGTAAATTTGTGAGTTTATGAACTAACACAAATTTAAAATTCCAAAATAATATTCACGGATAAATTTATTTCCTGAAATGTCGGACTGTCACCAAAAATGGTGTATGTAAACGTAAGCACGTAACGTAGAATCCTCCGGTTTAGACGTAGTCGATGCTACTTCAAGATGTAAACCCAAATTTCTTCCCAAAATAAGTGAGTTCATAATATAACATTAAAATAATGTTTTTAAATAACACTTGAGAATAAAATATCGACCATAAATTGACGGATTGTCACAGCATTTACCCCTAAACAGGATCTTTGTCCTCAAAGATCAATTTATCTTACTAGTCGCTTCTTATAGAGTTAGAACCATGTGGGTATTTCCTCCACATTCGGTCTTTTCTCTCAAGTGCAATTCATTACAATACGCGAGTTTCATCAAACATAACTATGGGAATAAGATCAGGCTTAATGTTGACTTACTTTCTCTATCAATGATGTTCACGGGTTTTTGATGAATGCAACTTTTCGCCGATCTAAACTTCATTAAGGAATAGTCAGATTTTCACTTGATAGATATTTAATCAAGTTAGATATACGAAACATAATTCACGCAGCCCTTGAAGTCATAAGGTAGATCCAGCTTATATGCCTTTCAATCCAATCTTTTTACATCATCTCAATAGTCCCATACAACGGGGACTTATTTCCCATGATCTTTTAGATCATCTATCCATTTTTCCCAGGTGAAAATTTTTGGCATAACTTCGCTACCCATCCTGTACTTCAAGATCTACATTTCATATTCACATAATCTCCTGCCCACTATTGGCAGTCAATAATCAGATCCTAATTTCAACAATCATTTCACGTTTCACGGGTCGGGTATTTTGTAAGGTTAGGTTTGTCATCATAGGCAACCTTAAACCTAAAATACATGTCCAACTCATAATGAGTGTATGTCGGGTGTCTTCATCCCAACTCCTGCTTACAGATGCTCTCATATTTAGATCCTAACAAGATTCGATCTCGATCCTAACACGATAACTATCAATGATAATATCTCCAAAGGAAAGCGATTATACGGTTTATTACCAAAGGTCAATCATTCAAACATAAAACAACACTTCTAGTATTTTGTATCGTTACTTTACCTCGTCCCTTCGATTGGGGTGGTAAATAGTACTCTTCATCAAGGTTCGTTCCCAATGACTTCTGAGCAAATCTCTGGAAATTTGATGCGAAGCGAGGATCTTGATAGAGATGATCGATACAGGCACACCATGCTTACATAACTCCTTTAAATACAAAGAGTCAATTTCTTCATCGAGAATCTATCATTAACGGGAATGATATTAGCAGATTTGGTCAGTCTGTCGACGATGACCCAAATCGAATCAAATTCAGATGATGACCTTTGCAATAGTTTAGACGTTTACTAATGTATGAGGCGATGTCTGCCTTCATAATTTGCCATCAGTACAACTTTTTCAGATAAGATACGCTTAATCAGAAATGGCATGAATAGAATATTTATACTTACAAGATTTCAATATGACTAAATCTCAAAATCCTCTATATTCAGGCAACCACAAGCAGCCTTTAAAACATTTAACGCCATAGGCTTATCAAATCTAATGGTTCACATTAGCCGCGAACCCCTTTTATTATCTATATTATCCCTTTTTACAAACATTAGCTATTTTTAAATTGCTCGGCAATTTATTTTGCACAGTCATTACTAAGGAACACATCCTAATTGATTCTTTATTTTTACATAATGTGTCAGTAATTACGTTCACTTTCCTAGATGGAATAAATATCATGACCGTATTTATTCGAAAATTCTTTCTTCACATTTTCTAAGTCTTAGTTCTATCTCAACTATTATTTTTCTCAGTTTTGCTCAATCCGACGTTTAAAGCGTCGATAACTACTACCAGTAATTAAATAATAAATATTTAATTTTATGAAACGTAAAAGTAAAAAGTTTTAAATTTATCAGTTTGTCCCATTTATAGAAAAAAAATATTCAAAATAAATTTGAATTTAGTTAACACGATTTTTGTTGATTTATCGAAAATAATTAATAAGATTCGTAAATGTTCGAAAAATCTTTGTTTATACTTTGCTCAAAATTTTCTTAGTTGAAAAGCAAAAATTGTCGCTTCAATTTTCAAGTCATGGTTTCCTCAATCCCTCTTAGGTTGTATTGAGGCATACACAAACATTTACCCCTAAACAGGAGTTTAGTTAAATGTTCTGGGTATAAGGGAATAATCCCTCAAAAGTTCTTTTTGATAAAACATTCGTCAAAACATATTTGCACTTTCTTTTTGGTAAAACCCAAAGTCTCAAATGGCTCAAATTTTTAAAGAGTCAATATAGATTCTATTATCTATTAATCGCACGGTCAAATAATGTAAAGGATTTAGTCTTTTATCACATGTTAATTATTTAAGGTACAGGTTTTTATTGTTCGGTCAATTCAGGGCGATCTATAAATAATTACTAACTCCTTCTTATACTTATAAACAAACAAATGGTCTTTAATGATCACAAGCATGAAGTTATCAAATTACAGCCTACACACATGATTCATCAAATTTATGGATGCTACATGTGTATTAGTCAATCCAAACGACATCACGTGAAACTCATAATGTTCATTACAAGTACCGGATGTAGTGATTGGAATAGACAATCTTTTTCGTGGATGCGAAATTGATGATAACCATGCCGAGGATCAAAATTTTTAAAACATACGCTAGAACCTTGTAAATGATCGAACAAATCTATCATCTTGTGTAGTGGATATAGATTTTTAATCGTCAATTTACCTAGTTCACGATAATCAACAAATAAATATAAGGAATGATAACACCATAGCTCTTCATAATGACGAGCTCGGTAAAATAAAAGCTTTCTCCGACAACTCTCTCAGTTGTACGGTAATTCTTTTAATTCGGATGGTGCTGACGTACAGTGCACAAGCCACAGGTGCAGCACCGGAATATAATCAATACCAATTTCAACTTGCCTTAATGTCGAAAGTCTAGGTAATTCACCAGCAAATACCTCCTAAAGTTTCAGATAACAGAAACAACTTTTAATAAATTCATATTAGGTCCTTTCTAGATTATAATATCTATGACTAATTCAGAACCGTTCACGGTATAATTTCAAGTCTAACTGCAGGATATGGACATCCATCAAGAATTATTTAGATCACTTTTGATAATCAACATCTTATTTTTTTAGGGGATTTCTACTCGAGTTCCCATCAATTAAGACAATGTCGTCATGTCATAATCAATCAATCCATTCTACTGACATTACCAACTTTTCAGTCTCATTGTCGTCGATAAGATGTGAACTTCTCAAAAGACTAATAATAACTCATAATCTTTCACAAATTCAGGGATATATGGAGACACAACTACTATTAAAAGAGTAAGTTCAACGCATAATCTATGCGAGAGAATTTCAAATCAGATACAGACGAAAACATTTAACGAATATGAATATATCCCATGTTTTCATAATTTGGGTACGCATTCGAAAGCTCCTCGGATCGTTACCCAGGTCATTCAAATGAAATCAAATCATAAGAAATGATAAGAACGTCAATACATCTAGTCGGGTATCAACACTCGGTAATCAGATACTTTTCCTAAGAATCTCACTACGGGAGAATTGGACAACAAGTAATTGTCAATTGTCAAATAAGACAATTTCCACAGATGAGTAAATTTGACTCAGAAAATTAAATATTACGGGCACATATGTAGGTGTCCCTATCAATATGCCCCTAATTTGCACTTCTTGTAGATCTCATAAAATTTAATCTTTCACTATATTCAAAGAAAATTTAGTGTTTATTAATATTTCATGGTGACTACTAATCAGTCTTGCATGGTCACTTCCAAATTGTATGTAGGCGCGCAACTATATACAATTTCAAGATTAACGATGCAATACTCAGTTCGTCAAAATTTTATCATCACGTTTATAATAAAAACATTTTCATGCTTAATTCTTAAATAAGAATCAAAATAAACTTACAAAGATTTTCTTTGTTATGAAAACAATTAAGTTTTCTAAGGTGTTTTCATTTTGATAACGATCACTTATAGATCTCACTTTGAATAATCCTTATACTGATGAAAATTCAATTTTTCTCAAGGGATACTGCTTTATCTTATAAAAACAATGAGTGATCTGCAAAAGAGCGATGAAAAGTTGTTCACCAAGAACTAACTACAATATGCTAGGAAATGAGATTTGGCCAAATAATCATGAGGTTCATGACCTCGATGGCGCTCAAAAAGAATAATTCACAACGTAACTCAATTCGAGATGAGTACTTGTTCAATGGTTGCATCACTAATGCGAACATTAGGATGAAGCAATAAAAGATAGATAACATCGATACATGCAGGATTTAGCAATCAAAGGTAGTCTTTTTCATTAATCGCAAACAAGTCAAAATTGTACCGTAACACATTACGTGTCACTATGTCATACAATTCTCAGAACTCATCCTACCAACTGATATCTCAGTTAAGTTAGGGATTTTTAAAAGATACCACAATGAATACTAACCTACAAAAGTCATTATGTGTTCCATATGTCCCGAAAGATCCATTGGTCCCAATTCAGAAGAAGATTTCTTCAATTTATTTCTTGGACACTGGGCATCCTCGTTAGTGGACAATGGCCTAGGAACAACCCTTAACACGGATCAACAATCAATTAAAACCTTATAGTTCAATCAAAAAACTTAATGACTTCCTCTTAACAATTTCATATTCCATACGAGTTAAATTTTACTTTATTCAAGTTTCAACCAATTTTATACTCAATTTGATATCCTACCTCATTCTCTAATACTTTCAATCTTATTCTTAGACCTTCAAAAGGGCAATAAAAGCTCGATATGATCAACACTTAATTTCCAATCCTATCGCTCATTCATCAATAGGTATCAAATGAGTCACTAGTATGAAATGACTTGATCATTCAACTAGACTTCTCGGAAAGGTACTAGTGGCATGCGGATTTTGGGTAATGGTTCCAATGACAGCCTCAAGTGCAACATTCACCCTTTCGATTTCAAATTTAAGAATTGTATGACAACGAATCAGATGACATCTTTCTAGGTGGTAACGTTTTGTCAAACTCCACTCTATAAGGAAAGATCGTTATGACATCGATATCAGATTTAATCTCGCCAATTCTTTTTCAATATCACAATCAACTAATGTCTACATTTCTACGAATATCAACCATTTGTTGGGATCATAAATATCCACAACTTGGTTTAGATCTAGGATAGCTAGAATTCCTACGAGAATAGCTTCGATTAATTTACTAGGGGATTTAGGGTTCCTTGTGACAATCTACGTCGTATAAATACCTCGTATACATATTAAAATAATCATCAAACAATCATGTAATCAAATTACGTCATATATATATATATATATATATATATATATATATATGTAATACGAGTTGTATATATTAAAATAACACTTCTCAGTCGGCCTTGTCGGTAACTCGGGAATTCTTCGGCATCGTTATAGTCAAAAGATTTTTAGACATTTTTAGAAAAATGTTTATAGTTAAAAGATATTGAAATGTTTTATTCAAAACCTTGGTTTTAAAAATCTTTCATTCTCTATAACGAGAGCTCTGATACCAAACTTTAACACCCCCAAATTTATACAACTCAATACAGCGAAAGACTAGTTGGTGTTACGGGATAGCACATTACTCACATCATAGACAACGCATAAAAATCGCGTCGTTTAATAATAAAACATTTCCATTCATAAATATCAAGTTTACATAGGTCCCAAGTCATATTATTTCATACAAAGTTTTACAAAGTATTTGAATGGAAATTATTGTTTAAGTGCGGGCCATGAATTCTTGTCGTCTTCCCGAGAATTACCTTCAAGTATCTGAGACAAAACATGTTAAAAGAAAAGGTCAGCGATAACGCCGAGTGAATTCATAGAGTTTAATGAAATCCATCAATATAACATCGGTATAAAATTATTACCGAAAATCATTTTGTACAAATCTTTGTAATAGGCCATAAAATAGCCAAAGTCATTTAATACAAATCTTTATCAAAAATCATAATATAGGCTTTCGCCTTTAAAATCATTATACGAGCCAATGTCGTAAAACCATCATACAATACGTCTTATGACGTTATATACAGTTAAATAAAAACCGTTATATGAATATGGTTATGAAAAACCAAAACACGAACATAATATCAATAGTATGACCCTGTATTGCTAGTTAGGCAATACATCGTAATTCGGTGCATATAGCAGTATTTCGTTAATTGGATTATTATAAGCCGCATGACATTGTTACCTTACTACAACAAACAACGGGTAGCTAGCCCGAAACTCATTTGCCCATCTAAATTAGCGTGTCTTCACAATAATCACGCTTGTGTAAATCTTCTCATACATAAATTCGATTAGCAATCAATGTGGCACGACGGGGATCAACCGTCAAGGCGCGAACTGGGGTGATCGTCCCCAAATAGTAATATTATATGCATATGCGTCTACCAAATCGCGGTAGTTCACAATTCATGCTAATGGGACTTTTAGTAACATAACCTAACTTTAATAATCCATTTCATTTCATCTATCAGGTCATTTAATCATTCATCGGGTCATACAATCATTCGGGTCCAAATCAATAAACAGACAATCGGGACAACTAGTGTCCTATTTTATAAAAACTAAAATGTTATCTCCCTCGCGGGTTTATACCACATTTCATAAAAACATTTAAAAGAGTGCGAGGCTATGAACTCACATTGCTGTGGGAAGGCGGGTTATCGGCAATTCGGACGTACGGTACGTGCTTCAATCACGGAAACCTAGAATAATAATACTCGTCTTAGACTCTTGTCCAATGACTTTCTAAAAATAACAATTATGTATATATATGATGATTTTATACATATGATGATGATCAAGTGGGTTTATACATTCTCATTTACACATTTTAGTGTTATGTATTGGTAACTTTTATACTAGTTTACTAGTTCAACTTGTTAACATTTTGGAGGCCCAAAAGGCCCATTACAAGCCCAATACTTGTCATTAGCCCAATTATAATTTTATTATCAGTATTATACTCTTCATTTTGGGCCCAATTGGTTTAATCCCAATAAGTAAGTTTATAAGTTTTTAGCCCATTTAGTTGTATTATTAGTCCAATAACGCTAACTTAGCCCGTTAATGTTCGTATGTTATATAGTTCGGGTGTTATCGGTTTTTACTTATATTAAGTACTTATATATCAGTATATGACTTTTATAAAGTTTACATTAGACGGGTCCGATCGTCTAAGTTTTAATTGACGAAAAACGTTAATTTTACGGTACTAGCTGAAAAGACGTAAAAATCATGTTTATAGTATTTATAACTTATAAAACTTACCAAACTACCATTTTTATATAATGTCCATTTATTTATCCTTATACATATTTATATAAATGAAATATATAACTTAGTGGGTTTTAATTTCACATTTTATACTAAATTATTTTGAGTGCTTATATAATACTATTAAACTTTAATTTCACAAAATCTTATTTTTAGTTTCACTTTCACCATTTTTATCATATCTTGAGTTCTATAAGGAGATAGAAGCTCATTTTTGGATGACATAAACTTCATATTATGTGCTACAAATAAGTTAGTTATAGCTACTGCTCAATCCATGTCTAAGTATCCTTAACAGTCCCTACAAAACAGACTATTCAGATTGGTATACTAATTTTGTTCTGATCATATCTCACTCATTTTGATGATTCCATTGCATGGCAAACTCTCACATGTGTATGACATCCAATACTTACTGAAATTTGATTCCACCATGCCATTTTATCAGTTTATCGTTTGGTTAGTTATTGTTTTTATAAAGCCAACTTTATAAGCAAGAATTTAACCTTTTTACCTATGGTTTTCTATCATTTTAACCATGTTTATCAAATCTATTAACATCAAATCCCCACATAATATTTTTAATTATCATTCATCATCATATACATATACATAAATAAAGAAAATACAAGATTACATAATCAAAATAACAAGAGGATAGGAAGAACAATCTCTATACCACCAAGGTTGTGTAGGTTATGATCAAGGCTTGGATTTTGATGGAAAAACTTGTGATAGATCAACACCAACTTTGAAGACCACCAATATTTGTAAACTTCTTGTAGAAATCATCTCTTGGAAATCATCAAATCACCTCCTTGGAAGTTAGAATCACCTCCAATCTTCAAGGCTTCAAAGGGGCATCATCATGTGTATGAATAACACATGATTTTATGGCCTAAATAGATCAAATGAGGGTTGTTGTTGGTGATTTTAGGACGAAATATAGAGAGAGAGGAAGGATGAGAGAGTTTTGATGAGTGGTTTGCATGAGTAGCTAGTGCAAATGGTAAGAATGAAGTGGTTTTGTGGTTTTGTGTAAGGTTAGCTTACATGTTAATCTTATGCTTAACATGTGTTAGCTTTCTTGCTAAAAGGGTGCCACATCTTATGATGTGGTGTCCTCTTTTTGGTTGTCCCTTTTAGTGGGGTGGGATAAACTTGTTTTGTCCCATCCCGCTAATTTACGGGTATTCCTCGATTCTAGTTTTCTCGATTTACTTGCCCTCGGGTCGTTTTATGAAAAACGTTTTTATAAATTATGAATCAACGGCACAAAACGAATCTAATAAAAATTGTCTCATCAAAAACGGAGTTCAAAAACGTAAATACGCAATCCTAAGGTTTCCGGTTTAGTCGCAAAGGACGTTAAACTATTCACGTAAGTCCTAATCTCTTCTCGTAAATTTGTGAGTTTATGAACTAACACAAATTTAAAATTCCAAAATAATATTCACGGATAAATTTATTTCCTGAAATGTCGGACTGTCACCAAAAACGGTGTAAGTAAACTGATGAGACTGCTTTTATACATAGTCTCATCGTCCAAATCGGCCTTAAAATGCATTAAATATCATCAAAATACCCAAATATATGCTTGTGTTTGTTGCTTGTGTATTTTAGGTACGGATATTGAGAAAATGACAAAAGATCACAAGGATCATGCAAAAACGAACACGGGAAACGAAGCCGCACAATGAACCAAGCCCTAATGAAGAATTTTCCAAAGAAAACCCTTGAAGATTTGAAGAATTATGAAGAAGGGTCCTCCAATATGGAAGAATTGACACTTTATACCCTTGTATCTTCATAATTACAAGTTTGGTCCCTAAAGTTTGTCAAAATTACAAAAAGGACCCTTAACTTTGAAGAATTCGCAAATTTAGTCCCTCAACAAAACTAAATTGTCAATATTGGTCCTCCAAGAAGTCAACAAACAAGTCAAACCTTGAAGAATGAAGAAAATGCCAAAATCAGTCCTTCAAATATCATAAATTTGCATGTTTAGTCCTTAAAACAAGTTTAAAAACTTGTTGTGCCAAAATTGCCAACTGCCCAAAGTTGTTTATAAAGGAAAAGAAGTTGATGGCTGTTATTTACAAAGTAAACAAAAAAGGAAACAATGGGGACCATTACTGCCAAACACACAAACCCTTCCCAGCCAATCACCACTCCACGTCACCCCACAACACCAATCACAATCCCCCACCTCACAACCCCCTTCCATGTCACCCTCCACTTACGAATTAAACTGGTTTAATTAATCAGTTTTAAACTTCCCTCCAAACACTTATTTAAAACCTATTAATCCCCAAATCAGATTAAAACCCCACCCTAATCCCACATAAACCCTAGAACTCCCCAGGTCAGATTAAACACAAAACAAGGGGTTTTTGCCTAATTATTTCCAGATTGTTAATTCATCACACCCTAAACCCAAACCCAACACCCAAAAACGTCCCTCTTATCCTCACATGGCTCTCCAACCCTCCCCTAACCCACAATTGAGCATGAAGACAAACTGAGGCCAGAGAATCAACGACCAAGGCATAGCTTCATATCCACGCATCATTCACACCCCTTGGATCATTTTTGGAACGTTGATTTCACCACAAGCAGACAAGAAGAGATCACATGGGACGAAAATTCAGAAATCATAAAGGGGTATTCCTGGAATTCAACAAGCATTAGGGTTTATTATTTTTTCTGCTTTCTAGAACCTTGTAAGTCCCTATATAAGGACGTATAAGACTTAGCATAGTTCTTGTTCTTGCTTTCCTTGTTCACATCCTTGTAAAGCCCCTTTTAATGAATGAAAGTTGGTGAAGTGTTATGTGAAGAAAGCTAGTCCCATTCTTATATTTCAGTTGATTTAAGTTATCATTGTTCAGTTTGGTTTAAAATTTTCAGCAAGTTTATCAAGTTTTCCAAGTTTCTGTTTTCATTTCAAGGTTTTCTTAAACTCTAAATTTTCATAAAAATCTGATAAAATGGTGATGAAATGTGTTAGTTTAGTGGTGTTTGAGATTGTGTATGTCCATGATACCATGGCTTGTTCTGGTATAGTGGGTACCCAATCTTAGACAGCCATTGTTTGGTCACTTTTTAGCTTATCACAGTCCTAATCTAAGCTAAAGCTCACTTCTAGCTTTATCCATAAGCTAGGGGTCTGCCCTTAGCTTTTACACAGTCTTCTTTTTTTCTCTCTTAGCAGGTTCATATTATCCATTATTTTATTTAGAAGACATATTGGGTGTGTGTGTCACTTGTGACCACCACTAGCATCTCTACTTGCATACTTGTTCCTATAAGCAAACTGCACAAGCCCCAGCTTGTAGGAGAAGGCATAGCAGCCTTAGTGGGGCCTGGATGTGGGTCCCACAAGGTATAATCCTTGGTTCCCTTGTTTTAGTTTTCAAAAGTTAACATTCATATGATTTGGTGAATTTTTGTGAATTTGCTTGTTTGTTTGTTTTATCTGCTTGATTAGGACTTAAATTGTTTGTTATGCATATTAGGAGTGTTTGAAATCAGTTTGGTAGAGTTTTATTAAGATTTGCTTTGTTAAAATTGGTTTTCATAAGTTTAAGGGGTGTTTGGATTAAGGTTCTAGTAGGGTTTAATGATATGCATCTTGGCTTAAAATCTGTTAAAAATACTCAATAGGGTATTGTTAGGTTGTATGTTAGTTTGGGTTTCTATTTGGTGAAGTCTAAAGACATTTGCATGCTTAAAAATTTGGAAAACAGTCAAAATCAGTCAAGCCCCAATTCTGCCAAGTTTTTATGAAAATTTGTTCACCAAATCTTTAGCATTGTTAGATTATAGGCCTGTCTAGGATTGGTAATCATTTATATGCTAGTTGGTACATTTGTGTGCAAGTTGTTGAGGTTTGAAATTCATTATTGTGCCAAGTAAACCAGCATCTATTCATCAGATACCATATTAGCTTAATCAGAAACATTCATATGCATTTGAGCTTGATTGGGTGATTGAATTGTGTTTTTTGTGCTATAATTGACTCCCTACACTCAAACTGAGTGTAGGGGTGCCCCTATTGTCCATCAAAACTCCAAAAACAAGTCCTCTTGTCGTTTCTTCACAAGTGAAGAAACACTCTTTGTGTTCATCAGTCATTTTGTAATCTGGGCAATGTTTTGATCTTAGCAGCTTAGATCTAGCTTGTTTTATTTGATAAAAAGTTTATTTGGAGTGAGTTTAGGTTACTGCTTTTGAGTTTTTAAAGTTTAAAAAGAAAAAAAAGTTTTTACAAAAAGGACGTGTCCAGGACTCGAACCTGCGCCTCTCCTCTCACACTCCAACATGATAACCAGTTGCCCTAGGGTCTTTGACTGGTTATCACTTGGAACTTTAATTACTTAAGCATTATTTGTTTTTAGCTTATATAACTTAACAGCCTAGAAATAAGCTTATTCCAGCTTATTTCTTTTAGGTTTTTGCAAGTTAGCATTTTTCTTGTGTTCTTATTAGGGTTTAGGACTTTTTGGTTCAAAAACTTTATTTTTCACGTGCTTATTTAATTTTCTAGGATTATTTTAAGTTTAAATTTTGAAAAGTAAATTAAAAACAGGAAAAAGTATTTTAAAAATCTGAAAAAATAGTTTTTAGGTTTTTAATTATATTTTTGAGGTTTACAGCTATTTAAGTTTTCAATTTAACTTATTTTTGATTTTATATGATTTTAGGGTTTTTAACCAACTTTGAAATTTAATTTAAAATTATTTAAAAGGTTTTGGAAACTTTTGATTACATTTCTGTCTTAGTTACATTATTCTAGATTTTTGGTAATTTTTTAGAATTTTTTTATAAACTTTGAATTTTTTGAATATTTTAATATTATTTTATTATTAAAAATTGAAAGTTTGATTTTTTTTAAGTTTTTACATTTTTCCTAGATTGTAGACACTTAATTAGGAGTTTTGTAACTTTCCAAATATTTTTAGGGCTTTTCAATTATTTTTTAGGATTAATTTAAGTTTTAATTGATTTTAATAGTTTTTAAGTGTTTAAAAATAGCTTTATTTGGTTTTAAAATTTTAAAAAATACTTTTTAGCTTAATTAGGTTATTTTTGAGGTTTACAAACTTTAAAAACTTGTTTAGGGCTTTTTAATAATTAATTGTGATTTTTAGGGCTTTAATTAGCATTAAAAAGTCATTGTCTAATTAATTAAAAGGTTTTAGCAAGTTTGGATTTTTTGTAAACTCTTAGAATATTATTGTGGATTTTTAGTAATTTTTAGGTTAAAATTTTAATTTTGTTACTTTTTACGGTTTTACGTGATCGACCTTTTCGTCTTAGTTTAATCCGTCTTCGTAACCGTCATTCTATTCTAATCTCATTTCTTCTTTTCTTTTTCTCAATATAATCACAAAGATAATCATTTCAATACACACACACTAAGCCTCCTTGGGAAACGAACTTGGACTTATTTGGTCATTAGTGCTCAGTTTTCCTAAACCAGACACTTAATACTTGCCACTTTTGCCTTCCTTTTCCTAAAGGGGGTAAAAACACTACAATCATAAACGTAAGCACGTAACGTAGAATCCTCCGTTTTAGACGTAGTCGATGCTACTTCAAGATGTAAACCCAAATTTCTTCCCAAAATAAGTGAGTTCATAATATAACATTAAAATAATGTTTTTAAATAACACTTGAGAATAAAATATCGACTATAAATTGACGGATTGTCACAAGAGAAGTCTAATTGAACGTGTGAATCATTTCATACTAGTGACTCATTTGATAATTATTGTTGTAAGAGTAATAGGATTGGAAATTAAGTGTTGTTCATATCGAGCTTTTATTTCCCTTTCCAGGTCTAAGAATAAGGTTGTAAGTATTGGAGAATGAGGTACGATATCGCATTGAGTATAAGTTGATTGAAACTTTAATAAAGTAAAATTTAACTCGTATGGAATATGAGATTGTTAAGAGGAAGTCGTTAAGTCCTGTGATTGAATTATAAGGTTTTAAATGATTGTTGGTTTGTGTTAAGGGTTGTTCCTAGGCCATTGTCCAATGACGAGGATGCCCAGTGTCCAAGAAATAAATTGAAGAAATCTTCTTCTGAATTGGGACCGATGGATCTTCCGGGACAGGTGGAACACCTAAATGACTTTTGTAGATTAGTATTCATTGTAGTATCATTTAAAAATCCCTAACTTAACTGAGACATCAATTGGTAGGATAAGTCCTTGGAATTGTATGACATGGCGACACGTAATGTGTGACAGTATAATTTTTTGACTTGTTTGTGATTAATGAAAAGACTATCTTTGATTACTAAATCCTACATGTATCGATGTTATCTATCTTTTCTTACTTCTTCCTAATGTTGCATTAGTGATGAAACCATTAAAACAAGTACTCATCTCGATTTGAGTTACGTTGTGGATTATTCTTTTTGTATTCCTGAGTGCCATCGAGGTCGAACCTCATTAATTATTTGGCTAAGCTCATTTCCTAGCATATCATAGTTAATTCTTGGTGAACAACTCTTCATCACTCTTTTGCAGATCACTCATTGTTTTTTATAAAGTTAAAACAGTATCCCTTGAGGAAAAATTGAATTTTCGTCACCATATGGATTATTCAAAGTGAGATTTATGAGTAATGGTTATCGAAATAAAGTTGTTTATGAAACACTTTGGAAAATTTAATTGCTTCCATAACGAAGAACATCTCTTTAAATTCATTTTGACTCTTATTTCAGAATTAAGCATGAAAATATTTTTATTTTTAAACATGATGACAAAGTTTTGACGAACTGAGTATTGCATCGTTAATCCTAAAATTGTATATAGTTGCGCGCCTACTTACAATTTGGAAGGGACCTTGCAAGGCTGATTAGTAGTCACCATGAAATTGTTAATAAACATTACATTTTTCTTTGTAATTGTGAAAGATTAAATTTTTATGAGATCTGCAAGAAGTGCAAAATAGGGACATATTGTTAGGGACACCTACATGTGTGCCCGTATCATTTATTTTTCCGAATCGGATTTACTCATCTGTGGAAATTGTCTTATTTGACAATTGACCTCCCTTCTAGTCCAATTCTCTCATGGTGATATTCTTTGGAAAGGTATCTAATTACCAAGTGTTGATACCCGACTGGATGTATCGACGTTCTTATCATTTCTTTTGATTAAGTGCCATTTGAATGACATGGGTAACGATCCGAGGTGCTTTCGAATGTGTACTCAAATTATGAAAACATGGGATATATCTATGTTCGTTAATGTTTTTTGTCTTTATCTGATTTGAAATTCTCTCGCGTAGATTATGCGTTAACCTTACTCTTTTAATGGTAGTTATGTCTCCAGATATCCTTGATTTTGTGAAGGGTTATGAGTTATTATTAGTCTTTTGAGAAGTTCTCATCTTATCAACGGAAATAAAACTGAAAAATTGGTAAGGCCATTAGAATGCATTGATTGATTATGACATGATGTCAGTATCTAAATTGATGGGAACTCGAGTCGAATTCCCCTAAAAAGATAAGATGTTGATTATCAAAGGTGATCTAAATAATTCCCGATGGATGACCAAATCCTTCATTTAGACTTCAAATTATACCATGAATGGTTATGAATTAGTCAAAGATCTTGTAATCTAGAAAGAACCTAAAGTAAATTTATTAAAAGATGTTCCTATTATCTAAAACTTTCGGAGGTATTTGCTGGTGAATTACCTATACTTTCGCCATTAAGGCAATTTGAATTTGGTATTGATTATATGCTAGTTGGTACATTTGTGTGCAAGTTGTTGAGGTTTGAAATTCATTATTGTGCCAAGGTAAACCAGCATCTATTCATCAGATACCATATTAGCTTAATCAAAAACATTCATATGCATTTGAGCTGGATTGGGTGATTGAATTGTGTTTTTTGTGCTATAATTGACTCCCTACACTCAAACTGAGTGTAGGGGTGCCCCTATTGTCCATCAAAAACCATCAAAACTCCAAAAACAAGTCCTCTTGTCGTTTCTTTACAAGTGAAGAAACACTCTTTGTGTTCATCAGTCATTTTGTAATCTGGGCAATGTTTTGATCTTAGCAGCTTAGATCTAGCTTGTTTTATTTGATAAAAAGTTTATTTGGAGTGAGTTTAGGTTACTGCTTTTGAGTTTTTAAAGTTTAAAAAGAAAAAAAAAGTTTTTACAAAAAGGACGTGGCCAGGACTCGAACCTGCGCCACTCCTCTCACACTCCAACGTGATAACCAGTTGCCCTAGGGTCTTTGACTGGTTATCACTTGGAACTTTAATTACTTAAGCAGTATTTGTTTTTAGCTTATATAACTTAACAGTTTAGAAATAAGCTTATTCCAGCTTATTTCTTTTAGGTTTTTGCAAGTTAGCATTTTTCTTGTGTTCTTATTAGGGTTTAGGACTTTTTGGTTCAAAAACTTTATTTTTCACGTGCTTATTTAATTTTCTAGGATTATTTTAAGTTTAAATTTTGAAGAGTAAATTAAAAATAGAAAAAAGTATTTTAAAAATCTGAAAAAATAGTTTTTAGGTTTTTAATTATATTTTTGAGGTTTACAGCTATTTAAGTTTTCAATTTAACTTATTTTTGATTTTATATGCTTTTAGGGTTTTTAACCAACTTTGAAATTTAATATAAAATTATTTAAAAGGTTTTGGAAACTTTTGATTACACTTCTGTCTTAGTTACATTATTCTAGATTTTTGGTAATTTTTTAGAATTTTTTTATAAACGTTGAATTTTTTTGAATATTTTAATATTATTTTATTATTAAAAATTGAAAGTTTGATTTTTTTAAGTTTTTACATTTTTCCTAGATTGTAGACACTTAATTAGGAGTTTTGTAACTTTCCAAATATTTTTAGGGCTTTTCAATTATTTTCTAGGATTAATTTAAGTTTTAATTGATTTTAATAGTTTTTAAGTGTTTAAAAATAGCTTTATTTGGTTTTAAAATTTTAAAAAAAATACTTTTTAGCTTAATTAGGTTATTTTTGAGGTTTACAAACTTTAAAATCTGGTTTAGGGCTTTTTAATAATTAATTGTGATTTTTAGGGCTTTAATTAGCATTAAAAAGTCATTGTCTAATTAATTAAAAGGTTTTAGCAAGTTTGGATTTTTTGTAAACTCTTAGAATATTATTGTGGATTTTTAGTAATTTTTAGGAATTTTTAGGTTAAAATTTTAATTTTGTTACTTTTTATGGTTTTACGTGATCGACCTTTTCGTCTTAGTTTAATCCGACTTCGTAACCGTCATTCTATTCTAATCTCATTTCTTCTTTTCTTTTTCTCAATATAATCACAAAGATAATCATTTCAATACACACACACTAAGCCTCCTTGGGAAACGAACTTGGACTTATTTGGTCATTAGTGCTCGGTTTTCCTAAACCGACACTTAATACTTGCCACTTTTGCCTTCCTTTTCCTAAAGGGGTAAAAACACTACAATCATTTTGGCGCCGCTGCCGGGGAGGCGTGTTGTGTTTTGATTTGAACATTGTTGTTTTTATATATAGCCATAATAGCTAATTGTATTAGTAGCACTCTACTAATACGTATTATCGGTTTTTCGTTTTTTGTGAATACTATTACTATATTGTATACGTAGAACAATAAATTCACAAGTACTCCAAATACGTGAGAAATCACAACCTTGACTTGGGAGGTCATTACCCAATCATTGTATTCGAATCTCAAACCAAAGAAAAAAGGCAAAAATAGATAAATACTTTCGTGAAGCTCGATTTTGAAAAATACAAACTATAAGGTGGGTATAAGGCGGTTGTATTTCACGACCTAAAGGAAAAAGGCTCTTAAGTGCTTCGTGCCGCCTCGTTTCCTCCACTTGCTTGTGCGTATTTTGAGATTGAAAGCTAATCGAGGGTTTTGCCGCCCAAAGTATTACTTATGTATCATATATATTTTCTTGGTTTCATTTGATTAAACCCTCTTGAACGTTTTGGTGTTCCAGCAACGTTCTAAAGTCATCGAAGGCGTTCACTTCACGTGATCGTTTTCATTCCTTGAGGCTTCTTTAATCGAGAGATTTGATTAAGGAGGAGATTTGTAGATTTTTGTCTACCTAATACATTCCACAAAAATCAAAAAAAAAAGTAAAAACAATCAAAAACCACAAAAAAAATTGAAAAAGTAAAAACACCAAAAAGAATCTTCTTTGCTCACCCTCTCGTTGTACGTGACGTTTATGCAAACTCGCTCCAAAGCAAGACGTGCTCGTAAACGAAGAAACAAATCAACCACTCCTTCTAGTGAGGATTCTCCTATTGACGAACCCATCGTAGTGAAAGAAGCACCCATGGCTAATCGAACTATGATGGAGTTGCTTCAAGCACCCACCGAGGGTTATGGAGAAGCGATTGTGATTCCCGCTATCCTTGCGGAGAATTTTGAGGTTAAGACGGGTTTGTTGTCCATGATTCAAAACAACAAGTTTCGAGGTGACGAAAAGGACAACCCTCATAACCACATTCGCCAATTTAATCGTCTCACCGCCAATTGCAAGTTTAAGGACGTCTCTAACGACTCGATTAAGATGATGCTTTTTCCGTATTCCTTAGCGGGGCCCGCAAAAATTTGGTTAGAGAAAGAGCCACCCAATTCTATATTGACGTGGAAGGATCTCGTTTCAAAATTCGTAAACCAATTTTTTCCGCCCTCTAAGACTACGCATTTTAAAAACGAGATTTCAATGTTTTCGCAAGAGTATAATGAGAGTTTTTCAACGGCTTGGAATAGGTTTAAGGAAATGTTGCACGAATGTCCTCATCATGGTTTTTCCAACTTGCATCAAATTGACACGTTTTACAATGGCTTGAACGATCATGAGCGTGATTATCGTAATGCCGCCGCGGGTGGTAATTTTTTGTGTAAAACGGTCGAGGAAGCATTGTTAATCATTGAGAATAGGTCTAAGGTCTATAGTCCTCGTAGCACGTCGAGTGTTCGTAAGACTTCGTCTTCGCCTTCGCCTTCATTGTCACATACTGTTGATGCTTGCCAAATCGAGGATAATTTGGAGAACAAGATTTTTGATAAGCTTAAAGGATTGTTAGTTGAGTTTAAAGTTGGTGAACAACCCACTCCCGCTACGGCTAAAGCGGTTGAGGTTTCTTGTATGTATTGTGGTGGAGCTCACGATTACTCCGAGTGCATTACCAACGGCGGTAACACTTCGAGTGCCTTCGCGGCCGCGGGACCTTATAACCAAAACGGTCAAGTTCCCCGCACTAATCAATTGACTCCACCGGGTTTTCCACCAAATCAAAATGCTAACAATTATCGAAACAATCAAGTTGGTTACCAAAACAATCAAAGAAACAATTACAAGGGTAATAACAACTATGGGAATCAAGGAAGTAGTAGCCAATTGAAAAATCAAAACCAAAACCGTAATTTTCAAAACACAAGTCAAGGTCTTCAAAATGTTTACACTAAAGAACTTCCAATGGACTTTTTGAATTACGCTACGGAAAATGATAAGATTTTGGAAAACATTCAAGAGCAATTGGCTAGTCAAGCTAGGGACACGGCTAAGAACACCAAGGAATTGGCTAATTTTGTGAAGGAAAATCTTAACATGAGAAATGAGTTGAAAAATGATTTTGCTAATCAAATTAGAGGTCAAAACAATAAAATTGAACAAAGTCATGCTAGGCTTGAACAAAGAATTGACCAAAAAGCCGCTAGTCAAGATGTTAAGCTTAATGCTATTCTAGAAGCCGTCATGGGGAACAAACCCTCTACTTCGGGTAGTTTACCTAGCAACACCGTATCAAACCCGAAGGGAGAGATGAAAGTGATTACCACACGAAGTGGTAAGACACTTAAAGAACCGACTCCTCAACCAATTGCTCCAACGGTGGAGGAAATTGAGGAAGAACCCGAGGTGGTGGTCGAAAAGGAGCATATCTCAAGCCCACAAATTACCGCTCATGCCACACCTACGGTCGACCCTTTACCAACATTGGAACACGAGATTCCAAAGGCTATGCCTATGCCCCAACCCACACCACCCTTACCTTACCGATCGAGACTTAGGAAGGAGAAACGACAAGAGCGCGACAATTATCAATTTGAGCTTTTTATGAAAATGTTTCGTAAGTTGCACCTTAATGTGAGATTCGCCGATGCTTTGGTCATGATGCCTCGATTTGCCGCTAACTTTAAGAGTATGTTGAACAACAAGGAGAAATTGCATCAATTTTCTAGTTGTTCGTTGGTTTATCTTAATCGCATACCTCAAAAAGTCGGTGATCCCGGTAAATTTTTGATCCCTTGTGCAATCCAAGATATGGAAGAATGTTATGCCTTGGCCGATCTTGGTGCTAGCATTAATTTGATGCCACTTGTAATCTTCAAGTCGCTCAATCTTCCTAATCTTACTCCTTCACTAATGTCTATCGAGATGGCCGACCATTCCACGATTCGTGCATGTGGTTTGGCGGAAGACGTTTTTGTGAAAGTGGGAAAGTTCTACTATCCCGTAGACTTTATCATCGTTGATATCCCCACGGATCCTCAAGTTCCTCTTATTTTAGTTCGTTCATTTTTAGATACGTCTATGGCTTTAATTGATGTGCATGCTAGAAAGATCACCTTACGTTTCAGCGACGAGGAACTTGTTATAAACGCAACTCAAAATTCTCAACTTTCTCATGTTTATTCCGTTGCTACCATAAACCTCGTTGATATGATCGACGTGGTTTGCGAGGAATTTTCACAAAAAGTTCTAGGGTTTGGTGATGAAGAAACTAGTGGTAATCCCACTATGTTAGATCCAATTCTTGATAATTCGACACCAACCTTCACTCCATTTGAAGGTGGTGGTTTTACGTTGGAAGAATGCAATGTTCCACGTACTTGTGACGAAGACCTCGACAACGATGAGGACTTCTCGATTATCAAGGATTTTCTTAACGATTTCCCATTTCCTCCACCCGAGGAGGTTATGAGTATCGAGCCCAAATCTTCACTTGAGGAACCACCTATTCTCGAGTTGAAAGATTTACCTCCTCACCTCGAGTATGTCTATTTGGAGGAGGACGACAAGTTGCCGGTTATTATTGCGAAGGAACTTTCGAATGATGAAAAAACCGCACTTGTCGATGTTCTAAAGGATCACAAAGGGGTGATTGCGTGGAAGTTATCCGACATTAAGGGAATCGATCCCAAGTTTTGTACCCACAAAATCTTAATGGAGGAGGATTTCAAGCCCACAATCCAAAGTCAAAGGAGGGTGAACCCCAAAATTCACGACGTCATCAAAAAGGAGGTCCTTAAACTCCTTGACGCGGGAATGATTTACCCTATTTCCGATAGCCCTTGGGTGAGTCCTTGATGAGACTGCTTTTATACATAGTCTCATCTTCCAAATAGGGCTTAAAATGCATTAAATATCATCAAAATACCCATATATATGCTTGTGTTTGCTACTTGTGTATTTTAGGTACGGATATTGAGAAAATGACAAAAGATCACAAGAATCATGCAAAAACGAACACGGGAAACGAAGCCGCACAATGAACCAAGCCCTAATGAAGACTTTCCCAAGATCAACCCATGAAGACTTGAAGAATTATGAAGAAGGGTCCTCCAATAAGAAAGAATTGACACTTTATACCCTTGTATCCTCATAATTACAAGTTTGGTCCCTAAAGTTTGTCAAAATTACAAAAAGGGCCCTCCACTTTGAAGATTTGGCAAATTTAGCCCCTCAACAAAGGTAAATTGTCAACCAATATCATCCACAAAGTCAAATACATCATGAAGTCCTTCAAAGTACAAGAAATGACAAGTTTGGTCCTTTGAAAATCTCAAAATTACAAAAAGGACCCTCAACTTTCAACATTTGGAAAAAATGGTCCCTCAATCATCAAGACTTGGCAATTTCAGTCCTCCAAAATGTCAATTATACAAGTCTAGACCATTATCATTGAAGAAAATACCAAACCAGTCCTTGAAGAATTCAAAAATGGCAAGAATTACCCCTGAATTACTTTGTAAAAGTTTTTGGGCCAAAAATGTAAAAAGGCAAAAGTTGACAAAGCTGAATTAGGCGTTGATAGAAGTTTGGAAAGCATTTGACAAGTTTCTGAAAGATGAGGGTGTTAAGCTGGCAGACAAAGAAGATACATAGACCACTCCTGGGCTGCCACGTGCCCCACTTACTCCCCTCCACCAATCAAATCCCTCCCTGGTGCCACATCACACTCCACTTATACCCGTTTTTAACTAATCTTTATTTAATAAAGATTATGGCGCCTAACACTTCATTTAAACATTAAAACAGATCAAACCTTGTTCTTGATGTTCTTGAGCCAAATTGGGTATTCATTCATTTTTCACAATTAAACCTTAATCTTCTCCAGATTTAAGATTAAGGTGATACTTAACACAACCCAACCCTTAAACATTGCACCCCACCAACCCACATGCTGCATGGGGCCTCCCCTGCTACGTCAAAAGGGAAAATGACAAAAGCTTGCCAGCCATCCAACGTATAAGATTGCTGCTTACTTTCTAAGCTCAATTTGAGCCTTTGGATGCAATTCATCCTTGCCAACTCACATATACAGCCAAGAAAACATCACATGATCCTCAAGGCATTCAAACTTCAAGAGGGAATTTTGGGGACTTCAGCAACATTAGGGCAACGCTTTTATGCTTTCTAGTAGTTCATGTATGCCTATATAAAGGCTTAGGGTTCCAACATTTATACTTTGCTTTTGATTTTTCCTTGTTCAAGTTTCTGTAAATCCCATTTCAAAGTTTAATGAAATTGAGTTTGAAACATTGAAGAAAAGTCATTGGCCAATCTTTGTTACTGCTTTCTTTTGTTATATGCTTATTAGTTTTAGAAGTAAAACCTGTTTTCACTTGGAGGTTGCAAAAGTTTGCAATGTTCCTCTTTCTTGATATTTTGCTAAGTCTTGTTCCAATCTTGGAATTCTTGGGCTATAGGGCTGATCATAGCATCCTAACTGAGTTAGTTAAGGTGTAGTGAGGCTTATAACTTGGGGATAATCAAGTGTGGGGTAACAAGTTTGCATCAATCAAAATTTTTAAAGTTTCTGATTTTTATGTTATTGTGCTTTAACCTTGTTCAATCTTAGCAGGCTTATTGTGGAATCTTGTGCTTGTTCTTGCTAGCACATAAGCTCAAAATTCGTGGGTGTGGATGTACATCCATGAGGTTTGCATACTCAATCTCAAAATCTGCTTAATTTGTGATTTTTGGTGATATTTGTATGAAACTTGTGTTCTTGTGAATTTTGTGGCTTAAATCTGCTTGAATCTGTTTATCTTACTTGTTTTAGTGTTAATTGATGCTTGGTTGGCCTGAAATATCACTTTGCCTTTGAAAAATTTGATTTGGAAAAGATAAAGGGGTGTTTGGGACTAACTGTTTATGCTTGTAACTTGTTATTGTGTTAAGGGAAGTTGTTGTTTATGCTTTGTATCTGATAAATACCTTGTTGAGAGTATTTTGCTGCAAGTTTTTGGGTTTGAACACTTGAATCAAACAATCTGCTATATAGACCTTGTTTCTGCTTGTTTTGACCTAGGATTTTGGGAACACTTAGTGTGTATGCATGCTTAGGGCTAAAAGTGGTTTAAACAAAGTTAATATAACCTGTTTGAAAGATTTGAGGTGTTGAATCTGGCTTAAGTGTCAAATACATCAGCAAAGTAGAAAAACTACATGTGTTAGTGTTCATCAGTAACTTTCATTGCTTGAATCTTGCTTAATTCTTTGAACCATTGCATGAAACCTGTTTAGACTTGCTTATTGGAGTTTATAATAGCTTGTGTGTGCATTTGGTTGAATTTGGCTGGCTGGTTATTGCTAAAACTGCTTATTTGTGCTCAACTACTTATTGTTCATGTCTGTGCAATGTCTGATGATTAATTGATTAAACTGTATCAATTGGGTGTTAGTGATTGTGTTATTTTGATTGTGATTGACTCCTTTTGATCCAAAGATCATTTGGGTGCCTTTGTGAAATCTGAATCTCCAAAAAAGTCACTAAATACAAAAAGTCAAAATAGTCAAGCAGTGGAAAAAGTTTCCACTGCTCAAAACTAGCCCATGCTAGTGCAATTTTGTCATCAGCTTATTAATAATCTATTCTAGCTTATTATGACTTGCAACAACTTATTTTTTGTAATAGGTCTTCATTATTTGACCCATTTAAGTAGACTGGAGCTTATTGGACTTTGACTTTGACTTTTTACTAGAAAACCAACTACTTTGACTTTTAACATAAGTGCTTATTTGACTTTCCAGCTTATTGAGTGTGCTTATCTGAAAACTCTTTGTTGATTTTGCTTAATTAAGTCATTTAAAAGCTTTTGGAAATTGAATCAGCACTTGGGGTGGCCTAGAACTCAAAAACGACTATTTTGTCGTTTTGTGTAGATTGCTTATTGCATTTTCAGGCTTATTCCTTGGGCTTATTTCAAATTTCTTTTTGCAGAAGTCTTTGTTAGGTCAAAAGAAGCTTGTGTGTCAAATTTTATCTTATGGCATCAGCTTATAGCTTAATGGGCCAAAAAGCCCATTAAGAATAAGCTGCTTATTATAAGTTAGCTTATTTCACATTTTCAGCTTTTGGGCCTTTGGAAAAAGTTGTTTAAAATCAAATTTTGAGTCAACCTGTGCTTTTTGGGCTTATTTTGAACAATTTTTGTTATTGGGCCCAAATTTGGCCCAATAGTGTACTGTTTTGGGTTTAGCCAATTTTCTAGGCCCAATAGGGGTATTTAGGTAATTTCACTTTCATTTCTGAGTTATTTAGGTTAAATTAAGCTAGTTTGCAAGTTTTTAGAATTTTTTATAATTTTTGGATTTTTAATATTATTTTAATATTATTTTATTATTAAAAATTAAAAGTCTGATTTTCTAGGTTTTTATATTTTTCCTAGGTTCTAAACACTTAATTAGGATTTTTGCAACTTTCCAAATATTTTTTAGGTCTTTTAATTATTTTCTATAATTAATTTAAGTTTTAATTGATTTTAGGAGTTTTTAATTGTTTAAAAATAGTTTTAATTGGTTGTAAAATTTTGAAAAATAGTTTTTAGCTTAATTAGAGTATTTTTTAGGTTTACAAACTTTAAAATCTTGTTTAGGGCTTTTTAATAATTAATTTTGATTTTTAGGGCTTTAATTAGCATTAAAAAGTCATTATCTAATTAATTAAAAGGTTTTTGCAAGTTTTGATTTTTTGTAAACTCTTAGAATATTATTAGGGATTTTTGGTAATTTTTAGGAATTTTAAGGTTAAAATTTTAATTTTGGTATTTTTTACGGTTTTACGTGTACGCCTTTTTAGACTTAATCCGTCTTCGTAACCGTCATTCTCTTCTAATCCCTTTTCTATTTTTCTTTCTCAAATATAATCACAAATTAATCCATATCATTACACACACAACACACTAGCCTCCTTGAGAACGAACTCATTGTAGGGTCATTTACACACGGTTTTCCTAAATCGTCGTGCTTACTTGCCCTAATTACCTTGCTTTTCCTAAAGAGGTAATTTTATTCAACATCATTTTGGCGCCGCTGCCGGGGAGGCGTGTTGTGTTTTGATTTGGCATTGTTTTTTTTATACTAACCATAATTAGTATTTGTATTAGTAGCACTCTGATAATACGTATTATCGGTTTTCAGTTTTTGTGTGAATATTATTAATATATTGTATACGTAGAAAAATAAATTCACAAGTACTCCAAATACGTGAGAAATCACAACCTTGACTTGGGAGGTCATTACCCAATCATTGTATTCGAATCTCAAACCAAAGAAAAAGGCAAAAATAGATAAATACTTTCGTGAAGCTTAATCTTGAAATACAAACTATAAGGTGGGTATAAGGCGGATATTATAAAATATATCCTAAGGAAAAAGGATCTTAAGTGCTTCGCGCCGCCTCGTTTCCCCGCTTGCTTGTGAGTATTTGATTGTGAGAGCTAATCGAGGGTTTTGCCGCCCAAAGTATTACTAAGTATCATATATATTTTCTTGGTTTTCATTGATTAAACCCTCTTGAACGTTTTGGTGTTCCACCAACGTTCCAAAGTCATCGAAGGCGTTCACTTCATGTGATCGTTTTCATTCCTTGAGGCTTCTTTAATCAAGAGATTTGATTAAGGAGGAGATTTGTAGATTTTTGTCTACTTAATACATTCACCAATTTCCAAAAAGGTTAATACAATCAAAAACCACAAAAAAATTGAAAAATACAAAACACCAAAAAGAATCTTCTTTGCTCGTCCCCTCGTTGTACGTGACGTTTATGCTAACTCGAAATCAAGCAAGACGTGCACGTAAACGAAAGAACAAAACTCCCACTCCCAACAATTCTAGTGAGGAGTCTCCTATTGACGAACCCATTGTAAGAGAAGCACCAACCATGGCGAATCGAACTATGATGGAGTTACTTCAAGCACCCACCGAGGGTTATGGAGAGGCTATTGTGATTCCCACTATCCTTGCGGAGAATTTTGAGGTGAAAATGGGTTTGTTGTCGATGATCCAAAACAACAAATTCCGTGGTGATGAGAAGGACAATCCACACAACCATATCCGCCAATTCAATCGTCTTACCGCCACTTGCAAGTTTAAGGATGTCTCGAATGACTCAATTAAGATGATGCTTTTTCCGTATTCCTTAGCGGGTCCCGCTAAAATTTGGTTAGAGAAAGAGCCACCCAATTCTATATTGACGTGGAAGGATCTCGTTTCAAAATTTGTGAACCAATTTTTTCCGCCCTCTAACACTACGCACTTGAAAAACGAGATTTCGAAGTTTTCACAAGAATTTAATGAAAGTTTTTCAACGGCTTGGAATAGGTTTAAGGAAATGTTACATGAATGTCCTCATCACGGTTTTTCCGATTTGCATCAAATTGACACGTTTTACAATGGACTTAATGATCATGAAAGGGATTATTTGAATGCCGCCGCGGGTGGTATTTTTTTGTGTAAAACGGTTGAGGAAGCTTTGGTGATAATTGAAAATAGATCTAAGGTGTATAGTCCTCGTAGCACGTCTAGAGTTCGTAAGGCTTCGTCTTCGGCTTCACCTTCTTTGTCTACCACCATCGATGCTTGCCAAATTGAGGCGAACTTGGAAAACAAGATTTTTGATAAGTTGAAAGGACTTTTGATTGAGTTTAAAGTTGGTGAACAAAGTGCTCCCGCTACGGATAAAGCGGTTGAGGTTTCTTGCATGTATTATGGTGGAGGTCATGATTTCTCCTAGTGCATTACCAACGGTGGTAACACTTCGAGTGCCTTCGCGGCCACGGGAAATTACAACCAAAACGGTCAAGTTTCCCGCTCTAATCAAATGACTCCACCGGGTTTTGGTTCAAATCAAAAAGCTAACAACAATTATCGCAACAATCAAGTTGGTTTTAAAAACAATTACAACAAGGGAAACTATGGGAATCAAGGGGCTAATAATCAAGTTTCAAACAAAAATGATTTTCAAAATAACAACAAAAGTTTGCAAACATTGAAAGATCTTCCAAGTGAGTTTGTTGAATATGCTAGTGGGAATGATGCTAGGTTTGACAATATTCAAAGAGAAATCATTAGCCTAAGATCCGAGTTTAAGAACGACTTGAAGAAAGAGTTGAAAAATGAGTTAGATAATGAACTTAAAATCCACACCAACAAGATGGAAGGAAATGTCACTAGGTTGCAACAAAACCAACAAAAGATGGAACAAGGGCAACATGAGATTACACAAGAAATGATTAAGGCCGAGAAAAGGCAAACCGAGGCCGTATTGAGGCAATATAATTTTGAAGATAAGATCTCGTCTATGTTTGAGGCAATAATGTGTAAACCATCTTCGAGTGGTCTTCCTAGCAACACCATATCCAACCCTAAGGGTGAGATGAAAGTGATTACCACACGTAGTGGTAAGACACTTAAGGAACCGACTCCTCAACCAATTGCTCCTACGGAGGAAGCAATTGAGGAAGAACCCGAGGTGGTGGTCCAAAAGGAGCATGTCCCAATCCCACGAAGTACCGCTCATGCCACACCTACGGTTGACCCATTAACATCATTGGAACCCGAGATTCCAAAGGCTATGCCTACTATGCCTCAACCCACACCACCTTTGCCCTATCCATCGAGACTTAGGAAGGAGAAACGTCAAGAGCGCGACAATTACCAATTTGAGCTTTTTATGAAAATGTTTCGTGATTTGCACCTTAATGTGAGTTTCGCCGATGCCTTGGTCATGATACCTCGATTTACCGCTAACTTTAAAATTATGTTGAACAACAAGGAGAAATTGCACCAATTGTCTAGTTGTTCGTCGGTTTATCTTAATCGCATACCTCAAAAAGTCGGTGATCCCGGTAAATTTTTGATCCCTTGTGCAATCCAAGATATGGAAGAATGCTTCGCCTTGGCCGATCTTGGTGCTAGCATTAACTTGATGCCACTTGCAATCTTCAAGTCGCTCAATCTTCCTATTCTTACTTCTTCACTAATGTCGATCGAGTTGGCCGACCATTCCACGATTCCCGCATGTGGTTTGGCGGAAGACGTTTTTGTGAAAGTGGGGAAGTTCTACTATCCCGTAGACTTTATCGTTGTTGATATCCCCACGGATCCTCAAGTTCCTCTCATTTTAGGTCGTTCGTTTTTAGATACGTCTATGGCTTTGATTGATGTGCATGCTAGAAAGATCACCTTACGTTTCAACGATGAGGAACTTGTTATAAACGCAACTCAAAACTCTCAAATTTCTCATGTTTATTCCGTTGCAACCATAAACCTCGTTGATATGATTGACGTGGTTTGCGAGGAATTTTCAAAAGAAGTTCTAGGTTTTGGTGATGAAGAAACTAGTGGCAATCCCACTATGTTAGATCCAATTCTTGATAATTCGACACCAACCTTCACTCCTTTTGAAGGTGGTGGTTTTACGTTGGAAGAATGCAATGTTCCACGTACTTGTGACGAAGACCTCGACAACGATGAGGACTTCTCGATTATCAAGGATTTTCTTAACGATTTCCCATTTCCTCCACTCGAGGAGGTTATGAGTATCGAGCCCAAATCTTCACTTGAGGAACCACCTATCCTTGAGTTGAAAGATTTACCTCCTCACCTCGAATATGTCTATTTGGAGGAGGACGACAAGTTGCCGGTTATTATTGCGAAGGATCTTTCGAATGATGAAAAAACCGCACTTGTCGATGTTCTAAAGGACCACAAGAGGGCAATTGCGTGTAAGTTATCTGACATTAAGGGAATCGATCCCAAGTTTTGTACCCACAAAATTTTAATGGAGGAAGATTTCAAGCCCACAATCCAAAGTCAAAGGAGGGTGAACCCCAAAATTCACGACGTCATCAAAAAGGAGGTCCTTAAACTCCTTGACGCGGGAATGATTTACCCTATTTCCGATAGTCCTTGGGTGAGTCCTATTCATTGTGTCCCTAAAAATGGAGGGATGACCGTTGTGCCAAACGATGCCAACGAGTTGATTCCCACTAGACTCGTGACCGGATGGAGAGTGTGCATTGACTATCGAAAGTTGAATGAAGCCACTTGAAAAGACCATTTTCCCTTGCCCTTCATGGACCAAATGTTGGAGCGTCTTGCGGGAAACGATTTCTATTGCTTTCTAGATGGTTTTTCCGGTTACTTCCAAATTCCCATCGACCCTCGTGATCAATAAAAAACTACGTTTACGTGTCCATATGGAACGTTTGCCTATCGTAGAATGCTATTCGGACTTTGCAATGCACCGGGAACCTTTCAAAGGTGCATGATGGCTATTTTTCATGACATGATCGAGAAGACGATGGAAGTCTTCATGGATGACTTTTCCGTGTTTGGTGATTCTTTCACTTCGTGTTTGTCGAACCTTGAGAGAATGTTAAAACGTTGTGAGGAAACCAACCTTGTGCTCAATTGGGAAAAATGTCATTTTATGGTTAAGAGTGGAATCGTCTTAGGTCAAAAGGTCTCGAAAGCGGGGATTGAGGTAGATCAAGCTAAGGTAGACGTCATCGCCAAATTACCTCATCCCAAAACCGTTAAGGGAGTTAGGAGTTTCCTAGGCCACGCGGGCTTTTATCGTCGATTCATCAAGGATTTTTCAAAGATTTCTCGACCCATTACACATCTTCTTGAAAAAGAGGCACGTTTTGTCTTTGACGAAGATTGTGTACGAGCCTTTGAAATCCTTAAGAGGAAACTTACCGAAGCTCCCATTCTTGTTGCTCCCAATTGGAACCTCCCCTTTGAACTCATGTGTGATGCTAGTGATTACGCTATAGGGGCCGTTTTGGGGCAACGTCATGATAAGCACTTCTTGCCTATTCACTATGCTAGCAAGACGATGACCGAGGCTCAACTAAAATACACTACAACGGAAAAGGAGTTCCTTGCCGTGGTGTATGCATTTGAGAAATTTCGACCTTATCTCGTCTTGACGAAATGCATAGTGTATACGGAAATGCTTGTTTGAGAGTATTTTGCTGCAAGTTTTTGGGTTTGAACACTTGAATCAAACAATCTTCTATATAGACCTTGTTCCTGCTTGTTTTGACCTAGGATTTTGGGAACACTTAGTGTGTATGCATGCTTAGGGCTAAAAGTGGTTTAAACAAAGTTAATATAACCTGTTTGAAAGATTTGAGGTGTTGAATCTGGCTTATGTGTCAAATACATCAGCAAAGTAGAAAAACTGCATGTGTTAGTGTTCATCAGTAACTTTCATTGCTTGAATCTTGCTTAATTCTTTGAACCATTGCATGAAACCTGTTTAGACTTGCTTATTGGAGTTTATAATAGCTTGTGTATGCATTTGGTTGAATTTGGCTGGCTGGTTATTGCTAAAACAGCTTATTTGTGCTCAACTACTTATTGTTCATGTCTGTGCAATGTCTGATGATTAATTGATTAAACTGTATCAATTGGGTGTTAGTGATTGTGTTATTTTGATTGTGATTGACTCCTTTTGATACAAAGATCATTTGGGTGCCTTTGTGAAATCTGAATCTCCAAAAAAGTCACTAAAGACAAAAAGTCAAAATAGTCAAGCAGTGGAAAAAGTTTCCACTGCTCAAAACTAGCCCCTACTAGTGCAATTTTGTCATCAGCTTATCAATAAGCTATTCTAGCTTATTCTGACTTGCAACAACTTATTTTTGTAATAGGTCTTCATTATTTGACCCATTTAAGTAGACTAGAGCTTATTGGACTTTGACTTTGACTTTTTACTAGAAAACCAACTACTTTGACTTTTAACATAAGTGCTTATTTGACTTTCCAGCTTATTTAGTGTGCTTATCTGAAAACTCTTTGTTGATTTTTCTTAATTAAGTCATTTAAAAGCTTTTGGAACTTGAATCAGCACTTGGGGTGGCCTAGAACTCAAAAACGACTATTTTGTCGTTTTGTGTAGATTGCTTATTGCATTTTCAGGCTTATTCCTTGGGCTTATTTCAAATTTCTTTTTGCAGAAGTCTTTGTTAGGTCAAAAGAAGCTTGTGTGTCAAATTTTAGCTTATGGCATCAGCTTATAGCTTAATGGGCCAAAAAGCCCATTAAGAATAAGCTGCTTATTATAAGTTAGCTTATTTCACATTTTAAGCTTTTGGGCCTTTGGGAAAAGTTGTTTAAAATCAAATTTTGAGTCAACCTGTGCTTTTTGGGCTTATTTTGAACAATATTTGTTATTGGGCCCAAATTTGGCCCAATAGTGTACTGTTTTGGGTTTAGCCCATTTTCTAGGCCCAATAGGGGTATTTAGGTAATTTCACTTTCATTTCTGAGTTATTTAGGTTAAATTAAGCTAGTTTGCAAGTTTTTAGAATTTTTTATAATTTTTGGATTTTTAATATTATTTTAATATTATTTTATTATTAAAAATTAAAAGTCTGATTTTCTAGGTTTTTATATTTTTCCTAGGTTCTAAACATTTAATTAGGATTTTTGCAACATTCCAAATATTTTTTAGGTCTTTTAATTATTTTCTATAATTAATTTAAGTTTTAATTGATTTTAGGAGTTTTTAATTGTTTAAAATAGTTTTAATTGGTTTTAAAATTTTGAAAAATATTTTTTAGCATAATTAGAGTATTTTTGAGGTTTACAAACTTTAAAATCTTGTTTAGGGCTTTTTAATAATTAATTTTGATTTTTAGGGCTTTAATTAGCATTAAAAAGTCATTATCTAATTAATTAAAAGGTTTTTGCAAGTTTTAACTTTTTGTAAACTCTTAGAATATTATTAGGGATTTTTGATAATTTTTAGGAATTTTAAGGTTAAAATTTTAATTTTGGTACTTTTTACGGTTTTACGTGTACGCCTTTTTAGACTTAATCCGTCTTCGTAACCGTCATTCTCTTCTAATCCCTTTTCTATTTTTCTTTCTCAAATATAATCACAAATTAATCCATATCATTACACACATAACACACTAGCCTCCTTGAGAACGAACTCATTGTAGGGTCATTTACACACGGTTTTCCTAAATTGTCGTGCTTACTTGCCCTAATTACCTTCCTTTTCCTAAAGGGGTAATTTTATTCAACATCAGTCCTATTCATTGTGTCCCTAAAAAGGGAGGAATGACCATTGTGCCAAATGATGCCAACGAGTTAATTCCCACTAGACTCGTGACCGGATGGAGAGTGTGCATTGACTATCGAAAGTTGAATGAAGCCACTCAAAAAGACCATTTTCCCTTGCCCTTCATGGACCAAATGTTGGAGCGTCTTGCGGGAAACGATTTCTATTGCTTTTTAGATGGTTTTTCCGGTTACTTCCAAATTCCCATCGATCCTCGTGATCAAGAAAAAACTACGTTTACGTGTCCATATGGAACGTTTGCCTATCGTAGAATGCCATTCGGACTTCGTAATGCACCAGGAACCTTTCAAAGGTGCATGATGGCTATTTTTCATGATATGATCGAGAAGACGATGGAAGTCTTCATGGATGACTTTTCCATGTTTGGTAATTCGTTCACTTCGTGTTTGTCGAACCTTGAGAGAATGTTGAAACGTTGTGAGGAAACCAACCTTGTGCTCAATTGGGAAAAATGTCATTTTATGGTTAAGAGTGGAATCGTCTTAGGGCACAAGGTCTCGAAAGCGGGGATTGAGGTAGATCAAGCTAAGGTAGACGTGATCGCCAAATTACCTCATCCCAAAACCGTTAAGGTAGTTAGGAGTTTCCTAGGCCACGCGGGCTTTTATCGTCGATTCATCAAGGATTTTTCAAAGATTTCTCGACCCATTACACATCTTCTTGAAAAAGAGGCACGTTTTTTCTTTGACGAAGATTGTGTACGAGCCTTTGAAATCCTTAAAAGGAAACTTACCGAAGCTCCCATTCTTGTTGCTCCCAATTGGAACCTCCCCTTTGAGCTCATGTGTGATGCTAGTGATTATGCTATAGGGGCCGTTTTGGGGCAACGTCATGATAAGCACTTCTTGCCTATTCACTATGCTAGCAAGACGATGACCGAGGCTCAACGAAAATACACTACAACGGAAAAGGAGTTCCTTGCCGTGGTGTATGCATTTGAGAAATTTCGACCTTATCTCGTCTTGACGAAATGCATAGTGTATACGGACCATTCGGCTATTAAGTATCTCATGGCGAAGCAAGATGCTAAGCCTAGATTACTTCGTTGGATTCTCCTCCTTCAAGAATTTGATCACACCATTGTTGACAAAAAAGGATCCGAGAATCTAGCGGCCGATCATCTTTCTCGTTTGGAAGATCCTCACCAAAATGTTTACGAGCCCAAGGAAATCACCGAAACATTTCCGCTCGAGACACTTGGTGTAGTGAATTCTAAGCTTGATTCTTCCACCCCATGGTTTGCGGATTTTGCAAATTACCATGCGGGTAACTTCATCATTAAGGGTATGACGACTCAAGAAAAACGAAAATTCTTTCGTGACGTCAAGTTCTACTTTTGGAACGACCCTTACTTGTTTCGAACTTGTGCAGATCAAATCATCCGACGTTGTGTATTTGGCACCGAAGCTTCTAACATCCTTAGAGCTTGCCATGAGGGGCCCACGGGTGGTCACCACGGTGCTAATCTCACGGCTAAGAAGGTGTTTGATGCCGACTTCTTTTGGCCTACTATTTACCGAGATGCACAAGATCTTGTGAAGTCGTGTGATGCATGCCAACGACAAGGAAAAGCCTCACAAAAAGATGAAATGCCACAAAATATCATCCAAGTGTGTGAGATCTTTGACGTTTGGGGTATAGACTTTATGGGGCCGTTCCCATCATCTCGTGGTAATAAGTACATTCTCGTAGCGGTTGACTACCTATCTAAGTGGGTGGAGGCCAAGGCCTTGCCCACCAATGATGCTCGTGTGGTAGTCAAGTTCTTGAAAAGCTTGTTTTCTTGGTTTGGAACCCCTCGTGCTATCATAAGCGATCGTGGAACCCATTTTTGCAACGACCAATTCGAAAGGGTCCTAAGGAAATATGGGGTTACACATCGGCATTCTACGGCTTATCACCCACAAACGAGTGGGCAAGTCGAGGTTTCAAACCGAGCTTTGAAGAGGATTTTGGAGAGATCCGTTGGGGAAAACCGACAATCATGATCGGATAAGTTGGACGATGCTTTATGGGCCTTTAGGACCGCTCATAAGACGCCCATTGGGTGCACTCCCTATAAGCTTGTGTATGGAAAGAATTGTCATTTGCCTATCGAGTTAGAACACAAGGCTTATTGGGCCCTAAAGCATTGTAATGATGATATGGAGACCGCGGGAAAACACCGGAAAATGCAATTGAATGAATTAGATGAATTGAGGGATATTGCTTATGAAAATTCATTGATTTATAAAGAAAAGACTAAAAAGTTACATGATTCTAAAATTAAAAACCGGGTTTTTAACATTGGGGATCAAGTTTTGCTTTTTAATTCTAGATTAAAAATCTTTTCTGGTAAGTTGAAATCCCGTTGGTCCGGTCCATTCACCGTGACTCAAGTGTTTCCGTATGGGACCATCGAGCTAGCTCAAGATGATGGTCCTAACTTCAAGGTGAATGGACATAGGTTGAAGCACTACTTTGGCGGGGAAGTTCCATCCTTGAACTACCTCGACCAAATCACTTTCCCCAATGATAATTAGTATTGAGGGGATCGAGTCGAGCTCATGACTCGGTAATCAAAAACGAGGTGCCTCGTGGGGGAGTCCCATGCTTATCCTATGAACATATTATCGCTTTCTAATGTAGCTTACGTGAGGGGATTTGTGCCCTTCCAACCTTTGTTCCGTGGTTGTTTGTGCATTGTGGTTTTTAGATCATGATCTTCACGATTAGAGCCTCTCGTGTTCATTTTATGGGAGCACTCGATCATTTGCTTTGAAGACTTTCTCAATATCCATGATATATCCTTTTGATGTTCTAACCTTAGGTTTTTAGCACACTTCATAAACGGCTATTAATTTAATGGTTACACCCTTTCCATGCTAGATTAGGCATTCGACTACGTCTCTAGTATGGGGGTGTTTGCACCCCTAGACTCGAAACATTGAGGACAATGTTTAACTTTAGTATGGGGGTGAATAGATACTTGCCTTGCCAAACCTTCACGCTTTCCAAAGTTTATCTTTTTGTTATCATTTTGTTGCAAAATAAGGCTAAAAATGGCCAAATTTTAAAATTTTTCTCATGTTTATAAGTGTTTGAAGACACAAATGTAGATTTTCCGATGGCGAGAATAAGAGTAATTTTTGACTCGACCGTGCGTGTTGAGCACTTAGCTTTGATTCCTTAACTACACATTAGGCTAAGTCTCTTAAATGAGGACGAGAAATGATAGGGTTAATTATAAGTTACTATGCTAAACGTAGAGTACTCGTATTCTTTCAAAAACTCATGTGTTCTCGTTGTTTGCTTATTCTCCCTTCGCATGTAAATATTTTTTGCTTAATAAATATTGACTTAGCGGTTTAGTTAGGATTGTTGGGTTTCTAGTCTTTTCTAGTAGCTTCCGTGTAATTAAATTGGGAAGATATTAAGGTATCGCTAGCGTCACGGTTTTGAAGTATTGGCACCTAAATAATCGAAAGCTTCACCCAATAATAAGATTTCAAGTGCTCACCTAAATCTAGCAAACAATTTGAAGCCCCACAAGGCCGAAAAATCTATGCAAAATTGAAAGTGAATCAAGCCTTAATCTTCGAAGCTTTAAAGATCCAAAATTCGCTTTAGCGTGAGGATACACGTCTTTGGCTAATAAAACCACCGATGAGGCGGATAATAAAAAGCAAGGCAAGACCGAAGTCATAATAAAAGCTTCATGGCGAAGTTGAATAAAATATGGAGGTAAACCAAAGATAATAAGGCCCTTCCGTTAGGGGGCGTATAAAAGTCTTGGTAATAAGTCTCATGTTCAAAACCGTTATAAAACCGTGTTTATCGATCCTTCTTGTCAACTTAATTTTTTAACATCGTTGTCTATTAGGAGGGGTTATTGATTTGATGGTCTTGGTTACACCGTTAGGACTCTATTTTTAGACCTAAATCTCTATTATCGCATAAGTCAAACAATGTATCCTCGTGAAACATTCAAGACAAAATAAAATATAAGAGATACAACTTAGGAATAATGGGAGGATAAGTACGTGATTAGGGCATATGAGTAGTGTTAGCATTACTAACTTATAATGACAATGATCTCGTTGCACGCTTGGCATGGAATTGGGGTGAAAATCGAGGACGATGAAATTATTTCTAACGAAGCATTCACGTGTTCTTATTCTATGAACCTAAACGTCCCATTTTGCGATGAAAATCATACATTATGTCTAAAACGCAAGTAGTAGTAATAGTGGTAGTGTAGCTAGTTTATCGTTCAATAAAGTGAATAAAAATGAATTTTGGAGGTGCTATGATACTTTATTCTAGCATTGCGTGAGGGCACGGCAATGGTTTAGTATGGGGGAGTGATGAGACTGCTTTTATACATAGTCTCATCGTCCAAATCGGGCTTAAAATGCATTAAATATCATCAAAATACCCAAATATATGTTTGTGTTTGTTGCTTGTGTATTTTAGGTACGGATATTGAGAAAATGACAAAAGATCACAAGGATCATGCAAAAACGAACACGGGAAACGAAGCCGCACAATGAACCAAGCCCTAATGAAGAATTTTCCAAAGAAAACCCTTGAAGATTTGAAGAATTATGAAGAAGGGTCCTCCAATATGGAAGAATTGACACTTTATACCCTTGTATCTTCATAATTACAAGTTTGGTCCCTAAAGTTTGTCAAAATTACAAAAAGGACCCTTAACTTTGAAGAATTGGCAAATTTAGTCCCTCAACAAAACTAAATTGTCAATATTGGTCCTCCAAGAAGTCAACAAACAAGTCAAACCTTGAAGAATGAAGAAAATGCCAAAATCAGTCCTTCAAATATCATAAATTTGCATGTTTAGTCCTTAAAACAAGTTTAAAAACTTGTTGTGCCAAAATTGCCAACTGCCCAAAGTTGTTTATAAAGGAAAAGAAGTTGATGGCTGTTATTTACAAAGTAAACAAAAAAGGAAACAATGGGGACCATTACTGCCAAACACACAAACCCTTCCCAGCCAATCACCACTCCATGTCACCCCACAACACCAATCACAATCCCCCACCTCACAACCCCCTTCCATGTCACCCTCCACTCACGAATTAAACTGGTTTAATTAATCAGTTTTAAACTTCCCTCCAAACACTTATTTAAAACCTATTAATCCCCAAATCAGATTAAAACCCCACCCTAATCCCACATAAACCCTAGAACTCCCCAGGTCGGATTAAACACAAAACAAGGGGTTTTTGCCTAATTATTTCCAGATTGTTAATTCATCACACCCTAAACCCAAACCCAACTCCCAAAAACGTCCCCCTCATCCTCACATGGCTCTCCAACCCTCCCCTGACCCACAATTGAGCATGAAGACAAACTGAGGCCAGAGAATCAACGACCATGGCATAGCTTCATATCCATACATCATTCACACCCCTTGGATCATTTTTGCAACGTTGATTTCACCACAAGCAGACAAGAAGAGATCACATGGGAAGAAAATTCAAAAATCATAAAGGGGTATCCCTGGAATTCAACAAGCATTAGGGTTTATTATTTTTCTGCTTTCTAGAACCTTGTAAGTCCCTATATAAGGACGCATAAGACTTAGCATAGTTCTTGTTCTTGCTTTCCTTGTTCACATCCTTGTAAAGCCCCTTTTAATGAATGAAAGTTGGTGAAGTGTTATGTGAAGAAAGCTAGTCCCATTCTTATATTTCAGTTGATTTAAGTTATCATTGTTCAGTTTGGTTTTAAATTTTCAGCAAGTTTATCAAGTTTTCCAAGTTTCTGTTTTCATTTCAAGGTTTTCTTAAACTCTAAATTTTCATAAAAATCTGATAAAATGGTGATGAAATGTGTTAGTTTAGTGGTGTTTGAGATTGTGTATGTCCATGATACCATGGCTTGTTCTGGTATAGTGGGTACCCAATCTTAGACAACCATTGTTTGGTCAATTTTTAGCTTATCACAGTCCTAATCTAAGCTAAAGCTCACTTCTAGCTTTATCCATAAGCTAGGGGTCTGCCCTTAGCTTTTACACAGTCTTCTTTTTTTCTCTCTTAGCAGGTTCATATTATCCATTATTTTATTTAGAAGACATATTGGGTGTGTGTGTCACTTGTGACCACCACTAGCATCTCTACTTGCATACTTGTTCCTATAAGCAAACTGCACAAGCCCCAGCTTGTAGGAGAAGGCATAGCAGCCTTAGTGGGGCCTGGATGTGGGTCCCACAAGGTATAATCCTTGGTTCCCTTGTTTTAGTTTTCAAAACTTAAGATTCATGTGATTTGGTGAATTTTTGTGAATTTGCTTGTTTGTTTGTTTTATCTGCTTGATTAGGACTTAAATTGTTTGTTATGCATATTAGGAGTGTTTGAAATCAGTTTGCTAGAGTTTTATTAAGATTTGCTTTGTTAAAATTGGTTTTCACAAGTTTAAGGGGTGTTTGGATTAAGGTTCTAGTAGGGTTTAATGATATGCATCTTGGCTTAAAATCTGTTAAAAATACTCAGTAGGGTATTGTTAGGTTGTATGTTAGTTTGGGTTTCTATTTAGTGAAGTCTAAAGACATTTGCATGCTTAAAAATTTGGAAAACAGTAAAATCAGTCAAGCCCCAATTCTGCCAAGTTTTTATGAAAATTTGTTCACCAAATCTTTAGCATTGTTAGATTATAGGCCTGTCTAGGATTGGTAATCATTTATATGCTAGTTGGTACATTTTTGTGCAGTTTGTTGAGGTTTGAAATTCATTATTGTGCCAAGTAAACCAGCATCTATTCATCACATACCATATTAGCTTAATCAGAAACATTCATATGCATTTGAGCTTGATTGGGTGATTGAATTGTGTTTTTTGTGCTATAATTGACTCCCTACACTCAAACTGAGTGTAGGGGTGCCCCTATTGTCCATCAAAAACCATCAAAACTCCAAAAACAAGTCCTCTTGTCGTTTCTTCACAAGTGAAGAAACACTCTTTGTGTTCATCAGTCATTTTGTAATCTGGGAAATGTTTTGATCTTAGCAGCTTAGATCTAGCTTGTTTTATTTGATAAAAAATTTATTTGGAGTGAGTTTAGGTTACTGCTTTTGAGTTTTTAAAGTTTAAAAAGAAAAAATAAGTTTTTACAAAAAGGACGTGGCCAGGACTCGAACCTGCGCCACTCCTCTCACACTCCAACGTGATAACCAGTTGCCATAGGGTCTTTGACTGGTTATCACTTGGAACTTTAATTACTTAAGCAGTATTTGTTTTTAGCTTATATAACTTAATAGCTTAGAAATAAGCTTATTCCAGCTTATTTCTTTTAGGTTTTTGCAAGTTAGCATTTTTCTTGTGTTCTTATTAGGGTTTAGGACTTTTTGGTTCAAAAACTTTATTTTTCACGTGCTTATTTAATTTTCTAGGATTATTTTAAGTTTAAATTTTGAAAAGTAAATTAAAAATAGAAAAAAGTATTTTAAAAATCTGAAAAAATAGTTTTTAGGTTTTTAATTATATTTTTGAGGTTTACAGCTATTTAAGTTTTCAATTTAACTTATTCTTTATTTTATATGATTTTAGGGTTTTTAACCAACTTTGAAATTTAATATAAAATTATTTAAAAGGTATTGGAAACATTTGATTACATTTCTGTCTTAGTTACATTATTCTAGATTTTTGGTAATTTTTTAGAATTTTTTTATAAACTTTGAATTTTTTTAAATATTTTAATATTATTTTATTATTAAAAATTGAAAGTTTGATTTTTTTTTAAGTTTTTACATTTTTCCTAGATTGTAGACACTTAATTAGGAGTTTTGTAACTTTCCAAATATTTTTAGGGCTTTTCAATTATTTTCTAGGATTAATTTAAGTTTTAATTGATTTTAATAGTTTTTAAGTGTTTAAAAATAGCTTTATTTGGTTTTAAAATTTTAAAAAATACTTTTTAGCTTAATTAGGTTATTTTTGAGGTTTACAAACTTTAAAATCTTGTTTAGGGCTTTTTAATAATTAATTGTGATTTTTAGGGCTTTAATTAGCATTAAAAAGTCATTGTCTAATTAATTAAAAGGTTTGAGCAAGTTTGGATTTTTTGTAAACTCTTAGAATATTATTGTGGATTTTTAGTAATTTTTAGGAATTTTTAGGTTAAAATTTTAATTTTGTTACTTTTTACGGTTTTACGTGATCGACCTTTTCGTCTTAGTTTAATCCGTCTTCGTAACCGTCATTCTATTCTAATCTCATTTCTTCTTTTCTTTTTCTCAATATAATCACAAAGATAATCATTTCAATACACACACAGTAAGCCTCCTTGGGAAACGAACTTGGACTTATTTGGTCATTAGTGCTCGGTTTTCCTAAACCGACACTTAATACTTGCCACTTTTGCCTTCCTTTTCCTAAAGGGGTAAAAACACTACAATCATAAACGTAAGCACGTAACGTAGAATCCTCCGGTTTTGACGTAGTCGATGCTACTTCAAGATGTAAACCCAAATTTCTTCCCAAAATAAGTGAGTTCATAATATAACATTAAAATAATGTTTTTAAATAACACTTGAGAATAAAATATCGACCATAAATTGACGGATTGTCACAAGAGAAGTCTAATTGAACGTGTGAATCATTTCATACTAGTGACTCATTTGATAATTATTGTTGTAAGAGTAATAGGATTGGAAATTAAGTGTTGTTCATATCGAGCTTTTATTTCCCTTTCCAGGTCTAAGTATAAGGTTGTAAGTATTGGAGAATGAGGTAGGATATCGCATTGAGTATAAGTTCATTGAAACTTGAATAAAGTAAAATTTAACTCGTATGGAATATGAGATTGTTAAGAGGAAGTCGTTAAGTCCTGTGATTGAATTATAAGGTTTTAAATGATTGTTGGTTTGTGTTAAGGGTTTTTCCTAGGCCATTGTCCAATGACGAGTATGCCCAGTGTCCAAGAAATAAATTGAAGAAATCTTCTTCTGAATTGGGACCGATGGATCTTCCGGGACAGGTGGAACACCTAATGACTTTTGTAGATTAGTATTCATTGTAGTATCATTTAAAAATCCCTAACTTAACTGAGACATCAATTGGTAGGATAAGTCCTTGGAATTGTATGACATGGCGACACGTAATGTGTGACAGTATAATTTTTGACTTGTTTGTGATTAATGAAAAGACTATCTTTGATTACTAAATCCTACATGTATCGATGTTATCTATCTTTTCTTACTTCTTCCTAATGTTGCATTAGTGATGAAACCATTAAACAAGTACTCATCTCGATTTGAGTTACGTTGTGGATTATTCTTTTTGTATTCCTGAGTGCCATCGAGGTCGAACCTCATAATTATTTGGCTAAGCTCATTTCCTAGCATATCATAGTTAATTCTTGGTGAACAACTCTTCATCACTCTTTTGCAGATCACTCATTGTTTTTATAAAGTTAAAACAGTATCCCTTGATAAAAATTGAATTTTTGTCACCATATGGATTATTCAAAGTGAGATTTATGAGTAATGGTTATCGAAATAAAGTTGTTTATGAAACACTTTGGAAAATTTAATTGCTTCCATAACGAAGAACATCTCTTTAAATTCATTTTGACTCTTATTTCAGAATTAAGCATGAAAATATTTTTATTTTTAAACATGATGACAAAGTTTTGACGAACTGAGTATTGCATCGTTAATCCTAAAATTGTATATAGTTGCGCGCCTACGTACAATTTGGAAGGGACCTTGCAAGGCTGATTAGTAGTCACCATGAAATTGTTAATAAAAATTACATTTTTCTTTGTAATTGTGAAAGATTAAATTTTTATGAGATCTGCAAGAAGTGCAAAATAGGGACATATTGTTAGGGACACGTACATATGTGCCCGTATCATTTATTTTTCCGAATCGGATTTACTCATCTGTGGAAATTGTCTTATTTGACAATTGACCTCCCTTCTAGTCCAATTCTCTCATGGTGATATTCTTTGGAAAGGTATCTAATTACCAAGTGTTGATACCCGACTGGATGTATCGACGTTCTTATCATTTCTTTTGATTAAGTGCCATTTGAGTGACATGGGTAACGATCCGAGGTGCTTTCAAATGTGTACTCAAATTATGAAAACATGGGATATATCTATGTTCGTTAATGTTTTTGTCTTTATCTGATTTGAAATTCTCTCGCGTAGATTATGCGTTAACCTTACTCTTTTAATGGTAGTTATGTCTCCAGATATCCTTGATTTTGTGAAGGGTTATGAGTTATTATTAGTCTTTTTAGAAGTTCTCATCTTATCAACGGAAATAAAACTGAAAAATTGGTAGGGCCATTAGAATGCATTGATTGATTATGACATGATGTCAGTATCTAAATTGATGGGAACTCGAGTCGAATTCCCCTAAAAAGATAAGATGTTGATTATCGTGATCTAAATAATTCCCGATAGATGACCAAATCCTTCATTTAGACTTGAAATTATACCATGAATGGTTATGAATTAGTCATAGATCTTGTAATCTAGAAAGAACCTAAAGTAAATTTATTAAAAGATGTTCCTATTATCTGAAACTTTCGGAGGTATTTGCTGGTGAATTACCTAGACTTTCTCCATTAAGGCAATTTGAATTTGGTATTGATTATATTCCCAGTGCTGCACCTTTAGCATGTGCACCATACGTTAGCATCATCTGAATCGAAAGAGTTACCATACAACTGAGAGAGTTGTCGGAGAAAGTTTTTATTTTACCAAGCTCGTCATCATGAAGAGCTATGGTATTATCATTCCTTATATTTGTTGATTACCGTGAACTAAGTAAATTTACGATCAAAATTGATATCCATTTCCCAAGATGAAAGATTTGTTCGATCATTTACAAGGTTCTAGCGTATATTCATAAATTTGATCCACTGCATGGTTACCATCAACTTTGCGTCCGCAAAGAAGATTATCCATTCCAATCACTACATCCAGAACTCGTAATGAATATTATGAGTTTCATGTATGTCAATTGGTTTGACCAATGCACATGTAGCATCCATAAATTTGGTGAATCATGTGTGTAGGCTGTAATTTGATAAATTCATGGTTGTGATCATTAAGAACCATCAATTTGTTTCTAATAATAGGAAGGAATTAGTAATTATTTGTAGACTGCCCAGAGTTGGTCGAGCAATGAAAACATGTACCTTGAATGTTTAACATGTGATTTAGGGCTTGATCTATGATTAATGGTAATGGAATCTATATTGACTCTTCAAAGATTAGAGCCATTAAGGCTTTGGGTTATACCAAAAAGAAAGTGCAAATATGTTTTGACAAATATTTTATCAAAAGATTTTTAAAGAATCATTCCCTTATACCCAGATCATTTAACTCCCTTAGGAGTAGATGTTTGTGTATACCTCAAGATAACCTAAGAGGGATTGAGGAAACCATTTAAACCATGATTTGTAATTTGGAATGACAACTTTTGCTTTTCAACTAAGAAAATTTTGACCAAAGTATAAACAAAGATTTTTCGAACATTTACAGATCTTATTAGTTATTTTCGATAAACCAACAAAAATCGTGTTAATTAAATTCAAATTTATTTTGAACATTTTTTTATAATTGGACGAACAGAGAAATTTAAAAAATTTTATGCTTACGTTTCATAAAAATTAAATATTTATTATTTAATTACTTATAATAATAATCGACGCTCTAAACGTCGGATTAAGCAAAACTGATAAATAAATAGTTGAGACGAAATTAAAACTTAGAAAATAGGAAGAAAGAATTTTTGAATAAATACGGTCATAATATTTATTTCATCGAGGAAGGTGAATGTAGTTGCTTACATATTATGTAGAAAGAATAAATAACCAATTAGGATGTGCTCCTTAGTAATGACCGTGTAGAATAATTTTCCTGAGCAATTTAGAAATAACTAATGCTTGTAAGAAGGATAATATAGATAATAAAAGGGGGTTCGCGGCTAATGTGAACCATTTTAAATGAGAGCCGATGGCGTTAAATGTTTAAAAGGCCGCTTGTGGTTGCCTAAATATGGAGGTTTTTGAGATTTAGTCATGTTGGAATCTCATAATTTTAAGTATTCTATTCATGCCATTTCTGATAAAATATATCTTTATCTGAAGAAGTTGTACTGATAGCCAAATATGAAAGCAGACATCGCAACATACGTTGGCACATGTCTAACTTCTGCGAAGGTCAAGGCTGAACGCCAAAATCCGTAAGTATTGCTTCTAAAGCTTATAATTCTTGTTTGGAATTGAGATAGAACCACCATGGATTCTTATCATAAATCTTCCAAGGTCATCATCTGGATTTGATTCGATTTGGGTCATCGTCGACCGATTGACCAAATCTGCTAATATCATTAAAGGGAATGATAGATTCTCGATGAAGAAGCTCCAACTAAAGCAATTGTAGTAGTTCCAGTGATTGAACTAAACGTCAAAAGTGCATCCAGCAGGAATCGAACCTACGAATTTGCCCGGTTCCCTCATTCTCATCAAGTTGGAGTAGCTCAGGACCGCGACTTAAGATTCAAGTATTGTTGAAAAGACTAAAGGAACGGGGGAATGACTACCTGTAATGATAGATTCTCGATGAAGAAATTGACTCTTTTGTATTTAAAGGAGTTGTGTAAGCATGGTGTGCCTGTATCGATCATCTCTATCAAGATCCTCGCTTCGCATCGAATTTCTAGAGATTTACTTAGAAGTCATTGGGAATGAATCTTGATGAGAGTACTATTTACCACCCCCCATCGAATGGACAAGGTAAAGTAACGATACAAACACGAGAAGTCTTGTTTTATGTTTGAATAATTGACCTTTGGTAATGAACGGGATAATCGTTTTCCTTTGGAGATATTATCATTGATAATTATCGTATTAGGATCGAGATTGAATCTTGTGAGGATCTAAATATAAGAGCTTCTGTAGGCAGGAGTTGGGATAGAGATACCCGACCCGCGAGACCTGAAATGATTGTTGAAATTAGGATCTGATTATTGACTGCCGGTAGTGCGAAGGAGTTTATGTGAATATGAAATGTAGATCTTGAAGTGCATGATGGGTAGCAAAGCTATGCCGAGAATTTTACATCATGGAAAGATGAATGTATGATCTGAAAGATCGTGGGAATCTAAGTCCCTGTTGTATTGGACCATCGAGATAATGTAAAGAGTTGGTTTGAGAGGCATATAAGCTAGATCTACCCTAGGACTTCAAGGGCTGCATGAATTATGTTCGTATATCGAACATGATAAATTGTATATCAAGTGAAAATCTGATTATTTCTTAATGAAGTTTGGATCGGAAAAAAGTTGCATTCATCAAGAACACGTGAACATCATGGATAGAGAAAGTAATTCAACATAAGCCTGATCGTATTCCCGTAGTTATGTTTGATGAAACTCGCATAATTGTAATGAATTATACTTGTGAGAAAAGACCGAACGTGGAGGAAATACCGACATGGCTTTAACTCTATAAGAAGCGAGTAGTAAGATAAATCGATCTTTGAGGACAAAGATCCTCTTTAGGGGTAACTATTGTGACAATCTGTCAATTTGAGGTCGATATTTTATTCTCAATTATTATTTAAAATCATTATTTTGTTATTAATTTATGAAATCACTCACTTTTAAGAAATAAGGGTTTACGTCTTAAAGTAGCCTCGACTATGTCTAAAACCGGAGAACTCTATGTTACGTGCGTACGTTTATATACACCGTTTTTGTGACAGTCCGACATTTCAGGAAATACATTTATTCTTGAATATTATTTTGGAATTTTAATTTGTGTTGGTTCATAAACTCACAAATTTACGAGAAGAGATTAGGACTTACGTGCATAATTTAGCATCTTTTATGATTAAACCGGAAACCCTAGGCTTACGTATTTACGCTTTTGAACTCCGTTTTTGATGGTACAATTTTTATTAGAATCGTTTTGTGCCGTTGATTCATAATTTATAAAAACATTTTTCGTAAAACGAACCGAGGGTACGTAAATCGAGGAAACTAGAATCGAGGAGTACCCGTAAAATAATAGAGGTGAGACAAGTTTTACACTTGCCTCACCCCTCATACATGTGGCGGCAATAACAAGGGCTAACACCCCTGGTGTCAAAACTTAACAAGTCCTAGGGACACTTGTCCCATAAACCACTTAAGCTTGATTAAAACCATAAATGTTTCTTCCCACTCTTCACACATACATGCAACATAACTAGAAAGTTTCTCCATCTCTCTCTCTTCCTTCTCTATTCCATCCAAACTACACCACCACAACACCACCACTATCAAAAATCTAGCCATAAACAAAGGCTATAATCAACATATGTTGAAGCCTAGTTGAAAAGATGAAGATTGGAGGTGATTATAACCTATGAAAAGGATTTTTCATGAGTTTCAAGGGCTGATATCAAGAGTATGTTCATCTACTTGTAGGTTCCTAAAAGTGGTCTTGCTGAAGCTAAAGATTTGGTGACAAGAATCAAGCCTTGTTCATCCAAAATCTCAACCTTTTCATCACTTTGGTGGTATAGAGATTGTTTCTTCCTATCATCTTGTTATTTTGTAAAAGTAATCATTTATTTTCTTTATAAATTTATATGTATATGATGATGAATGATGATCAAAATATTATGTGGGGATTTTGTGTTAATAGATTTGGTTAAAAAGACTAAAATCTATATGTAAAGATGTTAAAATCTTGAGTAAATTTATAGGCTGTATAAAACAGTAGGTAACACTATGAACCCTTGGTAAAAAGGCTTGGATTATTAAATATAAAGTTAGATATATGATTTTTACATATGTGGAGAGTTGGCCACTCAATGGAATCATTAAAATGAGCAAGATATGATCAAAATACTATTGAGGTACAAATCTGTATAGTCTATTTTAGACGAACTATTAAGAATACTTAGAGGATGATTGAGCAATAGCTATAAGGATTTATTTGTAGCACATATCATGTAGTTTGTGCTACCCAAATTTGAGCTTCTATCTCCTTTTAGAACTCAAGATATCACAAAAATGATGGAAGTGAGTTTGATAATCAGATTTGTAAATAAAACTATATAATATAAAATGAGCACTCAAGTAATATTATTATAAAATAAATACATAAAACAAACTAACTAATAATAAGTAATATAAAATAAGTTATATACTATGATAAATAAACTTGGCATTTTATAAAAGTACAAATTCAAATGTTTTTTAAAGTTATAAAACTATATATAAGTTTTACGTCTTTTCGGCTAAAACCGAAAGATTAACGTTTTCCCCAAATAATACTTGGACGGTAGGACCCGTCTAATGTAACATTTTTATAACTTATATACTTATATGTAAGAACATTTGACAAGTAAAAATCCATAAACCCAAATTTTATAACTTATGGACCTTAACGGGCCAAATTAGCCTTATTGGACTATTAGCCCAACTAGTTTGGCTAAACACTAATTGACTTACTCATGGGCTTAACCCACTTGGGCCCAACATATGAGTCTAGGTCTGGTATTAAAAGTATAAATGGGCTAATATAATGTATTAGACCTTAATATATATATAAGTTGAAACTAGTGCAACTAGTCTAAAATTTGACTAACACATAACACTATAATGGGTATGAAGAGATAAAATCCCACTTGATCATCATCATACTTATAAAGTCATCATATATACATAGCCATTGTTTTTGTAAAGTCACTGGACAAGAGTCTAAGACGAGTATTATTTGTCTAGGTTTTGCGTGATTGAAGCACGTACCGTACATCCAAATCGCCGATAACCCGCCTTTCCCAATCAATGTGAGTTCATAGCCTCGCACTCTTTTAAATGTTTTATGAAATGTTTTATAAACCCGCAAGGGAGATAACATTTTAGTTGTAGTAAAAATATGACACCAGTTGTCCCGATTATTTGCTTATTGATATGGACCCGAATGATTATATGACCCGATGAATGATTATATGACCCGATGAATGAAATGAAATGGATGATTATTAGTTAGGTTATGTCACTAAAAGTCCCATTAGCATGATTTGTGAACTACCGGTATTTGGTAGACGCTTATGCATATAATAGTACTATTTGGGGAAGATCACCCCAGTTAGCGCCTTGACGGTTGATCCTCGTCGTGCCACATTGATTGGTAAGCGAACTTATGTATGAGAAGATTTATATAAGCGTGATTATTGTGACGACACGCTGTTTTAGATGGGCAAAGGAATTACGGGTTAGCTACCCGTGGTTTGTTATATTAAGGTAGCAATGTCACGCGGCTTATAATAATCCAATAACGAACATACTGATATACCCATTGAACTACAATATATTGCCTGACTAGCAATACGGGGTCTTATTATTGATATTATGTTCGTGTTTTGGTTTTACATAACCATTTTCATATAACGTTTTTATTTAACTCTATACAACGTTATAAAACATATTGTATGATGTTTTTGCGACAATGGTTCGTATAATGGTTTTGAAGGCAAAAGCCTATATTATGATTTACGAAAAAGATTTGTATAAAATGTCTTTGGCCTATTTAATAGCCTACGACGAAGATTTGTACAAAATGATTTTCGGTAATAATTATATACCGGTGATATATTAAGGGTTTTTATTAAACTCTATGAATTCACTCGGCGTTTCGCTGACTTTTTAACATGTTTTATCTCAGGTACTTGAATGTAATTCTCGGGAAGACGACAAGAATTTATGGCCCGCATTCAAATAAAATTTCCATTCAAATGTTTTGTAAAGTTGTATGATATATTATGACCTGAGGACCTTTGTAAATTCGATATTCATGAATGGAAATTGCTTAATTATGAAACGACGTGATTTTTAAGCGTTGTATATGATTTGAGTAATGTGATATCCCGTAACACCAACGACTCTTCCGTTGAACTAAAGTATGAATATTTGAGGTTACAGTTGTTGACGGTGAATGGGTTTTGTTGAAGTAGCAGCCACAAAAGCGATAGAGTTAGCAGACCGTTCCGCCTTTTCAGCCCTTAGTTCATTCACTTCATTCTTATGTTGTTTCAAGATATAATAAAGTTTGTGATAGGAGATGGTCTTGATATCTTCCCTTTGTTTAACCAAAGTCACAAACCTTTGCCATTCCGGTTTGAGTTGAAATAGAAACTGAACATTGGCATGATGATTGGAAATAGTGCACTAATTTCTGACAAGCTCATTCATCATTTTGTAGAATCTCGAGTAATATGAGTCAATGGATTCACCATCTTCGGATGTGAAGTTTCCAAACTCTCAATGTAAATTAGTCTCGAGATCTTGAACATTGATCGTCTCACCTTGCTTCAAACGATGAATTGCATGCCACATTTCCATAGCATTAGGACATACATCAACTGTGGAATAGATATCGTTATCAATCTCAGTGAGTATGAAGTTTACAACATCATCTTCAACTTGGAGGAGTTTCTTTTTCTCAGCCGAACATGTGTCGAAATCCTCCATAGCTCGTATAGTTGATGAAGTTCCATCCTCTGCTTGTGTGGTAATTGGTCTGAATTCAAAAACTGGAGGTGGATTCTCAAGGCATTGACGAAGAGCAGTTTTGTTCTCTTTTCCGTCGAGAAATCCTAGAAAACGAGATCTCCATTGAACGTAGCAACCGGCAGTGAGCACAGGTGGATTACTGTTGCCACCTTGTTCCAAACGAATTTGATTGGCAGTCGCATTGCAGATGTTGTTGTTAGACATTGTCGATGATTGTGAATGGATTAGGATCTTAGTGGATGTGTTGTGATGAGGTGTGGTTGATGTTGTCGAGAAAAGATGTTTTTTTTGGTAATGGGTTTCCCCGGTAAATAGATTAACCAAAAAACAGTGAAGTACAAATGGAATGTGGCTAAAGTACCACATTAACCTTCAAGCTAAAAACAGCTTGAATAAACACCTAAATCTAGTGCTTATGACAGGCCATAAACACTTACAAAACACCTAGTACACAACGAAACAAACCAAACTAGCTAACAGCTGTCGTGAAGGAGTTTCCACCTGCATTTGTCTTAGAGAATAAATTGGTTGTTTCATCATATACCACTTCAATCTCGTCATCTTCATCATCATGATCCAAAACAGAGTAAGAATTTGATGTAGATAAACCAGCACCTGACGATGACGTAACAATAGACTTCAACTTGGGCAAAGAACCAGTCTTCGCACTAGTCACCCCCTTCTTCGGGTTACTAATTGTAGCTTTAGGCACAAATTTTACATTCTAACACCCCCACAAATGCTATGCGCAGCGGAACTACAACATTTGGGTGCTAGGCAGTTATCATCACACACAAGCTATATCAACGACTCAAAGAGACGTAAAAGTTTTAACATAAATTAAACATTGTTAAAAACATACAAGTCTACGGTTTTCCAAATCCCAAGATGATACAGCACAGAGTTAGCGTTTTGGTCCCCACGAATCTCAACCCCAAAAGATACATTTTCGTTAACATGACAAAAAATTTAAAAGTGTTCAAGCTAAATAATGGGTGGAAAACAAGTAGACGCCAAGCCACACACAACTCCCATCCTTTGCATGCTCCATGCTATACTTCATCGATTACCTGAAACACATGCTAAATTGGGTCAACAAATAATGTTGAGTGGAATTCATAAGTTTTACAATCTCATTTTGAACATATGTGTTATAAAAATCATTCACGATCATTCATAGAATTGTCGATCAAACAATCTATTATAAAGGTTATGACAATTGTGTTTAAGCTCATGACACTAATCCGTTAACTCAATCACCCGCGTAATTATTACGGCGTGATTATGATGAAACCATTGCCCCTTCTAAAGGCATCAGTTACAATTATACCTTATCTCTTAGCACAAGTTATCCGTCCGCAGGGGGTACTCAACGTACTAGCCCTCGTCTCGGATAGGGTCGTCAACCCCATAGTACTATCAATTGTATAAGCGGCTATTTTCAATCCACACAAGTATTAAACAATAGTTAATAGTTCATGAATATAGGGTCTTTTGCAACTAGGTACTCAACACAATTTAAGGCAACATTCGGGTCCAACAATCATTCATGACATATGTTCATTTTATAAAACTAGCATGCATCTCCCTCGCGGGTAAAAACAATTTTAAACAGTAGTAAGCGAGGCTACAAATTCACACCTTATGTATATAGAAGTAGTGGACGATACGAATGACGATCACTAACGATGATGAGGATGCCCGGGAAATTCAACACCTAACAAACAATAACGCGTAATGAGTAAATCTCATTTATAAACTTCAAGTACTGTATAATATGTACATATTAGTCAATTGTGATAATTACAAACTCACGCCAAAACCAAAAAATTAATTGTTATATACGATTCATCTACGTTATTAACGTTATTACCCTTTTTACGTTTTTCGCCGATACTTACCAAAAGTATGGGTTGTTTTCTAAGACTTAAACCCTTTTATAAAATTTGGGAAAATTCTCAAAAATACCTCAAGACCTGTAGAAAACTCATTTCTAATCCCATTAATAGTTATCACTTTTATGACTCGTTACTCAACACATTACTAAACATACGTTTTTCGGACTGATTTTGCACATTGACCATGTTGGACTTGTTTGACCAATTTAAAATATACCATTGACCCGTTCAACACCTAAGCCAAATTATAGACTCACAAATGCAGGTTTGAGACCAAAAATCAACTTTTAATCAATTACCAAACTCTATCTATGGTCCCCGGGATTTGACCCAAAACCAAACATAATTTCGGATTATGTAGGTTCTCATCTCCAGGTACACGTAATTTCAAAACATCATAACTCTTGACTCGTTAGGAGTCGTAAGCTCTTTCTTATACCAAATCAAAGCTAAGACGACGCTCTACCACTATATCCTAGTCTCGTGACCTGTTTATAAAGTCAAACCCATGAAAACAAGCCTAAACAATCTGCCTAAAATTACTCTTCTCAAAATCAACCCAACACTTGTTTCCAAACCATTTTAACGACACCTAGCCTTAATTTAATCACTCCTAACCATTACTAAACATCCTAATCAGTCCTTAACACCAAAAATATCAAATCCACTCTAAAACCCATTCACTAAATCAAACATGCAATAAGCTTAACCCACTCAAAAACATCTAAAACAATGAATTAAACATGAACCCACAAGCAAAACATCAACCACCAAGATCCACCAAACACCCCCATATTGCCGTGGGGTGTTGGTGATCAAAACACCCCAACCAAATTGATTTTGGTTGGTTTGTTGGGTGATTATTCATCACTTACACTCTAATTAAACATGCATTAACCCCATTAACATCAAAACTAATTTTTGAAAAACCCATTTGATTCTTGAAAAATTTTTATGAATGCATGTCGGATTGGAATACATCAAAACAATTGAAATGGATAATCTAAACGTGGTCTAACCTTGATTTTAATCAAAACAAAGTAGAAAAAAAAAGATGGTGGTGGTGTGGTGGTTTGGCCGTCGGCCTAAAGAGAGAAAAAGAGAGAGAGTGAGATTTTTTTTTGAAATGAATTTTATGAATGTGTGTGTGTGATTTTTCTTTTTGTAAAATTGGGAGGTCCTTGTGTGCAATTTGGGATTTCTTTTGGCCTTGTTTAAAAACGACCTCAAATGTTTGCGGGAATGACCTACTAGTCGACTTGGAAAATTTTGCGGGAGTCGGGGGTCACCCCGAACACTCCAAAATACTTTTAGGACAATTTAAATGCACCTAGAAAGCAATAAAACGCACCCGACTCGACTTAACACGAACCAAAAGTAAAATCCTCGAAAAATATCGATAAAACGACAATAAACATAGAAATTTGGGCATCCGTCGGGATCGTAGTCGTCATCGTCCTTCTTAAATCGTCAATCGTCAAGATTACGACCTCAAACATTGGTTTCAAACAAAACGATAAAATATATAGTAAATAAAATTTCTTAAAAATTTCAAAAATAGGCGTAATTTAGGGTAAGATAAGTGACCTCGGTTTTTGGGTATTACATCCACCCCTCCTTAAAGAGAGCGACGTCCCGGTGCTCGCCTCTTCTTATACACACATTTCGTGCCGCTGGAACAGATGAGGATATCTCTCCTTGAAAAAGTCCTCACGTTCCCAAGTGTATTCCGGTCCACGCCTAGAATTCCATCGAACCTTTACAATGGGAATTCTACTATGCTTCAGCCTCTTAACCTCTCGGTCCATAATTTCCACTGGTTCCTCCACGAAATGCATTTTATCGTCCAGCTGAATCTCGTCCAAAGGAATCACCAATTCCTTATCCGCCAAACTCTTCTTCAAATTTGATACGTGAAACGTGTCGTGAATAGCGCTAAGCTCATTCGGCAATTCTAACTTATATGCTACCGGTCCAATTCGTTTAACAATCTTGAATGGTCTAATATACCTCGGACTCAACTTTCCTTTCTTCCCAAAACGAATCACACCCTTCCACGGCGAAACCTTAAGCATAACCATGTCTCCGACCTCAAACTCTAACGGTTTTCTTCTATTATCGACATAACTCTTCTGTCGGCTTCTTGCAGCAAGTAAACGGTTCTTAATTTGCACAATCTTCTCTGTTGTCTCCAAAACCATTTCGGGCCCAGTCAACTGACTCTCTCCTACTTCGCTCCAACACACAGGAGATCTACACTTCCTTCCATACAACGCTTCGAATGGTGATGCCTTGATGCTCGCATGATAACTATTATTATACGAAAACTCCACTAAAGGTAAATGGCGTTCCCAACTTCCTCCGAAATCAATCACGCATGCTCGGAGCATGTCCTCCATCGTCTGAATAGTTCGTTCGCTTTGGCCATCAGTCTCCGGGTGATAGGTCGTGCTCAAACTCAATTCGGTGCCCATCGCACGTTGAAGAGATTTCCAAAATTCCGAAGTAAACCTACTATCGCGATCCGAAATGATCGATAAAGGTACACCATGTCTGCAAACAATCTCCTTCACGTACACACTGGCAAGTTTCACCATGCTGTCTGTCTTCCTCATAGGTAAAAAGTGAGCAGATTTCGTCAATCTATCCACTATTACCCAAATCATATCACATCCACTAGGAGTTCTAGGTAAACCCATCACGAAATCCATAGCGATCTTCTCCTATTTCCATTCTGGGATCTCAGGTTGTACCAACAGCCCAGACGGTTTCTTATGTTCGGCTTTAACCTTCGCACAAGTCAGACACTTACTAACGTAACGAGCAATCTCCGCCTTCATATTCGACCACCATTAGACTTTCTTCAGATCATGATACATCTTATCCGCTCCAGGATGTATCGAGTACTTCGACTTATGAGACTCGTTCATAACCAAATCTCATACTCCAGGCATTCCTTCCTCGGATGGACATAGTGGTAGCCAAATTCGATTCTCAAAATATCTCAGCCCATCTGACCTAACCACAAAAAGAGGTTTCAACAGTCTCCCCAGATTCTCAGCACCAACATTTTCTTCCATTAATCTCTTATCTTGAGCCTTCAATTTTGTTTCGGTCAAATCAACAAACTCAGTCATTACTAATGCTCTGACTCTCAAAGGTTTCTCTCTATCCTTCCTACTAAGTGCATCCGCTACAACGTTCGCCTTGCCAGGATGGTAGCGAATCTTGCAGTCGTAGTCACTCAGTAGTTCCACCCATCGCCTTTGTCTCATATTCAACTCCTTTTAGGTCTAAAATGTGTTGCAAACTCTTGTGGTCAGTGAATACAACACACTTAGTCCCATACAAGTAGTGTCTCTATAGCTTAAGCGCAAAAACTACAACTCCTGATACAAGATAATTTTTTGGTTGAAAGTTCGATTCTCGGAATCTCCTCGAATTGATCACAGCTCTAAGTGAAATGATTTGTTCTTGGTGACAAAAAGTGAGGGTTGTTTATCTATTCTATTAAAAAGGTAAGTAAATCAAGTAGCTAAAAATTAAAGCCAAGTACAGTTAATGAATGAAAATAAAACGTGATTAAAATTTAACAGTCAATTGATTAAATAGTAAAAAGCCCTTACTGACAAAATAGTGCTATCCGGAATGATGATGATGCGGAATAAGTGCCATTCGGAATATTAAGACTATGCAGAAAAATAAAGACCATGCGGAATAAACAATCCTACTCGGAATATCTGATCTATGCGGAATAAATTGTTCTACCCGGAATGTTTTACTATGCGGAATAAAAAGGTTAATCGGAATACTGCTCTATGCGGAATGTGTTAACCATGCGGAATATAAGTTCAATTCGGAATAAAATCTTCTACTCGGAATATTTAACATTCTGAATAAGGAGCAACACAAAAAAGCACTATCCGGAATATCCAACTATTCTGAATAATGGAAGGAGAAAACAGCTATTCGGAATATCCCAATATTCCGAATAAGGACAGAAGGACAAAGGCAATTCAGAATAACTGGGAACAGAAGAACAGTAACAGCAGAAAGAACAGAAGATACGAATTTTAACTCAATCGAACCAAATAAACAAAAACGTTTTAACCAAATTAACCACAAATCATCTATCAACTATAAGGATCAAATCCCAATCATAAAAACACAAATTCAACAACTTTTTAAGATCAAAACTCAACTAAATAAAAACTTAAGAACTTGAAATAAAAAGATGATGATGAACAAGAGGAATGAAAAGATTAAAGGAAACTTGTATTGATGATTAAGTGTTGTCCCATATATTTGTGATGATTAAACAATGAATAAAGAAAGAAAATAGATGAAGAAGAGATGAATTCCTAGAGAGAGAAAGTAGTGAGAGAAAGTAGAGAGGAGATGATTAACTTGGTGAGATTAGATTAAGAAAGGAAGTTGTTACAAATGACCATCCACCCTCCTAACATGCTAGGAGGGTAGTATAATAGTCCACCCACATGCGGGCTTTAATGGACTATATATTGGGTCGGGCTTGTCTTTTTGGACTTTAATTAGTTTAAATCCAAGCCCGTAAACCACGACTAATTAACTATCTATTACAACGTTCTAACTAATGTTACAATAATAACCTATGACCGAGCATTCTTGTTTGACTCAATATTTTGAGGCTAACAATCTCCCCCAATGTGAGGTCATACCCTTTTGATATTTGAAGATCAATGTAGATTACAAATCTCGTCATAAATGAGCCTTGAACGTGTAACAATAGTTTTGTTCCTTCATGCTATGATCTTTGAGCCTTTGTCGTTGTCTTTCGACTTTGTCTTTTAGTCTTGAGATCTTCAAATCATTCTTGACTTGTCTTTGCCATCTTGTGATCTTGTGTCTTTATCCACATGCTCATACTATCAATTGTGGGATAAGTCTTTGGGCACGAATATGTGGTTGTGAATCTTTGACTTTGCTGAGTACACCGTGACGCCACCTTCTCGAGACAAAACATAGACACGGACTGAATGGCTTTGACATTCGTTCTAAATCGGTAGCGTTTTACCTCCGGTCGGTGAAGACCGTTATATGATATTAAATATCGTACCTGTGATCAGGTAGATTCAATTAAGAATCTCCTTGACAGGGTTTCGCGGCAGTACTAGCCGTTCTCTTTACTCGACCGTCTCAAAGCAAGACTGCGAACATAAAGAGTGAATCAATTGGATAAATATCCGTTTGATTAAAGTCGTCAATTCAAATTCCTGGAACAAGTTTGATTCATTAAGAATCTTACCATTGTTGCTTTCCAGTTGACACAAGTTTGATTCATAAGAATCTCACAAGTTACCTACCGTAGCGCTGTTTGATGTTGACGCTAGAAGGATTTCCATTCGTCACTGTGAATATTAATAAATATCACTCTGAATGTTATGGCAAGACCATAAAGATATTGCGTAGAAACCTGAAACGAGTTTGAATCAATTCAGAATCAAACCACTGTTGCTTTTCAGTTTTACATATGTTCAATTCATAAAGAATCTTGCATATGACCTACCGCAGTGCTGTTTGATGTTAACACTGGAAGGATTTCCACTCATCATTGTGAATACTAAGTAGTATCACTCTGAGTGTTCTAGCAATATCGCAAGGATATAGCGTAGGACTCTCTTGATCTTCATCCGTGTGTCCTAACGAGATTTGATTGATCTCTTGGCTCTAGACTCGATTTGTGCACTTTTAGTGGTTGGAGGCTGGAGCAGATGCCACCTATTCAATATCAACAATCTCGGAGTGAGAAAGTCAATAGAAGTCGTGTTGATCTCCGTGACAATAAAACAAACTTCTTTTGAGAGAAGTCTGAGTAGCTAGGAAAGGGTTGTGCTTCACATCACTGGGTCCATGATGAGTTTGTCTTCATGATGAGTTGACCCGGTCTCTGCCTAAGTTGTATGGGGGGCTTCTTTCTTTAGACCCTTTATCCTTACATTTCTTTTTCATTCTTCAACCCCTTCAATGCTTACCAAGACATCATTACTAGCACCTTGTTGTGATTGTTCCAGTGCTAGCATCAGTACTTAGTCGGCATTCAGCTACGTTCACATTCTACTCCATCTTTCCTAAGGACTTCTAATAATCTATTGGATTGTCCCTGGGAAGATCCCTCCGGTTCTGGTTGGATCATAGGACTTAAACCTAACCTCCCTTTTGACACCAATAACGTCGTGAATTAAAGATGTTGTGGGTATTTGATCGTAACCATGAAAACCACTGTAAATTCTAACAAAGTGTTTGAAAAACATTTAACACCTTGCTAGTTTTGTCGTTTCAGAAATGCTCCCCCTTCACATGTGCATCGATAATCGAAAGTGTTTCGCACATGTAGGTAAGAGTTAAAGTGCTTGAGTCTTATAGATCACATTTTAATCACATTTTCTCCCCTTATCTCTAATATATAAAATCTTTTGATATTAGAGATACCAAATTTGATTAAAATATATTTTGAAAAATAGTCTTGAAAATCTTCGGGAGAAAGATGTGTTAATCTTTTGCATGAAGTTGAATTGCTCCCCTCAAAAATTGATCCAATGGAATTGTCATTACGAGGATTTGATCCACATTAAACTTTTGAGGATAGGAGTTGTTGAACACACAATTTTTGAAAGATTTTGAATATCATTGAGAAATTCTTGAAAACATTGTGTTCAACGCTTTTTGAAAAATCAATTCTTTTTGACAAAAAGGTTTTTCTAAAGCATAAACTTGATTTCATAGACTTTGAATATCTTGACGAATCCACTCAAGTGTAAGAAGATATAACTTCTTTTGCTAAGGGTAAGAGTACAAAAGCGTACACTCCCCCGTGAATTTAGATCCGGGTTGCAATCTGAAAGTGATTACAAGCCATTGTGTTGAGCTCAAAACGTTGAATGTTTTGTGACAAGCTCAACCCAAGATAGATTGCTCTACCCGTTGTTGGAAATATTGTCCAAAATAGACAATTTCCTTTTGAAAAGATAGAAATGACATGTTTTGAAAAATATTTACAACTTTCATTCGAGCTTTATGTACACACCCGTGTCGTTGTTGAGCGACATTTCTAGGTACGTCCATATTATCGATACTGAAAGACATGTCGAGAAGAATATTTTTGGATTATCAAAGATTTTTTAATTTTGTATTTTGCTTTTTGATTAATATTTACAGGTAGATGTTTGATATATGAATCAAGCAGGCTTCTTTGCCAGAACCTCCAGTTCTGCTGGAGTCAAACATCTCATACCAATTTGCCTAACTAGATACACAAACCTCTCTTTCGAAAGAGATTTTGTAAACAAGTCAGCTAATTGGTAATCAGTTCCAACAACGTATAATTCAACAATACCTCTTTCAACTTGTTCCTTAATGAAGTGATATCGGACATCAATGTGCTTCGTGTGGGAATGCTGAACCGGATTGCAGGAGATGGCTATGGCCGACTTTGAGTCACAGTACATAGGTACTTTATCAAAATGGAAGCCATAATCCGTGAGTTGTGTTCTCATCCAAAGAACTTGAGCACAACACGCAGATAGAGACACATACTCCGCTTCGGCTGATGAAAGTGACGTGCAATCCTGCTTCTTGGAAGACCATCCCACAAGCTTGTCTTGACCTAGAAATTGTGCACCACCAGAAGTACTTTTACGTGTATCAAGACACCCTGCATGATCTGAATCTGAATAGGCCGTTAGAAAGAAACCGGTTTCCCTCGGATACCAGAGTCCCATGTGAATGGTATTCTTAAGGTACCGAAAGATCCGTTTAACCTCCTTGAGGTGCTTTTCAGTGGGTCGTGCTTGATATCGTGCACAATAACATGTAGCATGATGAATATCAGGTCTGCTTGATGTCAAGTACATGAGGGACCCGATCATGGAACGATATCTCGTTTGATCTATGGGTAATCCCTCCAAATTAGCATCTAGAGATGTGGTTGATAATGGTGTCCCAACGGGGTCACATGATGTCATACCATGCTTTTTGATTATCTCTTGACAATACTTAGCTTGGTTAATGAAGATACCACTTGGGGATTGGTGAACTTGAATTCCTAGAAAGAATTTTAGTTCGCCCATCATAGACATTTCAAATCTGCTGTGCATTACTTTTTCAAACCATTTTGAAAGTTTTGGGTTTGTAGACCCGAAAATAATGTCATCAACATAAATTTGCACAAGCAGAATGTCATCCCCATATTTATAAGTGAACAAAGTTAAATCAATGGAACCTTTTGAGAAACCCTTGGAGACCAGAAATTTCGAGAGCTCGTCGTACCACGCCCTTGGAGCTTGCTTGAGTCCATATAGTGCTTTATGGAGACGATACACCTTGTCAGGATAATGAGGATTGACGAATCCTTCCGGCTGCGTGACATAAACTTCTTCCTTCAAAGGACCGTTAAGAAACGCCGTCTTTACGTCCATTTGATAAACGATGAATCCCTTATGTGCAGCATAAGCAAGGAAAATCCTGACCGCTTCCATTCGAGCTACTGGTGCAAATGATTCTTCGAAATCAATACCCTCTTTCTGTCCATACCCTTTAGCCACTAGCCTAGATTTATTCTTGATGATCGTGTTCTCTTCATCCATCTTGTTTTTCCAGATCCATCGAAGATTTAATGGTGTTACATCGTATGGTCTGTCAACAAGTTCCCAGACTTTATGTCTTTCAAATTGTTAAAGTTCATCCGTCATCGATTCAATCCAAGCATGATCAGCTAATGCTTCTTTGATGTTTTTCGGTTCAGCTGAACTCACGGTGAGTGCGAACATACAAACATCGGCATCGGTGTTAAGCTGTCGTCTTGTGCGAACGGGCTGTGAAGGGTTTCCAATGACATGAACCAAAGGATGATCTCGGGTCCAATGATGTGTTGAAGGATGTCTTTGGTAGAACGTGCGCATATTTGACGGATCAACATGGTGAGTAGAAGACTCTCCAGTTTCGTGTACCGGTGTACCGAATGGGTTGATGAATTCGTCTTCGTCAGATAATGCATTGTCTGCTTGATTTGTGTTCTCTGGAGCAATGACAGTAGTTGTGGATGTTGTAGGATCGAGTGTTGTAGTGATATTCCGAGGAGGTAAATCTACAGCAACCCGTGTTGAAGTAGATGAAGTTGTATCCGGTTGTTGACGATGATCGGTATCATCATTTTTATCATGAGTTACAGCGGAAGACTTCGATACAACTTGTTTCTCCCCCGTGAAATATTCATCATACATTGGTCCATATAACATTTCCAACTCTTCAATTGTCGTGTCGACTGTCATATCAGCTCTAGGAACATTTTCTGGAACCAGCGTTGAACTTGACGGTTCATTGCTGTGGTCTTGAGCTTCGAGTTCCGTGCGGTTGTGAACGGAAGTCGTTTGTCGTTGTGGGTCGGGACTTAAACTGTTTTGTTCAAGTGCCATTTCTTGTAATTCATCAAATCGGATATGAATAGTCTCGACTATCAATTTTGTTCTCTTGTTGTACACTCTATATCCCTTTGACTGAGTTGCATATCCCACAAGAATACATGCATCACCTTTCTCTTTCATCTTATCTAAATTTTCACCATCTCGAATAATGTAGCAAGTACATCCAAAAACATGAAGGTGTTTGAGTGAAGGTTTTCGATCATAAATTATGTGATATGGTGTCTTTTCATGTCTTGGGATAATTAAGGATCGGTTTTGTGTGTAGCATGCGGTTGACACGGCTTCGGCCCAAAAGTACAGTGGAAGTTTTGAAGCGGATAATAATGTTCGAGCAGCTTCAACCAAAGTACGGTTTCGTCTTTCAACAACGTCGTTTTGTTCGGGTGTTCGAGCAATAGATGTTTCATGTTCAATCCCTTCGGCTTCAAAATACTTTCTCAGATTTGAATTCAAAAATTCTGTACCTCTGTCAGTACGAACCACTTTAACTTGAGCCTGAAGACCACGTTGTATCAATTTAAAGAAGCTGATGAGAACTTCAGGTGTTTCATCCTTGGTCCTCAAGAAGTGAGTCCATGTGTACCTTGAGTAATCATCGACAATTACCAGAATATATTTCTTTCCATTGATACTCTGAACACGCATTGGACCACACAGATCCATGTGAAGAAGATCTAACCGTCCTTTAGAGCTTGGTGTTGTCTTTGTTTTGAAGCTACTTCGTTTAGCTTTACAAAGTTCACAAGAAGAACAAAGATGATCTTTGATGAATTTCAAGCTTGGAAGGCCTCTCACAATATCTTTCTTGGAAAGCAAGTTAATGGTATCAAAGTTGAGATGAGAAAGACGCTGATGCCATAACCATGCATGAGTCGTTGAAGCTTTAGCCATGAAGCAAATTGGAGTTGATGAAGTTGTGTCTTGAAGTGAAATTGTGTAAAGATCAGTACCCCGTGTACCGGTAAGTAAGTCATTCCCATCATAATCACGAACAAAACATGTCTTCTTTCTGAAAGCAACTTCCAAATCCGCATCACAGAATTGACCAACCGATAAAAGATTGTGATTGAGCCCTTCGACGTAGTATACCCTTTTAATCGTGATATTCCCCTGAACCAAATCTCCATATCCTAGGATCGGTGCAAATTGATCATTTCCGAATCGGACCGTACCCAGTAACTTCTCCACGAAGTTAATTAGAAGCTTGAGATTCCCCGTCATGTGCTTCGTGCATCCGGAGTCTATTATGAAGAGAATTATTTGTATCACCTGCAGAAGAGTTAGAACACGATGGAGCATTTGCTAAATTGGATACCACAGTAGTTGTGATAGTAGAATCATTAGTGTCCTTATCAACATTTAAAGGCAAACTAACACTCGTTTTCACATTTTCTGTCCTAACTTTAGGCATCCAGTTATATCCGGGAGGACATTGATTAGCAAACCACCATTTCCAAGACTTACTGGCAGACTCATATAATTCCTTAATTTTGCTTCTAGGATTCTTAGTGGTGGAGTCTGATGCATTACTTTTCTTAGTGGGGGTTGCACCAGAATGGTTCACTTTGCGTTTGGGTTTACTAGCTCTAATAGGCATTGCAACATGCTTCTTAGTTCTAGTATCTACGCCTTTGACTTTATTTATAGCACACATAGAATGATTAGCATTAGCACACTTTCCACATTTGACACAAACAAATTTCACATTCATAGCATTCAAATCATTCACAGCATTCAAATCGTCATTACACGCGATTACAGACTTTTTATTCTTAAAAACGTTCAAATTCCTAGGGTGTTCTTCTACTTCCTGCATCTCCCCTTGATTCTTGTGTTTCCAGACCTTATCATTCACTTGAGTGCGCTTAAGCTGAGGCCGGCTAACACTAGTAGTGGAGACTATTCCTGTAGTAGAAGACACACGAATATTAGTGTTTCTAGAAGTCTGAGGCGAGTGAGTATCTTTGTTTGTGGGCTTCGTGGACATTCTATACATCCCTGGTTTAATCACATTATTGTGCTTAACGCTTGGTGCTATAGGATTCCTTATAGGTTGAGCTTGTGGTAACCTTTCCTTTCCATCCATCTTGGGGGCAAACACAGGTTTTGCAAACGAGGAATTAGATAAAGCAGATGGTTTTCCCAAGATAGAGGATCTATTCTCTTTAGAGGCATTGGGTTGTCTAACAACATTTTTCTTAATGCTAGGTTCCACAATTTTCCCACCCATTTTAGCAATGAGTTTCTGCAACTCTGCTATCGCTCTGTCCCTGTCTTGTAATTGAGCTTTCAACCCTTTAATTTCCAAATTCTGTTCATTCATTTCTCGAAATGTTTGGGAAAGTTTTTCTTGCAATTTATTATCATGTGGAAAACGACCAACGTCTTTTTGCAAAGCAAGTTCAAGTGAATGACAATGTTTTTGAAGGAAATCAGTTTGTTGAAGTAACTCAAAAGCCTTTTTGTCAACATTTTCTTTACGTTTCGAAAGCTTAATTTCAAGGCGTTCACATTCTTTGATCTTATCAAGATATTGGCATGCAACTTCAGAATATTCATCAATATCAGCACAAGATGTAAAATAAGCACACATAACATCTTTAGAAACGCATTCTTGCAAGAGTAAATCTTATTCATCTGAGAAATCAGACTTCTCCATTTGAAGATCATCAATGTGTTTCTCAATAGATTCAACATATTTTAAATCATCAAACATTTCAGTCCGAATGAACTCCTCAAGTTGAAGAACAGTTTCTTTAATCAATGCCATGTTTGGAATTAAGAGTTCTTTGACAAGCAAGGTAATATCGTGAGGAATCGGACGTGTCCACTCAGCATTTTCACGTTTTGCCCAGTCTCTTTCAACAATAGATTTAACATTATCTATGTGGTGTTTAAGAATACCTAATGTTTTCCTACTCTTGCTTTTAGATTCATCTAGAGGGAGGTAGTTTATGTATTTGTAAACATTAGATTTCTTAGGGGCAAATGCGTTCTTCCATTGAATTCTCTTTTGTTTGCATTCTAGAAACACTTCCTCACGAGTTTTCTGAGTTTGTTTGTTGAAAAGACCATAAAGACTATTCTCATAAGCATAATTATATGGTTTCACAAACTCCTTATTGACAAGTGGTTGACTATCATCATCCCAAAGGGCAGTCTCTTCACTATCGGCACTTACAGGCATGCAATCAAGATCTGTCCTTTCAGTCTCATCAAGATAGAGACACGGGTTCGCAGCTTGAGCTTTGGCAAGGTACTCAGGACTTGCAAAGCTAGCTTGACCCTTAAACATCGATGGAGGTGCTAGCATTCTTACGGATTGAATAGAATCATGCGTTTTATAAACAACGTTCTTCAAAAAGTCGACTTGTGCTTCTAGTTTCGTAACTTTTTCGGTTTCTTTATCATATCTACTTTTGAAGTCTTGTTTTAACGCATCTACCTCTTGTTTCTTATCCTCTAGAATTTTAGCAGAATCAGTGGTGGTCATAGAGAGCTTTTGTTCAAGTTCATTAACTTTGGTATTGGCAAGGTACCTTTTTTGACGTTCATCCATTAAGAAAACATTATATTGACGCTTCTCTTTAGCTAATAACTCAAGAGTTGTATTATATTTGTTTTCAAAATCGTCCTTTTGACTTTTTAACGCACTTCCCTTGTACCCCTCAAGCTCTTTGGTTTTCTGAAGGAGCTCATCTCTATAGGTTTTAGTTATCTCAGTAGATTTGATAAGAGCAGCTTTGCATTCGTCATAGCTTTGAGTGAGCGTAGCGTTTGCCTTCTTTAATTTCTTTTGACTCTTTTTATTTTCAGTGACATCTTTTTGTAAAGTAGCAATTAAATTAGCAAGCGCAATACGTTCCTCTTCATCATATTCATTTGCATGTTGATCATCCTCAGACTCATTATTGCACATGTCTGATGAATCGGGTGTGGTATTTCTATCAACCGTTTCCATCATACATGTGTCATTAATGGCATTGGGTAGATCACTATGCTCAGGAATATCACCAAACACATTATATTCATCAGTAGTGTGTACCTTATCGATTGGCTCCGTGTCAAAGATAGGACCATTGTCATCTTCAGTGACTTTGAGAACTTCTTCAACCTTTGCCATGTACGAGTAATGTGCATCAAGCTCTTGATCATAATCTTCATCATCAGTATCATCAAGCATGGCTCCTTCCTCAGCTGACAATTTAACCCATGCTTCCATTTTCTTACATAGCAACATCTTTTCCTTGTGATAGCTAGAGTCTCTAACCCTTTTCGGCTTCCTGCATTCCTTTGCCATATGCCCATATCCTTGGCAATTATAACATTGAATCCCGCCCTGCTGTACCACTTGACTTCCAACCGTTTCCCTATTCCCAGTAGCAGCAGCAATCCTCTGAGTATCATACTTTGCAGTTTGTCGATCATATCTTGCAGAACCCTCAACATGCGTTGGATTATGTCGATCATACCTAGAAGGACTTTCACCACGTCGACGTGTGTCATACCTTGGAGGACTCTCAACATATCGGTTCTTTGTGTTAGATGATGTGCGAAGATTGTTGTTGGTGGGTTTGTAGAGTTTCTTGTAAGTCTTCATTATGTAAGCAATTTGTTGTTTCATCTCTCGGTTCTTTTGAGCTTGGTCTTCATCACTATCTTCTTCAGATGAGGACTCAGATGGTGGTGATGGTGCTCTTGGCGCTTTACCTCGAGATTTTGTGGAAGATGAAGACTTAGATGATGTGGAATATCGTGGTGAAGATGATGTATTGGAATGGCTTAGGAGCACGAGAGTGAGGGTCTTGAACATGTTGAGTGGTAGTCACTAAAGCAAGTGGATTAGCCGTCTTGGCAACACGTTCAGTTCGAATCTCATTTGCTTCATTCTGAAATTGCTTCAAGATGTCAAAGAGTCGATGATATGAGACCTCGTCTAACTTTTCTTGTTGTTTCACCAAAGTGACGAATCGTGTCCACTCGGGTTGAAGTTGTTGAAGAAATTGAACATTGACTTGCATGGTGGAGACTTGTAGGTTATTTCTTGTCATGTCATTCATCATCTTATAAAACCTGGAGTAGTAAGAGTCAATTGATTCTCCATCCCTTGAAGTAAACTTGCCAAAATTCCAAAACAAGTTTGTTTTGACATCTTGTTTGTTGAGTGATTCTCCTTGTTGCAAGCGTTCAATAGCAGTCCACATTTCATGTGCTGTCGGGCATGCATCAACCGTGGAGTAAATATCATCTCCAATCCCACTTAAAACCATATAGATGGCTTCCTTCTCCGCATCATGCCAAGCACAATTTTCAGGTGTGAGATCAGCTCTTGTTTCATCACGTTCACTTGCAGGTGTTGGATCAGTAGTATCTGTGGCTGCTCTTGGAGGAACTGAGATCCTCTTAAATATATATGGTCCATGAGTAATACATTTCCTCAAGGCATCACCATTAGGTCTTGTATCAAAATATCGTATGAAACGTGATTGCCATTGAGCATACCTACCAGATACAAGCATTGGTGGTCTCTCTTTGTTACCCGCGACCATGATGTTGTTGTTCGTCACACGATATTCTGCAGTAGAATCCATCTCAAAATTCTCTGAAATGATGAAGTGAATATGGATCTTAAGTAGATTTGTTGTGATTGTTGTTGTGGTTTAAATTCCGAAAATTGCAATTTTTCTCCAGGCCGACAATAAATTCTCCAGTCTGACAAAACGGTAGATCAAAAAAATTTTGTATCGCCAAATTTTGAAATTGAGCTAGAAATGTCCTAAAACTAGTAAGGAAAAAATTTGAATTTACTTGACGGAAAAATTTTTAACTTTTTTTTTTTTTTTTTTGATCTTCGTGTAAACGATATTCCGAAACTAGTCTAGATGGTGGCTAAGTCTAAAAAATACTCAAACAAATTTAGCAAAACACATCATCGGAATGTCCCCTAATCGGAATGTCTAATCGGAATCCCAATCGGAATGTCTAATCGGAATCCCAATCGGAATGTCTAATCGGAATCCCAATCGGAATGGCTAATCGGAATCCCAATCGGAATGTCTAATCGGAATATCTTTGTCGGAATACCCAATCGGAATGATGATCAGAAAGACCTTGTCGGAATACCAAATCGGAATGATGATCAGAAAGACTGGTCGGAATACCAAATCGGAATGTCTGATCGGAAAGACTGGTCGGAATACCAAATCGGAATGTCTGATCGGAATGATAAAACCCTTTTCCGATTGCACTGATCGGAATATATCCCCCTTTTCTCGGACAAAACTCAACCAATACGTGATTTTAAGCCAAAAAATGATCAAAACACCCAAAAATTTTGTGTTTTTAGCCAAAGTAAATATACCAAATCACTACTACAACTATGTAGAAGATGTAGATGAAGAAGTAGAGCACGAAAAACACAAAAAGAATTTGAATCCGAGATAATTTATGGATTAAATCATTCGAATCAAATATAGTAACAACAATGAATCACAAAGCTACCCCATGGCGATTGATACCAAATGTTGTCCCATATATTTGTGATGATTAAGCAATGAATAAAGAAAGAAAATAGATGAAGAAGAGATGAATTCCTAGAGAGAGAAAGTAGTGAGAGAAAGTAGAGAGGAGATGATTAACTTGGTGAGATTAGATTCAGAAAGGAAGTTGTTACAAATGACCATCCACCCTCCTAACATGCTAGGAGGGTAGTATATATAGTCCACCCACATGCGGGCTTTAATGGACTATATATTGGGCCGGGCTTGTCTTTTTGGACTTTAATTAGTTTAAATCCAAGCCCGTAAACCACGACTAATTAACTATCTATTACAACATTCTAACTAATGTTACAATAATAACCTATGTCCGAGCATTCTTGTTTGACTCAATATTTTGAGGCTAACATTAAGATTCAGTAAACAAAAGGAAAGGATCAAACTTACAAGATTAAGGAATAAATCAAAGAGATGAAAACCTCTCCTTAAGGGAGATGGTTTCCTATGAACTAGGAGAAAATGTAACTGAAAAGAAAAACTAGATTCCAAATTTTGTGAGGGTGATCCCTTTATATAGGCTGAGTGGTTGGTTGGTGAGTGGGCTTTCTCCCTTTCTTCTTGTCTTCTCGTCTTTTCAGAAAAGTTGACGTTTTCGATTCTGATTCGGGATTTGTCGACGATTAAATTCAACTCGTCTTTTAATTTCTTTGTTAAATAGACTTGAGTTTCTTCGACATATGTAAATCTTCCGTCTTTGGTCCTTTTCTTCGATAAATCTTCAAATAGGCCCATTGACTTCAAATCTTTTGCATCTCTTGGACAATAGACTTCGACTTTAGTCTTTTTCCTTGATAAAACCCGTGCAATCCCATGTTTTCTTCAATAATCATTCGGTTGACTCTGAAAACACAATAAACACAAAAACCACGCATAATTCCAAACAAATGATTTTAAACACGCTTTTTGGTCTTGTTTTAGTAAGAAATAAGTGGTAAAAGGATGGGTGTTTTCACACCTATCAAATCCCCTACACTTAACCATTGCCATGCCCTCATGCAATGCTTAGTGATAAAGCAAATTTACACTTTTCTCGTAATCAATCAACCTTGGCCTTATAAACATACTACTAAACAAAAAAATTAAATACTAAGAGAAATCAAAACTTTAAAGTAAACAAAAGGATGGAAATAACTTGCAAAGAGATCAAGGATTTACATTAGGGCTTTGGTGCTGCGAAGATTTATCATCCTCAAGTTTCACTGTAAAACCCGCATGCTTTTACCATGAATAGTGCCCTTAAGATCGTACGTCCTAGATTAAAACTTACCTCAGTTAGTATTGATCACATTCATGTGCTAATAATCAAGCAAGTGCATACGTGTATGACATGACAAGTATCGATTACGTACGAACTCATGATAAACAGTTAATAATATATCACGTGAACATAATTAAATCATGATCACCATTTAAAATACTAACTAAAATAATTACGTAAATACTTATAATATTATTACGAGCGTTAAGTTACGAAAACGACACGATAGAATAAACAGAAACACTTTAAACACGAGCACGTTTAACCACGAACGAACACGAAACATCGGGACACAAGAAAGGTACGGGTACCCCATGTGGGGCCCCCATACCCACGGCTCATATACAAGAAATGGGCTTAGCCCATGGACTTTACAAGTAAAGGGGGGTAAAGAGTAAATCATGTTTTCACTTTTCATTTTCAAGAAATAAACAAAAAACCCTAAAAGAGTTTTTCTCCTCTCCTTTTTCTCCTCTTTGTGCCGCCACCTTCACACCACCATTGGAGGGTGTTTGTTTGATTTTGATCTTAAAAAAAGTGTTAGAAACCGTGTTTGTTCATCCTTTTTCCAAGCTACATAGTGGTATACCTTTCTAACCCTTCTTTTTAATTCTTTTTAATTTTTTTAATCTTTGATTATTTTCATGAACATGTTATTATTTTTCTTATAAAAACAAGGTAATTAATCATTGATCTAACATGTTTTGGTATTAATTAAAATCAAAGAATGATTTATAAGGGTGTTTGTTTTTGGCCGCCTAGCAAACAAACCCGAGGGGGGGTTTGGTTTGCTATTGCCGCCACCACCAAGACCATATTTGGTCTTGGTTGGCTCATGTGGGACCCACGGCAGCAAGGAGACACGTGTGCCCCGGGTTTGGCCCGGGGTACGGTGTCGAATTCATGCCCGATTCATGGTTCGTTGGTTAAATCATGATTCATGCTACATGTTAATTTTTATGAATTATGAACTTAGGATATAATTAATTAATAACATGAAATATTAATTAAATCATGACTTAGGTTATTTTAATTATTAGTTTATCATGACATTAATTTAACCTAAGTATTTTATGTTATAAGTTATAATTAATTAATTATTAAAAACATGCCTATAATTAATTAATTTAGACATGACTTAGGTTATATTATTATAAATAATAATACACATTTTAACCTAAGTATTTTCATTTCATTTTAATTAAAACATGTTATACTTTAATTAAAATGCTTAACCTATAGTTTAATTAAAATACATGAAATAATAATTAAACTATATACTATATCATATGACTTAAGAAATAAGCTTATAACACTTAGACTTATATGTTAGCTTATGTAATCAGCTTAATTCTAATTATGGAAACTTCTATTTATAGAAACTTAATTAAATAAGGCAACTAATCTAATTATGGAAACCTTCTATATATGGAAATCAATCTATTTCAGGCAGCTAATCTAATCATGGAAACCTTCTATATATGGAAACTTATTTAATTAAGACAGCTGATCTATTTTTGGAAACTTTCTATTTTTAGAAACTAATCTATTTTAAGCAGTAAATTCTATTTTAGGAAACTTTCTATTTTTGGAAACTTTCTATTTTTGGAAACTTTCTATTTTTGGAAACTTTCTATTTTTGGAAACTTTCTATTTTTGGTAACTTTCTATTTTTGGAAACTTTCTATTTTTGGAAACTTTCTATTTTTGGAAACTTTCTATTTTTGGAAACCTGCTATTTTTGGAAAGTTACTTATTATTACACAGTAAGTATAATAATACATGAAACACCAGTAATACTTAATCAGATAAATCAGAATACAAGATAAACACAGTTTAAGGCTTTAAACAGTGAACCATGACCTAAAACATACCAAATCAGCTATAATGAGACACAAAACCCAGTACGTAATCAGTGAATCGATACTTATACACGTGTGTATTCATGTAGCGTTAGTGATCCAGAAGTAGGAGTCTTTCTTCCGTTCATTCACTGGACTTGAGGTACGAATTCCCGTCCTTTCAGTATGGACATTCCTTCCTTATTAGGATTTCCCCGTATGCAGCCAACTGTTTTCCCCAGCATTTGTTTTATTGTTTTGAACTGCTTATGTTAATTTAGCATAATCTATAGCCATATACAAGCATGACCAGTTTCACCTAGTTATGGAGGTACCATAACCATAGCATTGGAGGCACCGATGTTATGACTTCCCCACGGCGGAGTGATTGCTCGTGGCGTCCCTTTCAGTTTTGGCCATATTATTTTATCATGTGGGGCGTATGGGTGCATCCTAGTTACATGTTTTATTCAGTTTATCATGGTGAATGTGGTGTGTGCCTTGCACCCTTCACAAGGAGCTGATCCCTCCTACCCAAACCAGTATATTGATTAGAGGCATCCCCTCTAATCAGCATGATGAGGTCACCCCTCCAAGTATTCATGCACGTGACCTTTTCATGACCTATATGGGCTATGGTATATATATGTTAAAACAGTTTTCACAAGATAAACATAAGGCTTTTCAAACTATAAAACCAGTTTTCTTGATACTTAACCAGTTTACTCAGTACTTAGTCTTCCGCTGTTATATGTTACATGTTTACTCTATTTCATGCTATATTGTACATCCGTGCACTGAGCGTCTTGCTCAGCCGTTTTCCTTTTCATGTTCCCAAAACGGCAGGTACTCAGGGACGCTCGTAGATCTCAAACGTAGGTGCATATGGACTGGAAGCTTTACTGTCTTTCTTTACTTTATGCATTTCCTTTACTTTGATACAGTTGCTATGGACATTGTTTCGTCCTTTCCTTTTACAGTATTTATGTTTGTGTGTGATGAGCTTTACTTTGGGGTACCGATGTTTGATTCCGGTATTTCCCTTTTATGGTTGAATAATGCTTAGACATTTATCCTTGTATGCTTTGATGACACGCCATGATTATGCGTAATATTCCATTTCCAAAATGGGGTGTTACAATTATGGTATCAGAGCCAAGGCTTCGACCTGTAGGCTCTCAAATATGACCTGTGATTAGTGGGTAGTCACTACGGTCTTCCTAGAACTGACAGTTGTTTTCATGCATTCATCATTTTTAAGCATACATATACATGTCATTGTTACAGGGTTTTTGACTAAGTAATGGTTGGTACAGGACTGGCCCTATTTAGTCGCATATGTTTTTATCGAAACTTTTAGATTTGGGACCGACCCATAGGCGTCCCCTCGATATGTCTTTTATTTTGAGTGAACTGACCGGAGGCGTTCACTCTCGAGCATCAAAGTTTTCATAAAACTGCATCATGCATTCATACAAAGATTTTCTTGCATAAAATTTTTCTCGTGAAATTTTTGGCATAAATTTTTTTTTTTATTTTATGTTGAACTGTTAATCATATGTTTTATGTTATACTGTCAGATGGTTCTCACACGCGAGCAAGAGCAGCTCAATGCTGCAATTCAGGCTGCCATGCAAGCCTTACTTCCTCAACTGAGGAATGACATTCGTGCTGAAGTCCAAGCTGCCAATAATCAGCAGCCGCAGAATCAGGCACCTCCTCCTCCTCCTCCCCCAGTGACTCTAGCGGTATGGTTGGAAAGATTTAACAAGCTCCGTCCTAGAGCTTTTGAAAAGACTGATAGCCCCAGCGATGCTGAAAGCTGGCTGACTCACATTGAGAAAATCTTCAATGCTATGGGATGTGACCCCGCCTTCAAGGCAAGATTGGCATGCTACAGGTTTGAAGGCGATGTACTCAACTGGTGGCTAGCTTTGACGCAGTCAGAAGGAGGTGATGAATGGGTCGCTGGTTTGACATGGGCCCAATTCAAGGAGAGAGTGATGGAACAGTTCTTTCCTAAGGCAGAGCAGGACAAACTCAAGCGTGAATACCACGGGATACGTCAGAGACAGGGCGAGAATAGCAACGAATTCATGCAGCGCTTTCTTCGCCTAGCTGGTTTTCTAGGAGCAGCGGCTGGTACTCCTGAGGAGCAGGCACACCATTTTAGGTGGGCACTTCGCACCTCGGTCGCGAACAATCTGGTATGTGCTACGTTCAATACAGTAGCACAAGTGGCCGACGCAGCAAGGAAGCTTGAGATGTTGCAGGAACGCGATGAGTTCGGGGAAGCCGAAAGACCCGACAAGAGGTAAAACATTTCATGTTCTAGCGTTAACCAGACCGCATCCTATCGTTATATGTTCTATAATCATCTCTTAAACTGTATCTTCCAGGCAGAAAACTGGGGACCGGTCTCAGCCGGCTACTCAGCAGCAGCCCAATCAGCCCAAAGGAAACGGTCACTCTAACGACCGTTCTGTTGTGGAAAGGCGCAACGGTAATGATAATTACCGTAACAATGCGGGACACTCCAACAACAGCAGGTCCTACTATTTACGCATCTTCTTATGATTTCATGTTATATCTCTCATGCTGACACTATATTAATCTCTACCAGGAACCACGGTAACGGAAGGGACCAGAACCACAGGGGTTCTCAGCCCAACCGTTTAGCTAACACTGGTAAGCATCTTATGACGCTTACGTCCTATACTCGTGCATATACCTTATTCTTAACACGTTTTGTCATCAGCAGGCCCTCAGCAAGCAAGGACTCCTGTTGGAGGATTCACTCATCCTCTTTGCAGCACTTACCATCGCAGACACCCTGGCCCATGTCGTCGGGACTCCGACGCGTGCTACAAGTGCGGCCTCCCTGGCCATCGTATGAGAGATTGCCGTAAGGGTGAAATGGAGGGTACTTCGGGTCATGCTGATACTAAACCACCTCCTACCACTGGGCGTGTCTACACGACATCGCGCGATCAGGCAAACAAATCTACAGGTACCATTACTGGAATTTTGTATATGTACGGCCAGGCTGCATGTGTTCTTTTCGACACAGGTGCCACTCATTCAGTTGTTTCCACTACTTATGCTAAGAACATCAGGACACTTCCCTTGCCATTAGAAAATAAGCTTACCATTTTTACGCCTCTGAGGGACTCTGTATTAATAACTTATGTATACAAGAGTCTTCCTCTAGAGTTTGACGATAAAGTTCGTGCAGTAGATGCACTTCCTCTAGACATGATTGAGTTCGATATGATTCTCGGCATGGATTGGCTATCCAAGCACCATGCTACCATAGACTGCCACTCATATCGAGTGATCTTTGGCGACATTAATGCACCAGAGTACATCCATAACGGGTTCATACCCGGACGGTCTGTACAAGTCATATCTACCTTGCAAGCACGTGCGTTACTGTCACATGGCTGCGAAGGTTATCTAGCTACGGTTCATGACATGGATGCTGAATCCCCATCGATTCAGGATCAACCAGTAGTTTCAGAATTTCAAGACGTTTTCTCAGATGAACTTCCAGGCATACCACCTGCAAGAGAAGTGGAGTTCAATATCGACCTTGTTCCAGGAGCTGAGCCAATCTCTAAGGCTCCGTATCGTATGGCTCCCATAGAGCTAAAAGAACTGAAGGACCAACTGCAGGAACTTCTTGAACGAGGGTTCATTAGACCAAGCGCATCTCCATGGGGCGCACCGGTCTTGTTCGTTAAGAAGAAGGACGGCAGCATGCGACTTTGCATTGACTACCGTGAACTTAATAAGATTACCATCCGAAATAGATATCCACTGCCACGTATAGACGATCTGTTTGACCAACTTCAAGGAGCCAAACACTTCTCAAAGATCGATCTAAGGTCAGGCTACCATCAGCTAAGGGTTAAAGAGCAGGATATTGCCAAGACTGCTTTTCGTACCCGCTATGGCCATTATGAGTTCGTAGTCATGCCATTCGGCCTGACTAACGCTCCAGCAGTATTCATGGATCTGATGAACAGAATCTTCCATGAATTCCTTGATAAATTTGTCATTGTATTCATCGATGACATCTTGATATTCTCAAAGTCCACGGAGGAACACGAAGATCATCTCCGTACTATACTACAGATTCTTCGTCAGAATCAGCTGTATGCGAAATTCTCCAAGTGTGAGTTCTGGTTAAACAAGGTGGCATTTTTAGGTCACATTGTATCAGCAGAAGGGATCACTATGGACCCAGCGAAGGTTGAGGCTATCACTAAATGGCCAAGACCAACATCAGCGACAGAAGTCCGCAGTTTCTTAGGCTTAGCTGGATATTATCGAAGATTCGTGGAGAACTTTTCCCGCCTGGCATTGCCTCTCACCAAACTGATGCGAAAAGGAGAAAAATTCGTCTGGACGGAAGAACGAGAGAAGAGCTTCGAAGACCTAAAGCAGAAGTTAGTATCTGCATCTATTCTTACTCTCCCATCTGGTACAGGTGGATTTCAGATCTATAGCGATGCATCGGGGAAGGGACTGGGCTGTGTTCTCATGCAACATGGGAAAGTGATCGCGTATGCTTCACGGCAGCTTAAGCCCTATGAAGAAAACTACCCTACGCATGACCTGGAACTTGCTGCAGTGGTGTTCGCATTGAAGATATGGAGGCATTACTTATACGGAGAATCATGCGACATTTTCACGGATCACAAGAGCTTGAAGTATATCTTCACACAGCGAGAATTGAACATGAGACAAAGGAGATGGTTGGAACTGTTGAAGGATTACGATATTAACCTACAGTATCATCCCGGGAAAGCTAATGTAGTAGCAGATGCACTCAGCAGAAAGTCCGGAATGATCAACGGCACTGAGATCAAGGAACAAAACATAAGGGACTTGGAGCGGCTTGACATCGAAATCATGGTACGTGGGCAGCACGGATACTGAGCGAATCTTAGAGTAGAACCTGAGTTACTGACAAGGATCAAGGAAGCGCAGAAGGATGATGGAGAGATTTGGGCGATAATTCAGAATTTGGAGAAGTAGACAGAATTCAGAATGGACGCAGACGGTATCGTTTGGCAGGGCACGAGACTTTGTGTTCCTGACAATCCAGAACTCCGGGAAGCATTGTTAGCTGAAGCTCACAGCTCCCCATTTTCTATACATCCTGGGTCGACAAAAATGTACCATGACATCAGACAGCACTTTTGGTGGAGTGGTATGAAACAGGATGTAGCCACGCATGTCTCCAAATGTCTTACCTATCAGCAGGTTAAGATTGAACATCAGCGATCTGGCGGTCTCCTTCAACCGTTGGATATTCCAGAGTGGAAGTGGGACAAAATCACCATGGATTTTGTTACCGGTCTTCCGCCTACCAAGAAGAAGCACGATGCTATTTGGGTCATCGTTGATCGACTCACCAAATCAGCTCATTTCTTACCGATACGCAAAGAAGATCCGGTAAGTAAACTCGCAGATACGTACAGAAGGGAGATCATGAGACTCCACGGCACTCCCTCCAGCATCGTCTCAGACAGAGATCCTCGTTTCACGTCGCGATTCTGGAAAGGTCTGCAAAAAGCTTGGGGTACACAACTTAAGCTGAGCACAGCCTTTCATCCTCAAACGGACGGACAATCGGAGCGAACAATTCAGACATTGGAAGATATGTTAAGGTCGTGTGCGTTGGAATGGACAGGTGATTGGGACGATTACATCTGTTTAGTCGAGTTTACATACAACAACAGCTGGCACGCAAGTATCAAATGTGCTCCTTTCGAAATGTTGTATGGCAGAAAGTGTCGCGCTCCAACTTGCTGGGATCAAGTGGGAGAGCGAACACTCGAAGGACCAGAGATTATAGAAATGACCAATGAGAAGATTGAGGTAGCTAAACAGAAGTTGTAAGAAGCACGGTCACGTTAGAAGAGTTACGCCGATAAGCATCGTAGCGACATACATTTTAATGTGGGAGATCACGTCTTCCTCAAGGTTTCGCCGGCACGTGGTGTTAAACGCTTCGGGATCAAAGGAAAACTCAGTCCTCGGTTCATCAGACCATTTGATATCGTTGAACGAATCGGCGAAGTATCTTACCGATTGGCGTTACCTCCTCAGCTTTCGCACGTGCATAACGTGTTCCATGTGTCCTTACTCAGAGGGTACAATTATCATCCCCTTCACATGGTTCAGTATCTACTGGAACAGATACGTGAAGATCTCACTTTTGTAGAAGAACCCGAACGAGTACTCGACAGGCAAGAACGAGTCATGAGAAGGAAGACGATTCCTTTCGTCAAAATCCTTTGGAGGGACCATACCGAGCGGGAAGCCACTTGGGAAACAGAGGAGTCTATCCGGGCTTCTTACCCTCACTTCATATTTTGAGTTCGGGTATGTCACTTCTTTTCAGCTTACTTTATCTATAATTCGGGGACGAAATATTCTTTTTAGGGGGGAAGAATTGTAAAACCCGCATGCTTTTACCATGAATAGTGCCCTTAAGATCGTACGTCCTAGATTAAAACTTACCTCAGTTAGTATTGATCACATTCATGTGCTAATAATCAAGCAAGTGCATACGTGTATGACATGACAAGTATCGATTACGTACGAACTCATGATAAACAGTTAATAATATATCACGTGAACATAATTAAATCATGATCACCATTTAAAATACTAACTAAAATAATTACGTAAATACTTATAATATTATTACGAGCGTTAAGTTACGAAAACGACACGATAGAATAAACAGAAACACTTTAAACACGAGCACGTTTAACCACGAACGAACACGAAACATCGGGACACGAGAAAGGTACGGGTACCCCATGTGGGGCCCCCATACCCACGGCTCATATACAAGAAATGGGCTTAGCCCATGGACTTTACAAGTAAAGGGGGGTAAAGAGTAAATCATGTTTTCACTTTTCATTTTCAAGAAATAAACAAAAAACCCTAAAAGAGTTTTTCTCCTCTCCTTTTTCTCCTCTTTGTGCCGCCACCTTCACACCACCATTGGAGGGTGTTTGTTTGATTTTGATCTTAAAAACAAGTGTTAGAAACCGTGTTTGTTCATCCTTTTTCCAAGCTACATAGTGGTATACCTTTCTAACCCTTCTTTTTAATTCTTTTTAATTTTTTTAATCTTTGATTATTTTCATGAACATGTTATTATTTTTCTTATAAAAACAAGGTAATTAATCATTGATCTAACATGTTTTGGTATTAATTAAAATCAAAGAATGATTTATAAGGGTGTTTGTTTTTGGCCGCCTAGCAAACAAACCCGAGGGGGGGTTTGGTTTGCTATTGCCGCCACCACCAAGACCATATTTGGTCTTGGTTGGCTCATGTGGGACCCACGGCAGCAAGGAGACACGTGTGCCCCGGGTTTGGCCCGGGGTACGGTGTCGAATTCATGCCCGATTCATGGTTCGTTGGTTAAATCATGATTCATGCTACATGTTAATTTTTATGAATTATGAACTTAGGATATAATTAATTAATAACATGAAATATTAATTAAATCATGACTTAGGTTATTTTAATTATTAGTTTATCATGACATTAATTTAACCTAAGTATTTTATGTTATAAGTTATAATTAATTAATTATTAAAAACATGCCTATAATTAATTAATTTAGACATGACTTAGGTTATATTATTATAAATAATAATACACATTTTAACCTAAGTATTTTCATTTCATTTTAATTAAAACATGTTATACTTTAATTAAAATGCTTAACCTATAGTTTAATTAAAATACATGAAATAATAATTAAACTATATACTATATCATATGACTTAAGAAATAAGCTTATAACACTTAGACTTATATGTTAGCTTATGTAATCAACTTAATTCTAATTATGGAAACTTCTATTTATAGAAACTTAATTAAATAAGGCAACTAATCTAATTATGGAAACCTTCTATATATGGAAATCAATCTATTTCAGGCAGCTAATCTAATCATGGAAACCTTCTATATATGGAAACTTATTTAATTAAGACAGCTGATCTATTTTTGGAAACTTTCTATTTTTAGAAACTAATCTATTTTAAGCAGTAAATTCTATTTTAGGAAACTTTCTATTTTTGGAAACTTTCTATTTTTGGAAACTTTCTATTTTTGGAAACTTTCTATTTTTGGAAACTTTCTATTTTTGGTAACTTTCTATTTTTGGAAACTTTCTATTTTTGGAAACTTTCTATTTTTGGAAACTTTCTATTTTTGGAAACCTGCTATTTTTGGAAAGTTACTTATTATTACACAGTAAGTATAATAATACATGAAACACCAGTAATACTTAATCAGATAAATCAGAATACAAGATAAACACAGTTTAAGGCTTTAAACAGTGAACCATGACCTAAAACATACCAAATCAGCTATAATGAGACACAAAACCCAGTACGTAATCAGTGAATCGATACTTATACACGTGTGTATTCATGTAGCGTTAGTGATCCAGAAGTAGGAGTCTTTCTTCCGTTCATTCACTGGACTTGAGGTACGGATTCCCGTCCTTTCAGTATGGACATTCCTTCCTTATTAGGATTTCCCCGTATGCAGCCAACTGTTTTCCCCAGCATTTGTTTTATTGTTTTGAACTGCTTATGTTAATTTAGCATAATCTATAGCCATATACAAGCATGACCAGTTTCACCTAGTTATGAAGGTACCATAACCATAGCATTGGAGGCACCGATGTTATGACTTCCCCACGGCGGAGTGATTGCTCGTGGCGTCCCTTTCAGTTTTGGCCATATTATTTTATCATGTGGGGCGTATGGGTGCATCCTAGTTACATGTTTTATTCAGTTTATCATGGTGAATGTGGTGTGTGCCTTGCACCCTTCACAAGGAGCTGATCCCTCCTACCCAAACCAGTATATTGATTAGAGGCATCCCCTCTAATCAGCATGATGAGGTCACCCCTCCAAGTATTCATGCACGTGACCTTTTCATGACCTATATGGGCTATGGTATATATATGTTAAAACAGTTTTCACAAGATAAACATAAGGCTTTTCAAACTATAAAACCAGTTTTCTTGATACTTAACCAGTTTACTCAGTACTTAGTCTTCCGCTGTTATATGTTACATGTTTACTCTATTTCATGCTATATTGTACATCCGTGCACTGAGCGTCTTGCTCAGCCGTTTTCCTTTTCATGTTCCCAAAACGGCAGGTACTCAGGGACGCTCGTAGATCTCAAACGTAGGTGCATATGGACTGGAAGCTTTACTGTCTTTCTTTACTTTATGCATTTCCTTTACTTTGATACAGTTGCTATGGACATTGTTTCGTCCTTTCCTTTTACAGTATTTATGTTTGTGTGTGATGAGCTTTACTTTGGGGTACCGATGTTTGATTCCGGTATTTCCCTTTTATGGTTGAATAATGCTTAGACATTTATCCTTGTATGCTTTGATGACACGTCATGATTATGCGTAATATTCCATTTCCAAAATGGGGTGTTACATTCACGTTCCCCAAACTAAGCTTAAAAACGAGATCATTGTTATTATAAGTTAGCATATCAAACACTTACACACATAGCTTAATTAAATGCTTAAACTCCCTTATTCCTAGGTGTATCTCTTATATTTTATTTTTGTCTTAGAATGATCATGAAGATGCATTTTTGGACTTATTTCGATAGTTTATTTAGGCTGAAAGCAAAGTAGGACGATTTGATTAATAGTTAGCTAAAGGACAAAATCTCTTAAAACTGCTTCTCGGGATATCAAAAAGTTCATATCTTGGCATAACTCGGTTCACGATTTGAGACCTTTCTCGGGCCGATATTTGGCATGTACTTCATACTTCATATCTTGAGAGACGTTCTTGAGATAATGGTCTTCTCTTCGTTATAGAGTTTCTTCACTTGGAGACTTTTGAGAGGTACTCCAACTTTGTTGACCATGACTTCATGATTATTTCTTCAATCTCTAATTGGGATTTTGAGATACAACGATCCACCTCCTTTTCGGACTTGGATCTATTTATCCTCATACCTTGTTAGGGTCTTTTCGGATAGACTTCTCCATGATCTTTATGGGAGTTGATTGCTTTTCGTCGTGAGTCTTGATCCTTCATATTGATTTTGGGAATAATGCTTTTCACATCACTTTGGATCTTCAGCAATAAAATGGAATCCTCATGCCTTGTTAGGGCCTTTTCGGACTCGCCAATCTTCGCGCCCCGCTTCATAAGTTATGCCTTGGCTATGAACTCTTATCATTACCGAGCAACTTTTAAACGATCTTGGGCTAGAAGCTAAGTAACTTTTCAAATCGTACGACCTTACTTATTGCAGATAAATTATTAGCAAGTGATGGGAGAATAGGCAGATAATTACACCAAGTGAGCTTGTGCAAGAATACCGACTTATAATCGACTCTATCATTTCTCGTCCTCCACAATTTGAAATCTCAAGTAATGAGAATCGTGGATGTTTAGCCTAATAAACCAATTAAGGTCTACATGGTTAAGGATACTAGCTAGAATAAACTTGGATAAGTCTATTCGGGTTGAGTCAAAATAATCGCAACGGGCCTAATATGTCAAAGATTTCAAAACTAGCTACGCCACTTCATAAATAATTTTGACTTTATTGCGGAATATATACATATGAAAGCAACGATAAAAATTTAAAAATTACGACTAAATGGCCAAAGTTAATTAAAAATTTGAAAAATGTTGAAAAAGATGATTTTCCGGTTAATTTTCATGGAAAAGTCCACTTAAAACTTCGATAGAAGTCCCCCTACACTTAAGATAAACATTGTCCTCAATGTTTAAGCATGTGGGAAAAGTCTCCCCTACACTTATGACATTGTGCACGTTGGTTAACTCAAGTTAAGGAAGAGACGACTAGCGTGATCAATTTCAAATGTGAGTATGAAGAAAATTGAATCACGATAGTTGAGAGATAGAACCGGATTTCAGATCACACGGGAGCACGATTCTTCAAAGGTTCCAAGAGTGCACTTATCCCCGTAATCACATCACCACACAAATACAAACACCTATATAGGTCCCCCTACACTTAGGAGGTTAAAACGAAAAGGGATAGATACTCGGGCTGCCTCCCGAGGAGCGCATGTGTTTGATAACCGAGTCACGAGCCTGACTCGACCCAAAAATAGTTCATGGGGAACGTGGTGAGGGATGGAACCATCCCGTGAGAGATGTCCTCACCAAAATACAGCTTCAGACGTTGTCCATTCACCTTGAAATTGGGCCCATTTGGCTGAGAAAGCTCAATGGTCCCATATGGAAAGACTTTGGCGACGGTGAATGGACCAGACCAACGGCTCTTCAACTTGCCAGAGAAGATCTTCAACCGAGAGTTAAAAATTAAGACTTAATCACCAACGTGGAACTCTCGGTTCTTGATTTTTGCGTCATGAAGGATCTTTGTCTTCTCTTTGTAGATCAGCGAGTTCTCATAAGCTTCATTCCTTAGTTCATTGAGCTTGTTGAGTTGAGTCTTGCGATGATCACCGGCTTTGTTGATGTCGAGGTTAGCCCACTTCAAGGCCCAGTGCGCCTTATGTTCCAGCTCGATGGGAAGGTGGCATGCTTTCCCGTACACAAGACGATAAGGTGTACAACCAATCGGGGTCTTATAAGCAGTACGGAAAGCCCACAGAGCATCATCTAACTTATCGGCCCACGCGGCAAGATGCTCTCCCACAGTACGCTCCAAAATTCGCTTCAATCCACGGTTGGATATCTCGGCTTGCCCATTGGTTTGGGGATGATAGGTGGTGGAAAGACGGTGATTGACACCATACTTAGCCATGACTCTTGCAAATTGATCGTTGCAAAAATGAGTCCCGCTGTCACTGATAATAGCACGAGGAACGCCGAATCTAGCGAACAGCGATTTCAAAAAGTTACAAACCACCCTTACATCATTAGTAGGGAAAGCTTTGGCTTCAACCCATTTGGAGACGTAGTCAACGGCTACAAGGATGTATTTGTTTCCTTTAGATGAAGGGAATGGCCCCATAAAGTCGATACCCCAAACATCAAAGATTTCACACTCTTGAATGAAATTCTGAGGCATCTCATCTTTATGTGTGATCTTGCCTTGTTTTTGGCAAGAATCACATCGTTTAACCATCTCGTGAGCGTCACGATAGATGGTGGGCCAATAAAATCCCGAGTCGAACACTTTTTTGGCGGTGTAGTTGGGACCAAAGTGAATAATCAACACATCGGCGAATAATCAAGTCGGCACATTGTTTGAAAAGATACGGGTCATCCCAAAAGTAAGTCTTAATGTCTTTGAAGAACTTTTTCTTTTGCTGGGATGTTAACCCGTTAACGAGAATTCCACCCGCTAAGTAGTTTGCAATGTCCGCAAACCACGGGGTTTCATCAGCAGTCGAGTTGATAGACATTAAGGTCTCCAAGGGAAAAGAATCATTGATTTCTTTGTTCGGATGATCCCCTTGGTAAGGATCCTCAAGTCTACTGAGATGATCCGCGGCTAGGTTTTCAGCTCCTTTTTTATCGCGAATTTCGATTTTAAATTCTTGGAGTAGCAAAACCCAACGAAGAAGTCTTGGTTTGGAATCTTGCTTAGTCAGCAAGTACTTCAACGCGGAATGATCGGTGTAAACGATTGTGGTGGAAAGGACAAGATAGGGGCGGAACTTTTCAAAGGCATAGACAACAGCTAAAAGCTCTTTTCGGTTGCCGTGTAATGCAATTGAGCCCCCGTCATTGTCTTGCTAGCGTAATGGATCGGTTGGAAGTGTTTGTTCACTCTTTGGCCCAAAACCGCACCAATAGCAAAGTCACTAGCATCGCACATCAACTCAAAGGGAAGCTCCCAATTAGGGGTAACCAAGACGGGTGCCTTAGTTAGCTTATCCTTAAGCGAGTTGAAGGCTTCAAGGCACTCGTTAGAAAAGATAAAAGGAGTATCTTTTTCCAAGAGGTGGGTCATCGGGAGAGCGATTTGAGAAAAATCTTTGATGAATCGACGGTAAAAGCCCGCATGACCCAGAAAACTTCGCACACCCTTCACTGTTGAAGGTGGAGGCAACTTAGCGATAACATCGACTTTAGCACGGTCTACTTCAAGACCGGATTTGGAGATCTTGTGTCCTAGCACGATGCCTTCTTTTACCATAAAATGGCATTTTTCCCAATTCAGAACAAGGCGAGTGTCTTCGCACCGCTTAAGCATACGTTCTAAATTGGCAAGGCAAGAAGAGAAGGAATCCCCGAAGACCGAGAAATCATCCATGAAGACTTCCATGGTTTGTTCAACCATGTCATGGAAGATAGCTAACATGCACCTTTGGAAAGTCCCGGGGGCATTGCATAAGCCAAAAGGCATTCTTTTGTAAGCAAATGTGCCATAGGGACAAGTGAATGTTGTCTTCTCTTGATCTTGGGGATCGATGGGTATTTGGAAATAACCCGAGAAACCATCAAGAAAGCAGTAATATTCATTACCCGCTAAACGTTCAAGCATTTGGTCCATAAAAGGTAGAGGGAAATGATCCTTTCTCGTGGCATCATTGAGTTTGCGGTAGTCTATGCAAACTCTCCACCCAGTAACGAGACGAGTGGAAATCAACTCGTTTTGTTCATTGGGAACAACGGTTATTCCGCCCTTCTTGGGCACAAAATGGACTGGACTAACCCATGGTGAATCCGAAATAGGGTAAATAATACCCGCATCAAGAAGTTTGATAACCTCCGTTTTGATGACTTCATGGATTTTTGGATTCACCCTTCGTTGGTTTTGAATTGTGGGCTTAAAGTCGTCCTCCATGAGAATTTTGTGTGTGCAGAAGTGAGGATCAATTCCGCGAATATCAGAAATTTTCCAAGCAATAGCCTTCTTATGATCTTTAAGCACGGCGATGAGGCAAGTTTTCTCTTCATCTTTCAAATCCTTTGCGATGATGACGGGCGACTTCTTCTCTTCTTCAAGGAACACATACTCGAGATGGGGCGGCAACTCCTTAAATTCTAAATCCGGAGGATTATCGATGGGAGGCGTTTTCAAAGTTAGAGTATCGATAGCAATAACCGTGGGAGATGGTGGAGAAAGATTGTCTTCGTTGAGAAGGTTTTCAAAGAAATGCATGTCTTCATCCCCATCGGTGGGAGAATCATCATTAGCTAAGTTCACATCTCCCATGGTGGTTTCAAGATTGTTCCAAAACATATCACTTTCTCCAAATAGAGACAGTGATGAATCAATAGAGGAAACGGTTTCAACATTGGGAAGAGAGGTAGGAATACTTTTGCAAGCATTTTGGAAGTGTTCTTCACAAGCCTCATCAAGAACGTCAATATAATTAACACTCTCGTTGGAATAAGGTTGTTTAGACAACTTTCCCATGTTGAAGACGATTTTATCGTCTCCCACTCTCATGATAAGCTCACCGGCTTCAACATCGATGAGAGTGCGACCGGTCCTCAAGAATGGACGACCCACGATCAAGGGAACACGAGGGTCCATCTCGTAATCGACGACGACGAAATCGGCAGGAAAAGTGAATTTGTCGACTCCTACAAAGACGTCTTCGGCTATCCCCACTGGATAAGCAACCGTACGGTTAGCTAATTCCAAAGTCATTTTGGTGGGGACTAGCTCAGGGAGAGATAATTGCTTCCAAACGCTTAGAGGCATAAGATTAATGCTGGCACCTAGATCGGCTAGGGCCATGCAATTCTCTACTCCCGGGAAATTGCAAGGGATTCAGAAACGACCCGGATCACCAAGCTTGGTTGGCAATTTCCTTAAGAGCACTGCAGAGCAATTCTCATTAAGTTGGGTGTTGGCAATATCAAGAAGCTTTTCCTTGTCACTCAGAAGATCTTTAAACATTTTCGCGTACTTAGGCATGTGAGCGAGAGCCTTAGCGAAGGAGATGTTGAAATTCAGTTGTTTGAATATCTTAAGAAAGTTCGAAACCTGAATATCGTCCTTGCTTTTGAGCTTCTCTTTCCTCAACCTAGATGGATAAGGTATATCGGAAGAAGAGGAAGGCTTTGGGATCGAAGGATCACTCACATCCTTGGGTGGAGGAGGGGTAGAAGTAAGAGGTGGAGAAATTGGGGAAGTAGAAGGTTGAGGAATAGGAGCAGGTGACTCGTTCTCCTTAGTCACAATCACCGGTGGAGGTATAGGAAGCTCGGGTTCCTTGGTACCTTTGCCACTGCGAGTGGTGATTGCTTTCATCTCCCCTCTTGGATTCGCAACGGTGTTACTCGGAAGAGTACCCGAAGAAGAGGGTTGATTACCTTGGAAGAAACTAGCCATCATGTTCTTTAAGTCATTAGTTTGACTATCCAAAGTGTTTCTCATGTCAGCTCTCAAATCGTTCCCTTGTTTCACCAGGTCTGCTTTCAAGTTGAGCACTTCCCGTTGAAGATTTCCCACGATCACATCGTTAGTCCTCATGTAGGTTTCCACTTCTTGGTGTAAAGCGGTGGGTTGGTTGGGAGGAGCATTGTATGCAGGTGGTTGATAAGCAGGTTGCTGGTAAACTTGGTTGTTTCTTTGAGGTGGTTGTTGCTGTTTGTGAGGTGGTATATATGGTGTACGAGGTTGTTGTTGTTGTTGTTGAGGAGGGCGATTGAGGGTTTGTTGTTGGTTTGGGTTGTTAGGAGGAAAACCGGGTGGTGAGAGATAGTTGTTGGAGCGGTAGCTAAGCAAGTTACGGTCACCTTGAGGTCGAGCTTGATAAGCAGGTTGAGAATAGGTGCCATATGCTGCATTCACATTCTCAGAAGGGTAGTCTTGGGTGGCAGTACAAGTGGTGTAAGAGTGAGGACCACCGCATATCTCACATGGTTGGCTAACAGCATTGACTTGAGCGTCTTTAGTGTTTCTAGCGTTGATGCTGTTGATGTTACTGGCGGTTTGGGTAGCAAGCGATTCAAGAAGCGTAGTGATTTTGTCAAGTCGCTTGTCGCTGTCACTAGTGCTAGCACTCGCGACATTGGTCCGAACACTCTTGGTTTGCACACGAGACTTATTCTCAATGATATCCCAAGCAGCATTGGAAGTCTTAGCCAAAAGATTACCCCTGGAGGCACTGTTTAGTGAATCTTGGTCATTCATGCTTAAACCATTGTAAAAAGTGTTAATTTGGTGCACTTTGGTAAAACCATGTTGTGGGCATTTTCTTAAAAGATCTTTAAAACGATCCCAACATTCACTAAACGACTCATCGTACTTTTTTTCAAAATTGATAATGTCATTCCGCAAAGCGGTAGTACGAGAGGGTGGGAAAAAGTAATTGATAAACTTGGTCTCTAAATCCGTCCACGAAAGAATACTCTGTGGCGGTTCCTTAGCAAGCCAATGCCGGGCTTGTCCCTCTAAAGAAAAGGGAAAAAGTTGTAAACGGATTACCTCTTGTGGAACACCATTGTATTTGACCGTATTGGTGAGTTGAAAGAATCTCTTGATGTGGTCATGTGGATCATCAATGGTACGCCCCAAGAACGGTTGAGCAGAGACCATCTGGATAAAGTCGGATTTGAGCTCAAAATTGTTGGCTGCAATCGCAGGTATAACAATTGGATCAGTGTTGCCATCTACATGAGCTTGCAGAAGTTCAATCATCGGGCGATTATCCGGTAGAGGCTCATTGTTGTTGTTATTATTCATGTTGTTGAACGGTGGATTGTTATTGTTAGTATTGTTTTGAGGTGGTATGTTGTTGTTGTTTTGTACACCGGCCATGTCTAAGTTATCGAGAGGCTCGGGCTCTTGATAAGACGTTGATCGTGTACGCATGCACCTGCAAAAGAACTAACAAGGCAAAAACAAAGCAAAAATATTTTTGGTTTTTATGTTTTTTAATTTTTAGGATTTTTGAAAATTTTATATTTTTTTAGGGTTTTTGAAAATTTTTATGAAAAAGTAACGTTCACGGGGAACGGATCCCAAAATCCAAGTTCTCACAAAAAACTGTTGATCTTAACGAGAAGAGCCGGCAGCGGCGCCATTTTGAAAAAAGATATTTTTTTTTGGTTGAAAGTTCGATTCTCGGAATCTCCTCGAATTGATCACAGCTCTAAGTGAAATGATTTGTTCTTGGTGACAAAAAGTGAGGGTTGTTTATCTATTCTATTAAAAAGGTAAGTAAATCAAGTAGCTAAAAATTAAAGCCAAGTACAGTTAATGAATGAAAATAAAACGTGATTAAAATTTAACAGTCAATTGATTAAACAGTAAAAAGCCCTTACTGACAAAATAGTGCTATCCGGAATGATGATGATGCGGAATAAGTGCCATTCGGAATATTAAGACTATGCGGAAAAATAAAGACCATGTGGAATAAACAATCCTACTCGGAATATCTGATCTATGCGGAATAAATTGTTCTACCCGGAATGTTTTACTATGCGGAATAAAAAGGTTAATCGGAATACTGCTCTATGCGGAATGTGTTAACCATGCGGAATATAAGTTCAATTCGGAATAAAATCTTCTACTCGGAATATTTAACATTCCGAATAAGGAGCAACACAAAAAAGCACTATCCGGAATATCCAACTATTCCGAATAATGGAAGGAGAAAACAGCTGTAACACTCCCAAATTTAGGATAGGCAGCGGAAGGGTCATTGGGAGTATTACTTCATAGCACAACACACAAGTTATAGGAAACGACTCAAAAAGAGGCGTTTGAAAAGCTTAATCCATTCGATAGTTTAAAATCAGAGTTTACAAACAGAAACAGGTCCCAACAATAATATAATAATACACAGTTTCAAAAAGTTTATCGAATGGTAATAAGTATTTTATTGCCTTCAAAATATCCAGTGCGACTCCATGCTCCAGCTGCTCTTAAACTTGAGTACCTGAGAAATACATGCTAAAACGTCAACACAACGGTTGAGTGAATTCATAGGTTTTCAAATAAAATTAGTGGACCACAAGATTTCAAGTATTCAGTTTCCAAGGTCAGATAGCATCAGTTATCGCATTTAGCTCATGAAACCGAACATTAACATCCGTTATTCCGTTCAAGTTTCAAATACAATGCGTCCAGTCGGTTTTCCGTTAAACCCGGACGGGGAGGTCAATCCCAATAGATCTATTCACAGCATTCGTGTTTACCCGACCAGTACAGTCGGTCCAATTAATTAACGGTTCATGACTAAAAGAGATAAAATAAGCATACAGTTCAAGCACTTGCGTCCATTCGTAAAAAGTAGCATGTATCCCCCTCGCGGGTTTAATAAAACAATTAAAAAGTAAAAGCGAGGCTATGAACTCACCTTAGCGATAGCGATATCAAATTAGGATAACGATCAAGATAATAGTGACGGAAGTGAAGCGATGAAACAATATAAACTGAAGAATCACGAGCTTTTAACGACGACGTTAAATATGTTCGCCACTCATCCCACTACTAACGAACAAATAATTCTTAATATGAAGAATATACGAAATTCCATTGAAGTCATTTATTAAATGCTCTTATTTAATTAACATCACTTTCTTTTTATACATTCAACATAGACGCTCTTTTCTTATACGCGGTTTATTATAACACGTATCTATGAATTTATCCAAATGGTTGCCACGTATCTGCTTTACATTATAAGTTTTGATATTAAAATGGTAATTTGAATCTTCACACTAAGATGACACACGTCATATCAATTTGATGCCATATTTGAAACTTATTCTACTATGTGGTATATTTAAAAGAAGGTTATTGTTATTATTATTATTATTTTGATAAAGCGCGTATTATTGAAGCCCAATATTTTTAAAGTTACGCGATTTGAAAGATACACGTAAAGCACGAAAAATAAACTCTCAATATAAAATAAAAACTTTGGCATTTGGAGAACATTGATATTTTGATATAAAAATAAGGAATTATAATTTAATAAATGTTGACGCGTTATATAAGCGAGCGACACTTAAAAGTTTATCATAAATTACGAAAAATATCCGCAAAACGAATAATTATAACAATGACAACAAATATATATATATATATATTTTTTTTACGTCATGAGAATAATATTTACGATCAATGACGGACATAAACTTTGTCAATAAATAATAATTGAAACGTATTCGATACGTTAAAGCTATAACCTTGTCGATTAACCGATAATTCAATATTTTATTTTATTTTTATAGAAATAAACATGATTAATAAAAGTCGAGTTATAAATATTGATCCAAAAATTAAGAATTGCTACAGTCTGACCACCTTAAAAGAACTCTGTCCCAGAGTTCGGTTGTTTTATATGTTCTCGATACGTTCGAGAAGATGTGTGAGTACTTTTAAGTTTACAAGAGTCGATACCCGCTCGGAATAATCCATACAAATGTATAAAAAAATATAAAAAGATTAAAGAATTATTCTTACAATATAATAACAATATGAATTAGAATATCGATAGATAACGGATGAATCGTACAATCGAATTACGATTCGAAATGAGACAGTTTGTGCGAATGCCACATGCTTAAGCCCACTCATTTACAAATCATTAATTACATGGGTTCGTCAGGTCCATCTAATTAAGATTTGGAAACTAATGGTTTGGTAATTTATAATTTGTTTGTTCAAACGAGTGACGAATTCGTTTCAACAAGATAATTATAAATTAGCCTACATAAGCATCGTTTGCACAAATCATGAGATAAAAAAAATCAAATGTCTATAAAAAAATAATCTCCTTTGAGGCATGATTCTTCAAAATCATTCAGAGTGATAAGAAAATGAATGAGCACAATTAAACAACGTTTGAAAGAAATAGGTGCCCAAAAATGGCATATAAGAAGGTGACAACTCAAAGTCGCACTCTAATCAACTGGAAGACTTTACAAAGACGGTCTTTGAAACAACATTTATGATTCTAAAGCACAAGAAGAGTATTCAAACTCGGAAGCAGAAGGTAAATAACTAGCGGAATCAGCAGTTGACGGTGAGTTCGCGCTTATATAAAATAGTTATCATAGAAGTTATCAAAACTTTACCAAGACCATTGCTTCACTCCCAATGTCTTGAAAGAGCTCGGTGTTTATATAAAAAAATCCTTTCATATAAACATACTAATGAAAAACAAATATCTATACCAATATACATATTTCACGAGCTTTCGGGTAGCACGAGCGCACGGATGATTTTCTTGGCAATAAAATCGTTTTATCCAAAGGCTGTTATAGTCCAGGTTTTATAAAAATGACCCAGTTCTGTATAACAAGTGCTCTGATACCAATCTGTAACACTCCCAAATTTAAGATAGGCAGCGGAAGGGTCATTGGGAGTATTACTTCATAGCACAACACACAAGTTACAGGAAACGACTCAAAAAGAGGCGTTTGAAAAGCTTAATCCATTCGATAGTTTAAAATCAGAGTTTACAAACAGAAACAGGTCCCAACAATAATATAATAATACACAGTTTCAAAAAGTTTATCGAATGGTAATAAGTATTTTATTGCCTTCAAAATATCCAGTGCGACTCCATGCTCCAGCTGCTCTTAAACTTGAGTACCTGAGAAATACATGCTAAAACGTCAACACAACGGTTGAGTGAATTCATAGGTTTTCAAATAAAATTAGTGGACCACAAGATTTCAAGTATTCAGTTTCCAAGGTCAGATAGCATCAGTTATCGCATTTAGCTCATGAAACCGAACATTAACATCCGTTATTCCGTTCAAGTTTCAAATACAATGCGTCCAGTCGGTTTTCCGTTAAACCCGGACGGGGAGGTCAATCCCAATAGATCTATTCTCAGCATTCGTGTTTACTCGACCAGTACAGTCGGTCCAAATAATTAACGGTTCATGACTAAAAGAGATAAAATAAGCATACAGTTCAAGCACTTGCGTCCATTCGTAAAAAGTAGCATGTATCCCCCTCGCGGGTTTAATAAAACAATTAAAAAGTAAAAGCGAGGCTATGAACTCACCTTAGCGATAGCGATATCAAATGAGGATAACGATCAAGATAATAGTGACGGAAGTGAAGCGATGAAACAATATAAACTGAAGAATCACGAGCTTTTAACGACGACGTTAAATATGTTCGCCACTCATCCCACTACTAACGAACAAAGAATTCTTAATATGAAGAATATACGAAATTCCATTGAAGTCATTTATTAAATGCTCTTATTTAATTAACATCACTTTCTTTTTATACATTCAACATAGACGCTCTTTTCTTATACGCGGTTTATTATAACACGTATCTATGAATTTATCCAAATGGTTACCACGTATCTGCTTTACATTATAAGTTTTGATATTAAAATGGTAATTTGAATCTTCACATTAAGATGACACACGTCATATCAATTTGATGCCATATTTGAAACTTATTCTACTATGTGGTATATTTAAAAGAAGGTTATTGTTATTATTATTATTATTTTGATAAAGCGGGTATTATTGAAGCCCAATATTTTTAAAGTTACGCGATTTGAAAGATACACGTAAAGCACGAAAAATAAACTCTCAATATAAAATAAAAACTTTGGCATTTGGAGAACATTGATATTTTGATATAAAAATAAGGAATTATAATTTAATAAATGTTGACGCGTTATATAAGCGAGCGACACTTAAAAGTTTATCATAAATTACGAAAAATATCCGCAAAACGAATAATTATAACAATGGCAACAAATATATATATATATATATTTTTTTTTTTTACGTCATGAGAATAACATTTACGATCAATGACGGACATAAACTTTGTCAATAAATAATAATTGAAACGTATTCGATACGTTAAAGCTATAACCTTGTCGATTAACCGATAATTCAATAATTTATTTTATTTTTATAGAAATAAACATGATTAATAAAAGTCGGGTTATAAATATTGATCCAAAAATTAAGAATTGCTACAACAGCTATTCGGAATATCCCAATATTCCGAATAAGGACAGAAGGACAAAGGCAATTCAGAATAACTGGGAACAGAAGAACAGTAACAGCAGAAAGAACAGAAGATACGAATTTTAACTCAATCGAACCAAATAAACAAAAACGTTTTAACCAAATTAACCACAAATCATCTATCAACTATAAGGATCAAATCCCAATCATAAAAACACAAATTCAACAACTTTTTAAGATCAAAACTCAACTAAATAAAAACTTAAGAACTTGAAATAAAAAGATGATGATGAACAAGAGGAATGAAAAGATTAAAGGAAACTTGTATTGATGATTAAGATTCAGTAAACAAAAGGAAAGGATCAAACTTACAAGATTAAGGAATAAATCAAAGAGATGAAAACCTCTCCTTAAGGGAGATGGTTTCCTACGAACTAGGAGAAAATGTAACTGAAAAGAAAAACTAGATTCCAAATTTTGTGAGGGTGATCCCTTTATATAGGCTGAGTGGTTGGTTGGTGAGTGGGCTTTCTCCCTTTCTTCTTGTCTTCTCGTCTTTTCAGAAAAGTTGACGTTTTCGATTCTGATTCGGGATTTATCGACGATTAAATTCAACTCATCTTTTAGTTTCTTCGTTAAATAGACTTGAGTTTCTTCGACATATGTAAATCTTCCGTCTTTGGTCCTTTTCTTCGATAAATCTTCAAATAGGCCCATTGACTTCAAATCTTTTGCATCTCTTGGAAAATAGACTTCGTCTTTAGTCTTTTTCCTTGATAAAACCCGTGCAATCCCATGTTTTCTTCAATAATCATTCGGTTGACTCTGAAAACACAATAAACACAAAAACCACGCATAATTCCAAACAAATGATTTTAAACACGCTTTTTGGTCTTGTTTTAGTAAGAAATAAGTGGTAAAAGGATGGGTGTTTTCACACCTATCAACTCCCAATTCCAAATCATACGTAGTGTAGTTTTCTTCATTCTTCCTCAATTGTCTCGACGCGTAAGCAACCACCTTCTCACGCTGCATCAACATAGCTCCATAACCCTTACGAGACGCGTCACAATACACCATGAAGTCTTCAATTCCTTCTGGCAATGACAAAATCGGAGCAGAACACAATTTGTCCTTAAGTGTTTTGAAAGCGATTTCTTCATTGTCTCCCCATTCAAACACCCGATTCTTCTCAGTAAGCTTGGTCAACGGCTTTGCAATCAACGAAAACCCTTCGATGAATCTCCGATAGTACCCAGCTAAACCAAGAAATTCTCGAACTTCAGTCGGCGTTGTCGGTGCCGACCATTCCTTGATTGCCTCAACTTTGGCAGGATCCACATGAACTCCTTTGCTATCAATTACGTGCCCAAGGAATTGCACTGATTCTAACCAAAACTCACACTTTGAGAATTTCGCGTACAGCTTCTCTTTCTTCAGCAGATCCAATATCTTCCTCAGGTGCTTCTCGTGTTCTTCCTTGCTCTTGGAGTAAATAAGAATATCATCGATGAATACAATGACAAACATATCCAAATACGGCTTGCACACTCGATTCATAAGATCCATGAATACTGCAGGCGCATTTGTTAGCCCAAAAGGCATCACTCGGAATTCAAAGTGTCCATACCGCGTAAGAAAGGCAGTTATAGGAATATCCTCCTCTCTAACACGCAGTTGATGATACCCTGATCTCAAGTCGATCTTTGAGTACACACAGGAACCTTGCAATTGATCAAACAAATCGTTAATCCTCGGCAATGGATACCGATTCTTAACCGTCAACTTGTTGATCTCTCTATAGTCGATACACATCCGGAACGACCCATCCTTCTTCTTTACAAACAACACTGGCGCTCCCCATGGTGATGAGCTCGGTCGAATAAATCCCTTATCCATCAACTCTTTCAATTGATCCGATAACTCCTTCAACTCTAACGGTGTTAATCGATAGGGTGCACGAGCAACTGGTGCAGCTCCTGGCATCAAATCGATTCGAAATTCGACTTCACGGGTGGGCGGTAAACCCGGCAACTCATCAGAAAAAAACTTCCGGATATTCTCGAATTACAGGTACCTCTTCCAACTTTGCCTCTAAGTCACCATCACTAGAAACTTGTGCCAGAAACACATCACATCCATCTTCTACATACCTCATCATTTTCAAGCAAGATATCACTTTCAAACGAGAGGTACATTTATCTCCCTTCACAGTCAAAACCCTATTCCTCAACGGGATTTGAACTAATCTTTCTCCACAAACGATCACGGCACTATGCGCCATCAGCCAATCCATTCCAACGATCACATCGATTGATCCTAGCTCTATAGGCATTAAGTCGATATCAAATGCATACTTCCCTAACTTCAAGGTACACCCTCTTAGTATAGAATTTGTACTAACAATCTTCCCATCGGCTAATTCCACATTATAATTAGTTGTTAGCCTTACCGGTTCTCTATTGATATGACGACTAAATTTTACATCTACAAAGCTCTTGTCGGAACCAGAATCAAACAATATACTAGCATAACGAGCGTCAAGTAGAAACGTACCGGTAACCACATTCGGGCCTTGCGGTTTATCAGCGGTACCTACTCGATACACAACAACAGCATTATTTCCTCCTTGTCTATTTCTAGTTTTCGGGCAGTTCCCTTGCTTATGCCCCCTTTCTCCACACCCAAAGCAAACCATCACCTTCGTGGCATTTGCCCCAGTAGCCATCCCTTTAGCTTGGCAATCTGCAATTCTATGACCCGCTTTTCCGCACTTGCCACACGCAGGTGGGCAATTCCCTATATTGTACAAATTACATCGACCACAATGAGGATTCACCTTAGCACCTCTAGGGGTAGTGACAGCCCTCATCCCATCATTTCTTCTCTGGTTGAACGGCTGGTTGTGGTTCTGACCTTGGTTGTTACGGTGTCCTCCATGATTTTGACCTTGGGATTGATTCCCCTGAGCTGCTTCCCACTTTCTCTTGTTCCCCTCGACAATGTAGTCCTTCTTATCTTGCATCTTGACATCCATTAGTGCGTGAGCCATTTGGACTGCTTAATCAAATGACACAGGCTTAGATGAAGTTGTCTCACCCTTGATAATGCTTGACAAACCCTTGATGTACTACTTCATTTTCTTGTGATCATCAGCAAAGGCATCAGGACACAAAAGGCTCAACTCATTAAACCTCCTTGTATACGCGGTGATGTCATTGTTCCTCAAGGACAAATGCCTTAACTCATCTTCTAGCTGACCCAGCTCTTCTTCGGGACAAAAATATTTGGTCAAGAGTGCCTTGGTAGCAGTCCAAGTCCTCGCATTTGCTACCGCTAATCCGACAGTGGCCACTTGATTGTTCCACCAACTTAAGGCGTCATCGAGAAAAGTGGAAGCTGCAAACTTGACTTTATTTGCCTCTGAACATCCGCTAATTTCAAAAGTGCTTTCGACCTTCTCCAACCACCTTCGGAGTTCTAAGGCTCCGCCAGTACCACGAAACTGCGTGGGACCGCATTTCATAAAACCAGCATAAGTACACTCCCTTGGGGCTTGTTGTCTTCCTGCATTTCCACCTTGATCTGGGTTTCGGTTTGAACGATCCGCTTCGAGTGCATTTGCAATTGCTTCTTGAATCATTGTGTTCACACGGTTAGCTGTCAGCTTTGGAGGCATGGTGAATTCTCAAGTACACCTCTCTGCAAAGACAGGGAAAATAGAAAACAAGGTAAGTATACACATCAAGATTAAGATGGATTTCTCTTTCAAGACATAATATAAGTACAACAACACCTCACTACAAGGTTACTAATATTCATCAATCACATCACAAAAGAGCAAATTAAAGACATATCATAGATTATGAAAGGTAAACATGGATTGCATTGATAAATCAATCAAAATCTATGATAAGTAATGCCACTATAACCATACACCAACAAACTTAAGTCATCAAGTTTTCATCACAATACCATCATACAGGAGTCTAAAATAGTTCGATTACAACGATCAAAAGATAAAATAAAATATAAGTAACTAGTCACGTGGTGAATCACACGACCTCTTGGATGGTGGTTCTTCTTCATCCTCCTCGGGCTCTTCGTCACTGTCTTCTTCGTCCTCGTCCATCTTCCTCTTTCCCTTATCACTCGGCTCACACTCAGTTACCTTCTTTGTTCCAGAAGTAGATCCACACTCCACTGCTACCTGATTCCCTACAGTGATACACACACCCCTGGCGGGTGGCTGGACCATGAAATCATTAGCCTCCAGCTCCGAGTCATCTATAAATCTCCAATCTTGTGGAAGGGATGCTCTAATACGGTGCTCCCAACTTCGCATCCTAGCCAACCTTGCCTGATCCTCCCTAACTTGCTCAAGACTAGTACTCAGGTTTGCTATCATCGATCTCAAACTATTAATATCACTCTTATTCGCTACTCCATCAAATTCAACCCTTGCAGTTCTTGCCAACAACCTCTGATGTGCCCTCTCATTCTCGTCAAACCTTTTGATTACTCTAGTTTCCACCACGTACCGTTCGTACATCAATCTATCCATTCTTCTCAAGACTAGCGGAACGTCACGATAAGCTCTTGGTACGGGGCAGATAACTCTTGCGATGTCCTGATGAAGAGAATTTGCGCTTGCTGCAGCGTCGGAACTTCTAGGGATACTTGGCATACCAATCAGATGAGAAATACGAGTAGGCCTGGGGAAGGTAGTACTCCTTCGATCGGGGTCCTGAGCTTGCACATTGTTCGTCTCGGCTTGTCCTTCAACAGATGTTCTAACATTTCCCCCTTCGTGTCCTACGACGTATTCGTCTCCATTTCCGTTAGGCGGTACCTCGGCCTTTCCTGCAATAATAGAGAACTTTGGAGGGTACGTAAGATTATTATTCAATATTTTTAAATACATGCATGCAAATGCAATGCAAAGGTGGTACACATGCCCAAAATGCGATAATATGATGCTCATGCATATGCAATACAATAATTACGGTATCGAGTACTCCACGTACAATTTTAACGTTTACATATAGTAGTTCAATATCTACGTAATAAATACTCACATATATTACTTCAACTCAAAGGTATACATCTATACCATCAATACAAAAAAATAAACCATACCGGAGCCATGCAGGATAGTTGTGTGCTTGGACAATTTCTTACGACACCAAAAGTTATAGTTTAGTATTTTTCAAAACGACCTAGTTCTCTATAACTCATGGCTCTGATACCAATCTCTAACACCCCCACAAATGCTATGCGCAGCGGAACTACAACATTTGGGTGCTAGGCAGTTATCATCACACACAAGCTATATCAAACGACTCAAAGAGACGTAAAAGTTTTAACATAAATTAAACATTGTTAAAAACATACAAGTCCACGGTTTTTCAAATCCCAAGATGATACAGCTCAGAGTTAGCGTTTTGGTCCCCACGAATCTCAACCCCAAAAGATACATTTTCGTTAACATGACAGAAAATTTAAAAGTGTTCAAGCTCAATAATGGGTGGAAAACAAGTAGACGCCAAGCCACACACAACTCCCATCCTTTGCATGCTCCATGCTATACTTCATCGATTACCTGAAACACATGCTAAATTGGGTCAACAAATAATGTTGAGTGGAATTTATAGGTTTTACAATCTCATTTTTAACATATGTGTTATAAAAATCATTCACGATCATTCATAGAATTGTTGATCAAACAATCTATTATCAAGGTTATGACAATTGTGTTTAAGCTCATGACACTAATCCGTTAACTCAATCACACGCGTAATTATTACCAGCGTGATTAAGATAAACCATTGCCCCTTCTAAAGGCATCAGTTGCATTTATACCTTATCTCTTATCACAAGTTATCCGTCCGCAGGGGGTACTCAACGTACTAGCCCTCGCCTCGGATAGGGTCGTCAACCCCATAGTACTATCAATTGTATAAGCGGCTATTTTCAATCCACACAAGGATTAAACAATAGTTAATAGTTCATGAATATAGGGTCTTTTGCAACTAGGTACTCAACACAATTTAAGGCAACATTCGGGTCCAACAATCATTCATGACATATGTTCATTTTATAAAACTAGCATGCATCTCCCTCGCGGGTAAAAACAATTTAAAACAGTAGTAAGCGAGGCTACAAATTCATACCTTATGTATATAGAAGTAGTGGACGATACGAATGACGATCACTGACGATGATGAGGATGCCCGGGAAATTCAACACCTAACAAACAATAACACGTAATGAGTAAATCTCATTTATAAACTTCAAGTACTGTATAATATGTACAAATTAGTCAATTGTGATAATTACAAACTCACGCCAAAACCAAACAATTAATTGTTATTAGTTTTATACGATTCATCTACGTTATTAACGTTATTACCCTTTTTACGTTTTTCGACGATACTTACCAAAAGTATGGGTTGTTTTCTAAGACTTAAACCCTTTTATAAAATTTGGGAAAATTCTCAAAAATACCTCAAGACCTGTAGAAAACGCATTTCTAATCCCATTAAAATTTGTCACTTTTATGACTCGTTACTCAACACATTACTAAACATACGTTTTTCGGACTGATTTTACACATTGACCATGTTGGACTTGTTTGACCCATTTAAAATATACCATTGACCCGTTCAACACCTAAGCCTAATTATAGACTCACAAATGCAGGTTTGAGACCAAAAATCAACTTTTAATCAATTACCAAACTCTATCTATGGTCCCTGGGATTTGACCCAAAACCAAACATAATTTCGGATTATGTAGGTTCTCATCTCCCGGTACACGTAATTTCAAAACATCATAACTTTTGACTCGTTAGGAGTCGTAAGCTCTTTCTTATACCAAATCGAAGCTAAGACGACGCTCTACAGCTATATCCTAGTCTCATGACCTGTTTACAAAGTCAAACCCATGAAAACAAGCCTAAAAAATCTGCCTAAAATTACCCTTCTCAAAATCAACCCAACACTTGTTTCCAAACCATTTTAACGACACCTAGCCTTAATTTAATCACTCCTAACCATTACTAAACATACTAATCAGTCCTTAACACCAAAAATATCAAATCCACTCTAAAACCCATTCACTAAATCAAACATGCAATAAGCTTAACCCACTCAAAAACATCTAAAACAATGAATTAAACATGAACCCACATGCAAAACATCAACCACCAAGATCCACCAAACACCCCCATATTGCCGTGGGGTGTTGGTGATCAAAACACCCCAATCAAATTGATTTTGGTTGGTTTGTTGGGTGATTATTCATCACTTACACTCTAATTAAACATGCATTAACCCCATTAACATCAAAACTAATTTTTGAAAAATCAATTTGATTCTTGAAAATTTTTTATGAATGCATGTTGGATTGGAATACATAAAAACACTTGAAATGGATAATCTAAACGTGGTCTAACCTTGGTTTTAATCAAAACAAAGTAGAAAAAAAAGATGGTGGTGGTGTGGTGGTTTGGCCGTCGGCCTAAAGAGAGAAAAAGAGAGAGAGTGAGATTTTTTTTTGAAATGAATTTTATGAATGTGTGTGTGTGATTTTCCTTTTTGTAAAATTGGGAGGTCCTTGTGTGCAATTTGGGCTTTCTTTTGGCCTTGCTTAAAAACGACCTCAAATGTTTGCGACTCCAAAATACTTTTAGGACAATTTAAATGCACCCGGTAAGCAATAAAACGCACCCGACTCGACTTAACACGAACCAAAAGTAAAATCCTCAAAAAATTATAATATCGATAAAACGACAATAAACATAGAAATTTGGGCATCCGCCGGGATCTTAGTCGTCATCGTCCTTCTTAAATCGTCAATCATCAAGATTACGATCTCAAACATTGGTTTCAACCAAAACGATAAAATATATAGTAAACAAAATTTCTTAAAAATTTCAAAAATAGGCCTAATTTAGGGTAAGATAAGTGACCTTGGTTTCTGGGTATTACAGACATTGGTTGAACCGATGGACCAGTAAACTTACCACCCTTAATAGAATTCGGCATATTCGTCTTTTTCTTTCTTTTGGTCACCGTTTGGAAACCATCATTATTCTCAACAACAGGAATAGCAACAGAAGTAGATGGACCAGTACTAGCAATAGGAACTATAGGAGAAACAACCACCTTATTAGAGCATTTATCAAGAGAGTGACCAAAAGTCTGACACTCAGCACATCTAGGAGGTCTCCATTCATATTCAATACGGATAGTTTCCTTTGTAAAACCCTCCCCCGAAAGAGAAGGGACACCAATTGTTACAACATCCACAAAATCAGCCTCAGCATTAACCTCAATTAAGCATCTGGGAAAACTACTCCGACCCTATGACTCCTTACACATAGAAATAGTATAGGAATCTAGCATTACTGCTTTACCAATGAAAGAAGCAGTCAAACTAATTCCATCTTCTTCAAAAACTTGAATAGGCACATCATGTAATTTTACCCAAACAGGAATACGAGTCAATTCGTTTTTTATCAACCTAGTATCAATCCACCATTTTTTAGAATGATCGGAGATTTACGAATCAACCACGGGCCCTCTTCTAACACAGCTTCCAACCAAGCAAGTGACTTGAATTTGAAAAAGAAAAAACCCTTAGAATTCATCATGATCCGTGTCAACCCATGTTTCACCCAGTTGTTTCTAACAAAATAATCCACCAACGGGAAAGCCATTCTTTTTCCAATAAAGTAACCATATAGAGTATGTTCAAGAGGATTACTGACCTTCTGAACCACTTTACAAGGAATAGAGACATTTACACCTTCAAAAACATCTTCTGACACCAAGTGACGGAAACTACAAGTATCTGCGGACTGCTCCTTTTCTTATGCACTAGTATCATGACTACAAGTAGAAGCAAGCATATCCATTTTATTAGAAAAATCAGCGGTAATATACTCAATCGACTGTATACTTGCACAATCCAGAGTCAGACCAGTAGGCACATCATCATCCTTCGATAGGAAAGTCTTACTCCCACTGACACCTTCTTCACTAGATATAGACACAGACATACTAACAAACTCATCTTTTTGCTGCGAACCTAGCCCATCATGCTCCTTTCGAACCATAAAGCCCTCACCAGCAAACGATGGTCCCTCATGCTCATGCAAACCCATAATAGGGTTTCCATCCATCTGCGACAAACCAGCATCCCCATCTAGGAATTGAGAAACCATAGGAGAAGACATAGAAACAAACTCATCTTGCTGCACATCGAATGATGGGTATGAAACCCTAACCGGTTGCGTGTTTGAGTAAACCCTAGTCTGATCAATCCCCTCCTTCGCAAGCAAACCGAATTCATAAGAGCACAGCATATTAAATACTTCTTGGGATCGAGCACTAGACACCAAGGACCAAAAGTCATATTCATTCGTCTTCAAGCTGCTCATAAAATCATGCATGTCGCTAGCAGTTGCTAGTTGCACCCCAAACACCTTCCTAATCACATCCATGTTACAGGACTGCATACTGTTGATAGCAGCAGCCTTGCCTCTTGAATCCAAACACGCATAATCAATAGAATCTATCCCGAAGAATGAAACCCTAATTCGAACAGTAACCAAACCCTAAAAAAATAATTATACCCAAACCCTAATTCGAACAATCGTGTAGGTAATCAAGGAGGACACACAACATAAAACAAAACACGAACCGACCAAGATTAACAAGAACAATCGCAACAAAAAACGCAAGCAGAATAATAAAAAACAATTAAGAAACCCTAGAAAAACTTTCAATCAAATAACAACTATGTTAACTCAAGATTAATCAAAGATTAATCTTGAAACCAGCATTGTTATAAGATTTAGAGATTAACTGGATCGAAAAATCGAATCATGAAGAAGAAAAGAGAATTCTGCCGCCATTTTTGTTTTTTAGGGTCGAGAAAAGATGTTAAAATCCCCTAAAAGTTGTCTCTCTAGAAACCAAAAATTCCAAGGCCAAAAACAATCGAAGTTTGTTTGAAATTTTTCTTCAGAATAAACTCACTTTTTCAGAATCCCTCTCATTTTTGGAATAAACCCCACCTTCAGATATTATGGTTTTCGGATAAACCTATGTTTTTTGGAATAAATGGTGTTTTCAGAATAAATGATGGATTTCGGAATAAATGTGTAGTTTAGGATAAAGCAATGGTTTTCGGATAAATGGGAATTTTCAGAATAAAAGTTGTTTTCGAATAAAATGAAGATTTTTGGAAAAATGATGATTTTCGGATAAATTGAAGTGTTCGGATAAAGTGAAGATTTCCCGGTAAATTGTATTTTTCGGAATATTCTTCTTCGGATAAACACCCCTTTCCGGAATAATCTTCTTCGGAAAAAAACCCCTATTCAGAATAAATCTTCGGGTAAACACCCCTTTTCGGAATAAATCTTCGGATAAACACCCCTATTCGGAATAATTGAGATATTCCGAATAAATTCTTCGGAAAAATCACATATTTCAGATAAAGCACTTTTTGGATAAAAGAAGCTTTTCGGAATAATAAACCCTTTTCCGAAAATAAGTACTGTTGGCCGGCTTATGCTGTTTTCTCGGATCTAACACACCAGTTCGTGATTTTAAGCCAAATAATGATCCAAATACCCAAAAATTTTGTGTTTTTAGCCAAAGTAACAATACCAAATCTCTACCACAACTATGTAGAAGATTTGTATCAAGAATAAACCATAAAAACACAAAAAAAAAATTGGATCAAGGATTATGGATCAAATACCTCACAAAATCAATAAGAACATAACCATGAATCTTTAGTCACCTATCCACTATAGGCTCTTGATACCAAATGTTAATCCCATTTCAATCCATAACACATAATATTAAGATGATATTTAGAGAGAGAAATAGATAAAGGTAGAGAGAGAAAGTAGAGAGATTATGGAAGGTTAAACATTGCTTAGAGAGAGAGTGTGAATATAACCAACACCCTCTTCCACACATGGAAGAGGGTTTATATACCCTAGGCTTGTTGGGCCGTGGGTTTAGTAACATGGGACGGGCTTCGATTGTGCTTGGGCTTAGATCCCCTAACTTATACAATATTAGCTTAAATACTAAGCTCGGTTAACCCGACTAACCTATTACAATACAAGACCATTTACGACTAAGATGACCTATTATATTCTTGTTCGACTATATAAAATAGAGGTCTTACAAAATTCCTAGGGTGAACTTCTACTTTCTTCTTCATAGTGCTACTAGTGGAAGGCTTGATCCTATCTTTCTTTACTCGAGATCCTTTAGCCTTAGTAGACGAAGTTACTCCTGTAGAAGCCAAGGGAACATTAGTGACAGATTTTGATTTAGCCTTGATGGGTGTGTTTAAATTAGGCTTAGCTCCTGGGGTCTTATTGAATGGAGTCATGACAATGGTAGGGGGTTGTTGTTTAAGTGGTGTAGAACCCGGTTGTCCTATGAAATTAAGATGTGCTAAGCAACACTGAACCCTCTCAATATATAAGTGGGCAACATTATAGTCATTGTTCGTGGGATCAGATTCATATAAGTCATCTAATATGTCCCTTGTAAGAAGCACATGCCTAATCGCATTTTTCATGTAATCCATATATGATAGTGAATTGTTCTTATGGTACGGTTTCTTATAAATCACCACTTCTTTTGTCTTTGGAGCACTAGAATTCGGGGCAGAGATAGTAGCTGAATTATCAACAACTTCTTGTCCTTTGAGTTGAAGTGTCTCCTTTAATTCAGCTATAACCATGTTTTTATCTATTAGCTGAATATTTAGGTCAGATATTTCCTCACATTTCTTGTTCATTTGGTCAACAAGTGACTTTTGCTCAGCCACATTAAAAGCGAAGCGTTCTTCTATTGAACCAGAAATTTATTATACACCCTGCCTTACTTTTTCAAACACCCATAGCATAGAGGTAATTCTATTTTCTAGGGCATGGTTTTTATTCTCTGCAGCCTCTAGTTCCTCTTTCTCTACTAATGATTCTCTCTTAAGTCTCATGATTTCTTCCTCTAATGCCTGAACCACCTGAATCATCTTGTCACTTGTCTCAACGTTGTTTTCACAATCAGTTGTTTTTGAAAGAGTTTCAGTTTTAGATTGTTGTTCAATTTTAAGAGATATACAATGTTGTTGAAGCTCATCAACACGTTTTGAAAGTGGGTTCTAAGAATCTTGAAGCTTTAAAAATTCAGCGTTAGATTCGTGACAAGAATGATTACCTACATTATTCACAGGTTCAACAATATTCACAGAAAGATCATGCACATCATCACATTTATTCACAACAAATGTAATCTCAACAGCACAATCAATAGTCATAACTTGCATCACATCGAGATACAATACTTGTTCCAAGAATCAGTCATATTCAGATAAAATCTTTTCTTTCTCAATTAAGTGTTGCTCATAAGCATCATCCAGTTCATTGAATACTTTTTGAACTTCAGCCATTTCGAAATTAAGATTATCTCCGTGATCTAGAAAGCCCTCTTTAATATTGTTTACAAACGGAACGATCTCTTTCTCAAACACCGATTTCATGTGTTCGAAAGCCCATTCTCCAGCGGTTTGAACCGTTGAATTCGTACATTCCTTAATGACCTTGTCAAAACCGGTAAAGTATCGTCTAATCTCTTTTAAGCTTTCCAATACAGTACTTACCGGTGGAAGACCCTTAGGTTCATTCGGGTTGACTAGTTTAGGAAATATACTAGGTTTTTCTCTAGACACGGAATTTGGTGTATGGATAAATTCCCTTTGTATATTAAAGCGAGTTCTAAAATCCGTTTTCGCATTCTCTTGATTAAGTTTATCATAATCAAACTTAGGATATTACAAAAGCATTTTTGACCGATTCTCATCAATTAGTGATATGTACTCGGAATCATTCGTATTACCAATCGGGTCTAAGACCAAACCTAATTTTTGCATAATAAATTCGCGGGTTGTGGTTAAGAGCTTGCTTTGCATAACCTGGGTTAGGTGGCAGATCTGTTAGACGTGATAATGTAATTTTTTTAAAAGATGAATGAAACAACTGTACTAGATGGGAAGCGGAGTATTGTTTAAAAAGCAAAACTTTAGTCTTTTTAATTTACCCATAAGCCTTAATTTCTGTTTCAACCCTTTTAGACTCGAGAGTTTCGAAATCCGTTAGTAGTTTTTTAAAATTTGTAACGACTGACTCTTTTTCTTTAAGTTCTTTTGAAAGAGTTGCTCTTAAATGTTCAATTTCTAGCAAATTATCCATTTGGACTTTCCTAAACCTATCAAACTCTGGATTGGTTAAGGTATTGGTCAGCGGAGTTAATTCCAAGGTTAGAACCTTTTCCTTATACAAAGCAAGCTCGACAGATAATTTCTGGTTAACACTGAGGGTTTCAAGGACCGTAATAAGTGTGAAAACACTTATCATTTTACCACTTATTTCCAATAATAACAAGACCAAAACGTGTATTTTATGTCGTAAAAGTCGGAATTATGCTTTGTTTGTGTTTTTATTGTGTTTCAGGATAAAAATATGAAAAAGGAAGAAAACATGGGCTATCACGGGCTTTTATAGAAGAAAACGAGAAAAGACGAAGTCAAAAGGTCAAGAGTGCAAAAAGAACGGAAGTCCAAGGCCTATTCTAAAGATTTATCGAAGAAAAATTCTAAAGACGGAAGTTTAATGAAGTCGAAGAACCAAGTCTAATTACAGAAGAAAATTATAAGACGAGTTCAATTTATATCGACAAATCCCGAGACGACGTCGAGAAAGACAAAGAAATTAAATCGAGTCGAGACGAGAAGAAAGAAAGAAAGAAGGAAGCATAAACACTTAGCCTCCCCACCTCCTATATATACCCTCCTAATGTGTCATTAGGAGGGTGTTAGTTAGTTAGCTAGTTCATTTTTCTTTTGTAGTTTTTATTTTTAGAGAGAGAAAGTGTTTAACTTTCTCTTACTAGAATTTCATCTTTTCTTTCTTTCTTGTTTAAGCTTTAGTTTAATCTTGTATTTTGGAATCTTTAATCTACAAGTTCAAGTTTAAGCTTTTCATCTTTAATCTTCTTCTACCTTTGTTGATTTTTATTTGTTTTTTATTCGTGATAATCTTGATCTTGCTTCATCTTGATGTTTATGTGATTAAAAAGTTTATCTTTTTATTCATCTGTAAGTTTTAATACGAATTGAGCTTTGAGCTTATCATGCTTATTGGCTTATTTTGTATTTAGCTTATTTGCTTTAAAGTTTTCTTAAAGGTTTTGTCTTTTTAAAGTTTGATTTAAAAATTGCTTATTTAGAGTTCTGAAAGTTCGTATTCGTTCTTATTTAGTTCGTTTCATTATACATTTGATAAAGTTTTGGATTGCGTTTATTAAAAAGAAGCTTTTTGATTTAGCTTATTACGAATTTCACCCCATCGGAAAGGTAAACCCTTTTCCGACGGGTTATTCCGATACCTTCCATCGGATTGGGGTTTCTACTTTCCGACGTAATATTCCGATACTTTGTATCAGATTAGGGTTTTGGATTCTGACGGTTATTCCGATCAATAGTCATATAGCTGTCTTCTTATACATTCCGATAGCTTTAATCTTCATTATTCTGATACGTTGGTTGTTATTCCGACAGGGTTACTTTTGACATATTCCTATTGTTTTTTGATAGATAGTCAAAACTGACACCGTGCATTATTCCGATGCTTAATTTAATATTCCGACATGATTTACTTTGAAACATTCCGATAGGTTTATTCCGATACTATTCCGATGGGATTCCGATCAAGGGCATTCCGACGGGTTAAAGTGTTAATTTTTATTAAGTTTTCAAGTTTTAAATTCACTTTCAAGTTTTTGATCATTTATTTTTAACTCGTAACTTTTAATTTATCTTTTAAAGCTTTCATTTTTACTCAACGACATTTTTATTTTTGCTTTTAGTTAAAATAGATAATCAAACCATTTTATTTTCCACCAAGAACGACTGAGTCGCACTTTCAACTGGTAATCAATTCGAAAAGACTGGAACAACGAACAATTTTATACTTGGTAATTCCTTAAATCAGACCGCAGTACTCATTTGGCCAAGCATAGATGCCGACACCATAACCAAATCTTTTTGAGCAGACGAACTCGTAGACGTAATAGCTCCCGTTGTGTTTCACTCAAAGTTTGGGGACTTGCATTGATATCGCTATCATTGTTTGTCAGCTCGTTTGAATTACTAACTACCGGAGGCTGTTCCGGATACTCAGACATTTTCTGAACTTGATAAGGTACAATACTAGTATCATTGGCAATATTTGGTACCTCAGTGATTTGCTCAGACCCATAGAGCAAAAGATTTGCCATAAGAGCTGCCTTGGCGGTGTTGAAGTCATCACAGTCTGAATCATATGCATCCAGATTATCACATTGATATGCTGCATTTTGAGTGTAATATGTTGTGCGCCCTTCATTTTCTGCAACTCCTGGATCTGCGAGAAATGCTAACTCCTCCTCATCGAGCTCTCGACCTTGTGCTTGAGAATTAACCAAGTAAATCTTTTCTTGAAACCATGTACCTTCCCTCTTCCTCTTTGGTTGCTTACACTCTCGAGCCATATGTCCTTCCCCTTTGCAGTTATAGCAGATGATCATCTTCACTTTACCAGTGTTGTTTCCTCTTGGAGCAGTGTTAAATGGGCGTGCACCAGTATTGGATGAACTTGGTCTCCCTTGAAGTGGTTGCATTGTAACTCTACCATCTTGGATTGTTGCTTGTTGACGAGAGTTAGAAGAATTTCTCAACTGATTGTTTGTTGGAGATTGTCATCTCTAACCTCTTTTGTTCAACGTTTGAGTTATGTAGGCAGACATTTGTGCTAGTACATCAGTAGGATTATCCCCTTGTCTGAACTCAGGAACTAGAACTTCATCATCGCAGTAGAAAACTGGTGCTGGTGGAGCTACATACACACTTGAAGGAGTAATGACATGTTGTGAATAGTAGGGTTGTAGAACATCCTGTTGCTGGTAGGTGATAGGAGGATTTGTTGGTGGTTGATAAGGAGAGTAAGGTTGTTGAGCACGTTGTGATGATGATGCTGGTTGCTGATATTGTTGCTGATATGATGTAGGTGGTTGTGGTAGTATCAAATACTGAGGAAAGCTTGGAGTTTGATACAAGGGTTGATATGAAGATTGTTGTCCCATAGTATACGAAGTGTTGTTATATGACAATGTTGGGTGATTTTCCATTAACGCCAATGGTTCGGAATAAGATCCATGAGACAGTTTTTGGAGCACATGCTTCTCGTGTTACTGCAAGAAAGCATATAGTTGATCTAAATTAGATTTGTGCAAATCCCGAATCAATTTAACGTCAGTGACGTATTGGCTCCACTCTGGGGGTAACGTGTTCAAAAACTTGGTGTTGACCTGAAACTGAGCAATCGAGAGATTATACACATTCAAATCATTCATCAATGTAGTGAAGCGCCAGTAGTAGTCATGATGTGATTCCCATGGAATGTATGAGAATCTATCGAACAAGTCATAGAGTTGACACTCTCGTTCCTGCTTGGTGAGTAAAGTCCCTTGTAACAAAACCGTTAAGCGATCCCAAAGTTCCTTTGCTACCTTCTGTTCGCTTACCATTCGATAAATATCAGGTGGAAGAGCTTGAAGTATAGTTTGAACGGCCTTGTCATCCGCATCGGTAATGATTTGATTAGCAGCCGTTAATTCATGAAATAGCCTTGGCCGAGTCACATTGTCAACAGTAACTTCGCCCCAATCGAGTGGTCCTTGCTTAATGGATTGAACCATAAGTCTCCCACTGGGTCTACCCATAATATAAGACCTCATGCGACCTTTCCATGCTTCAAATAGCTCTTTGATAAGCAACGGTGGACGGGTATTGTTACTCGAGATGATAGAAAGATCAGTAAGTGATGTCATGGTCGGCATAAATGAATGAGGAGTCATTTTTGATCACTTGAAGAAAAAGATTATCTTTTGATCGTCCAATGAAATAAAGTTGTGAAAGTTGTATTAGTAATGTGAGAAGTCTACAAAATAATGCCTAAATCCAAAAAAAAATGAGTAACAATTCCGCAATGTTATAATTCCTCAAAGTTAACAAAGTACCAAAATTCCTCAATGTTAACAGTGTATAATTCCGTAATATTTAAGAAACAATTTCCGCAATGTAAATTGTGATTCAATTCTGCAATGTTTGCAAATGATGATTCAATTCCGTATGTTTGCAAATAATGATTCAATTCCGCAATGTTTGCAAATAATGATTCAATTCCGCAATGTGTGCAAATAATGATTCAGTTCCGCAATGTTTGCAAATAATGATTCAATTTCGCAATGTTGCAAAATGATTCAATTCCGCAATGTTGCAAAATGATTCTGTTAATCCCATTCAATCCATAACACAAGATTTAGAAGAGATATTTAGAGAGAGAAAGAGAAGAAAGTAGAGAGAGAAACAAGAGAGAATTTGGAAGGTTAAACACTTTTCGAGAGAGAAACAAAATGGTAACCAACACCCTCTTCCACATGTGGAAGAGGGTTATATATGCCACGGCCTAAGGCCTTTGTGGGCTTCATCTTGGGCCGGGCTTGGCTTTGTTTTGGGCTTACGCCCCTAACTTATACAATATTAGCTTAAAGTCCAAGCCCTGTTTTCCCGACTAACCTATTACAATACAAGACCATTTAACGACTGAGATGACCTATTACATTCTTGTTCGACTATATAAAATATAGGGCTAACAATCTCCCCTAATGTATCGGTCATCTTAAAATGCTTAAAAGGCATAAGATGGTGGAGTGAATACATTCTTGTAGAGGAGATCTTCCTGCTTTGGTCTTGTATCTTGGTCTTGATCTTTTTTGTAACGGCTTTGTTCCTTCACGCCTTGTGATCTTTATCTTGAGCCTTTGTCATTTGACTTTGAGTGCTTGAGATCTTCATCTATGCTCCTTGTGACTAATATGACCTATTACATTCTTGCATTCTTAGGTATCTTGATTATCGCCATCTTGTGCTCTTGTGACTTCTGAATCGACATCGGTTAGTACACAGCTACGCCACCTTCTTGATATGCAGCAACATATATAGACACGGATAAAATGGCTTTGAACATTTCATCCTAACTCGGTAGCATTTTACCTCCGGTCGGTGAAGACCGTTAGACGGTATCAGATACCGTACCTGTGATCGGGTAGATTCGATTAAGAATCTCCTTGACAGGGTTTCCCGGCGGTAGTAGCCAGTTCTCTTTACTCGACTGTCTCAAAGCAGACTGCGAACGTAAAGAGTGAATCATAAGGATAAATTATCCGTCTGATTAGAGTCGCCAATTCAGATTTCCTGGAACAAGTTTAATTCTAAAAGAATCGCACCATTGTTGCTTTCCAGTTTGTCACAAGCTTGATTCATATAGAATCTTGCTAGTCACCTACCGCAGTGCTGTTTGATGTTGACACTGGAAGGATTTCCATTCGTCACTGTGAGCACTAGGGAGTGTCACTCTGAATGTTCTGGCAAGATCACACAGATTTTGCGAAGAAACCTGGAATCAAGTTTGAATCAATTAAGAATCCAAACTTAGTTGCTTTCTAGTTTTCACAAGTTTGATTCGTGTAGAATCGCACAAGTTACCTACCATGAGCTTGTTTGATGCTGGATCAAGCAGGATTTCCATCTTCATTGTGAATCGTATCACTCAGATGTTCTGGCAATATCACAAGGATAATGCGTAGGACTCGATTGTGTCCTAATGAGATGATAGATAGATCTCGTTTGGCTCTAGACTCAATAAGTGCATTTTTGGTAATCAGAGGCTGGAGCAGACTTCCACCTTTTCATAATTAACTGACTCGGAGTGAGAAAGTCAATAGATACGTGTTGATCTCCGTGACAATGAGACAAGTTTCTTTTGAGAGAAACTCGAATGGCTGGGGAAGGGTTGTGCATCGCATCACTGGGTCCATGACACTTGTCTTCAAAAGATGTGTTAACCCGGTTTCTACCTAAGTTGCACAGAATATTCAACTCCTTCAATGCTTACCAATACGTCATCATTAGCACCTTGTTGTGATTGTTCTAGTGCTAACTTAAGTAATTGGTCCGCATTCAGCTTCATTTCACTCCATCTTTCCTAAGGACAACTATTTCTAGCTATGGAATGTCCTTGGGTAGATCCCTCCGGTTCTGGTTGGATCATAGGACTTAGTTTCCTATCCTAAACCACCTTTTGACTCCATCGTTCCGTCGTGGATAGTAGGTTGTTTTGAGTAAAGATCGTAACCATAAAACCATTGAAAACCATTCAAAGTGCTTGATAAAAATCAAAACTTTTAACACTTTGAAAGTTTTATCTTTTCGAAAAGCTCCCCCTACACACATGCATCGATATACGAAATAGTTTGGCATGTGAAGGAAAGAGTTGCACTTGAGTCTTTAAGATCACATGTTGCGATATATTACATTTTAATCACATTTTCTCCCCCTATCTCTAATATAAAAACATCATATTAGAGATACTAATTGATTAAAATATGACAATTTCTGAAAACCGATTGGGAGAGAAACATGTGTGCACGTATGAAGCATGGAACATTTTCAGTCGGGTCGCTCCCCCTCAACAATATATATGTGTCTTGAGACAGAATTTGACAAAATTTTAGAAAAACGACACCACAAAATATGTTGAGGTACGGAGTTGAGATACCTTTTCCGATATAATATATTACATTTGACAATTTCATATCATTTTCGGAATGTGTTGGATACATAAAATATGACAATTTTGGAGATGTGCCCAACAACATTAAAGGCTTGATTTTAAAACGCTCCCCCTCAAAAATTGATCAAAATAACATATGACATTTTTAGATATAAAAACCTATTATGAGGAAGGGAGTGTTGAACACACAATTTTGAAAGATTTAGAAAAGCCTTTTGAGAAATTCTTGAAAAATTGTGTTCAACGGTTTTAAAATAATCAAGATAGAAGACTTCTCTTCTATTGCTTAGGGAAAGCGCACTGAAACGTACACTCCCCTTTCGGGTCCGTTTTTCATGAGCTTAAAACTTTTATTGTTTTGTGACTAGCTCATGATCGAGAAAAATAAATTTCCCGTTGTGAAGGATAAGTTATCATCCGTGATAAACTTTCCTTAAGTTGAAGTTCGAGTTCTAAGTTGATATTTACTTAGAAATCGTTTTTCATGAACTTAAAAACTTTGAATGTTTTTATGAGAAGCTCATGACCGAGAAATATGAATTTCTCGTTGAGAAGGATAAGTTATCGTCCGAGATAAACTTTCCTTAGTTGAGGTGCGAGTTCTAAGCTGTGATGCGCCTAGAAGTCATTATGAGAGAATATCAAGCAGCTTCATTTGCCAAAACCTCCAAGTCTTCTGGAGTCATATACTTCATACCAAGACGGCCAACGAGATACGCAAACCTATCTTTCGATAGAGCTTTTGTAAACAAGTCTGCCAGCTGGTACTCAGTTCTGACAAAGTATAATTCCACGATGCCGCGTTCCACTTGTTCCTTGATGAAGTGATATTTGACATCGATGTGCTTGGTGCGGGAGTGCTGAACCGGATTGCAAGATATGGCTATGGCTGACTTTGAGTCACAATACATAGGTATTTTATCAAAGTGGAAGCCATAATCCGTGAGTTGAGTTCTCATCCAGAGGACTTGAGCACAACAAGCGGATAGAGCCACATATTCTGCTTCAGCTGATGATAGCAAAGTGCAATCCTACTTCTTTGACGACCAGCTGACAAGCTTGTCTTCCCCTAGAAATTGTATGCTACCAGAAGTACTTTTACGACTATCAAGACAACCTGCGTGATCAGAATCTAAAAAAGCCGTTAGATGAAAACCGGTTTCCCTCGGATACCAGAGTCCCATGTGAATGGTATTCTTAAGGTACCGAAAGATCCGTTTAACCTCTTTGAGGTGCTTTTGAGTAGGTCTGGCTTGATATCGTGCACAATAGCATGTGGCATGATGAATATCAGGCCTGCTAGCTGTAAGGTACATAAGTGACCCGATCATACTGCGATATCGCGTTTGATCTACGGGATATGAGTACAAGTCAGCGTCTAGGGATGTGGTCGACAATGGTGTACCAACGCGAGCACATGAGGTCATACCATGCTTTTTAAGTATCTCTTGAGCATACTTAGCTTGGTTAATGAAGATACCACGTGGGGATTGATGAATCTGGAGGCCTAAAAAGAATTTTAGCACCCCCATCATTGACATTTCAAATCTGCTGTGCATTAATTTTTCAAAACGTTTTGAAAGTTTTGGGTTCGTAGATCCAAAAATAATGTCATCAACATAAACTTGCACCAACATTATGTCATTCCCATATTTATTAGTAAAGAGAGTAGGATCAATAGAACCTTTGGAGAATCCTTTGGACACCAAGAAGTTTGAAAGTTCTTCGTACCATGCCCTTGGAGCTTGTTTAAGTCCATATACAGCCTTCTTGAGACGATAGACTTTGTCAGGATGATAAGGATCGATTAATCCTTCCGGCTGATTCACATACACTTCTTCCTTCAAATGACCGTTGAGAAAAGCAGTTTTAACGTCCATCTGAAAAACCGTGAAGCCCTTATGTGCAGCATAAGCAAGGAATATCCTGACTGCTTCCAAACGAGCGACTGGAGCGAATGATTCATCGTAGTCTATGCCTTCTTGTTGACGGTATCCCTTAACCACAAGACGAGATTTTTTTTTGATGATGGTTTGTTCTTCATCCAGTTTGTTTTTCCAGATCCATTTGAAATCTAAAATTGACATTCCATAGGGTCGGTCAACAAGTTCCCAAACATTTAGGCGTTCAAACTGATGAATTTCGTCTTGCATTGATTCAATCCACGCATGATCAGTCATGGCTTGTTTGATGTTTGTAGGTACAGTTGAACTCACAGTGAGTGCATACATACACACATCGCCATCGGTTTCGAGTTGTCTGCGTGTTCAAACCGGTTTTGAAGGATTTCCAATGACTTGCTCTAATGGATGATCACGTGTCCAATGGTGAGTGGATGGATATGGTTGGTAGAATGTATGCATGTTGGACGGATCAACATGTTGAGTAGAAGACTCTCCGACTTCGTGTACCGGTGTACCAAACGGATTGATAAATTCTTCTTCGTTAGGTTGTGCATCGACAGCTTGATTGTTGTTTCCTCCTTCAGCATTGACGGTTGGTGATGTTGGTTGTATGACAATTTCTTGAGTTTGTTGAGTATCCACTGGAATTGTCTCTTGAGCAACGGTTGCTGAAGTAGAGGCAGTTGTGTCTTGTTGATTTTGTTCGGGTGCATTAGCAGTATTGACAGCGGAAGGCTTTGACACAACTTGATTGTTTCCATAGTAGTATTCATCAAACATTGGATCATATAAATCAACCAACTCATTCATTTGTGTCGTATCCGTCGAGTCTGTTGTAGGAGTATTTTCTTGACATTCTTGCACGGGACGTACACTGTTGTGTGTAGGTGCCATTGTTGGACATTGAGGAGCGGGACTTGAGCTGTTGTGATCAAGTACCATTTGTGGAAATTCGTCAAAGTTCACATGAATTGTTTCGACAATAATCTTTGTTCTCTTGTTATAGACTCGATATCCTTTCGACAATGTAGCATATCCCACAAAAATACATGCATCACCTTTTTCTTTCATCTTGTCAAGATTCTCACCGTCTTTAAGAATGTAGCATAAAGATCCAAATACGTGAAAGAATTTGACAGTAGGTTTCCTGCCATTGATGATGTGGTAAGGTTTCTTTTCATGTCTAGGGATAACGAGAGAACGATTCTGAGTATAACAGGCAGTTGCAATTGCTTCAGCCCAGAAGAATAGCGGTAATTTTGAAGCAGACAACATTGTTCGAGCAGCCTCAACCAAAGTACGGTTCCGTCTTTCGACAACGCCGTTTTGTTCAGGATTTCGAGCAATAGACGTTTGATGTTCGATGCCTTCTTCTTGAAAGTAAGATTGCAAGTTCTTGTTCAAAAATTCAGTACCCCTATCCGTTCTTACGGTTAAGACTTGAGCTTGAAGATTGCGTTGTATCATCTTGAGAAAGTTTTTGAGAACCTCTGGTGTTTCATCTTTGGACCTTAAGAAGAAAGTCCATGTGTATCTAGAGTAATCATCAACAATCACTAGAATATACTTTTTCCCGTTAATACTCTCTACACGCATGGGACCACATAAATCCATGTGTAGAAGTTCCAATCGTCCTTTTGAGCTTGGGGAAGTCTTTGATTTGAAAGACTTCCGTTTTGCTTTCCCCAACTCACAAGAAGAACAAAGATGGTCTTTGACGAATTTCAACTTAGGAAGACCGGTCACAATATCATTCTTCGAAAGCAAGTTGATGGTGTCAAAGTTGAGATGTGACAATCGTTGATGCCATAACCATGCTTGAGATGATGAAGCTTTAGCCATTAAGCAAATCGGATTTGTTGAAGATGTGTCTTGAAGAGTTACTGTGTAGAGATCAGAACCACGAGAACCTGTAAGAAGGTCATTCACATCGTAGTCTCTAACATAGCAAGTAGATTTCCGAAAAGCCACTTCCAAATCCGCATCACAAAATTGACCAACCGAGAATAAATTATGATTCAGTCCCTCGACGTAATAAACCCGTTTTATAGTGATATTCCCTTGAACCAAGTCTCCATATCCGAGTATCGGTGCAAATTGATCATTTCCAAACCGTACCGTACCCAGAAACTTCTCCACGAAGTTAATGAGAAGCTTGAGATTGCCCGTCATGTGCTTTGTGCACCCAGAGTCCATTATGAATAGGATGATTTCGACGAGCTGCAGAAGAATTAGAAGACAATGTAGCATTTGACAAATGGGAGCCCTTGATAGAAACGGGTTCCAAAATAGTAGTGGACCTAGATTCTAAAGGCAAGCTAACATTCATAGACCCAATTAGAATGGGGGTTGTCTTAGGTACCCATTTGTATCCGGGTGGTGTAAATCTTGAATACCCCCGTGTACATGTCCTAATCATGTTCTCATAAAGCTTCTTTAACCTTCTTTGTTTACGTAGAGTAGTGGATTCTAACGCACTTAGTTTCTTAAATGGTTGCTCAGTGGATTGGTTCAAAGTTCTTGTGGGTTCACTAGTACTAGTGGGCATACGAATAGGCTTCCTAGTTCTAGTATTCACGCCATTATAATTAAGAGCACAAGCATCATGATTGAAAGTACGAACACATTTGCCACATTCAACACAAACAAATTCAACATTCGAGGTCTTAGCATTTAAACTGTCATTACATGCAGTTACAGACGTTTTATTCTTAGAAAACCTAAAATTCCTACGGTGGTCTTCTACTTCCAACTTCTTTCCTTGACTATTGTTAGGCATGACCTTATCGTGCATTCTATCGCTCTTAAGCTGTGGTCCGCTAACGCTAGTAGTGGGGATTACTCCTGTAGAAGAAGACACACGTTGATTAGTTTTCTTAATATTCTCAGGTAACCGCGATGTTCCAGTTTGAGTGGGCTTAGTGTTCATCTTATACATTCCTGGTGCTATCACATTTGTACTCTTCTCATTTCCTATCTTAGGCAAAGTCTGTGGGGATTGTCCCAAAATAGATGATTTAGGGCATTTAACCGCATTCGGTTGACGAACGGCGGATGGTTTACCTAAAACAGACTTTCCTTTGATTTTCTCAATGAGTTTCTGTAACTCACTTATGGCTATGTCCCTTTCTTTTAGCTGAGCTTTCAAATCATTTATTTCGAAATCTTTTTCATTTAGTAGACGAAACGAAGAAGCTGACATTTCTTGACACTTTTTATGATTCAGATATTTTTCACCTTTTTGTAAAGCAAGTTCAAGAGAAATAGAGTGTTTCTCAAGTTGAGAAAAACTTTTCGAAAGTTTGTTATATGACTGAATTTGTTTCGAACGCTCTACTTCAAGATTGCGACATTTCGCGTCCGATTCTGACACAAGACATGCTACATGACAATATTGATCAAGATCGGTATACACACCAAGTATAGCATTCATATGGTCAGCATAAAAATATTCCTTAGAAAGTCGATCAATTTCGTTAGAAAGTTGGTGTTCTTGTGTCTTTAATTTAGTTTGAAGAAAATCAACTTCATCTTCAAGAGATTTAACATAACTTAAATCAATTAACATTTCCTCAGTGAGAGTTGTATAAAACATTTCCACATTTTTTGAAAGATCATCAATGGTTGGAACAATACATTGTTGAATGACGACTTCTACTTGTGGGTTAGGTTTAATATTCCAAATGGTATCCCTAGAAACTTTTTTCATAGTCGACGACACCTTTGTACAAATTTAAAACCCCTTGTTTTATAAACTCAAATTGCTGAACACTTTTTCTTTTCTCATCCCATTTACGTTTTTCATCCAAAATTCGCTTTTCTAACAAAATTGATTGCTTTTTGAAACTCCTTTTTAAAGAAACTTTCTTTTGTGGTTCATCACTTGGTGGTGGAACACTATTATACATCTTTTGTTCTTTTGAAAGTTCTTTTTGAGGGACAAACTTAATATGATTGTTAGAATCAGAAAGGTTTATTAAATCACTTAAGTTTGATCGACTTTCTTCTTGTTGACGAATGATTTCGTCGCAGTCAGGGGAAAGCATAAGAGCAAGATTATCAACATAACAACCGATATCATAAAGAGCAGGCTTGGTACTTTGAGCTTTCTTGAGATATTCAGGCTTGACAAAACTCGTTTTCATATTTCTATTGAGCATATTCATAGTTTGAATAGACTGACCCGTTTTGTAAACAATGTTGTTTAACGTGTCGACTCTCTTTTCCAAAGCAAGAATTTTTTCAATATCCTTTTCTTCACGAGTTTTATAAAGCTCAGTTTGTTCTTTGTTAATCGACTCTAATTTAGTAATTTGGAGTTTATGTAGCAGCAGTTGTTCTTCAAGTTCCGATATCTTCTGTTTTGACATATGAATTTCGTGTGTTACTTCAGAACAATATTGTTCGTTGAGCACCTTACGTTCATATACCAAACCATTAGCTATTGCAACCCGTCGATCGGCTTCTTTTACATAATCACACTCTTTAAGCCTGTCTATCTCCTCGGCTAAGGATGTGTTTGCTTGCTTCAAACATTTATTAGCCTCTTTGTTTTCCTCAATTTCATGTTTTAAAGAATCAATAATAGACGCAAGCAAATCACGGTCCTCATCCGAGTCAGTATCCTGAGCAGCATTACCGTCATCATTACACATATGCTGTGAATCCGTAGAGATATTGCTATCCTCCGTGTCCATTACATATGTGTCACTGATGCTTTCGGTTGCTTAGGATGCCGTCGTTCATTAGCAAACACATTATAGTTATCATTTGTTGGTACCTTTTCAATTGGCTCGGTATCAAAGATAGGTCCAAAAGTATCAGCACTCTCTGGAAGCACTTCTTGAATCTTTTCCATGTACACATAATGTGCCTCTAGCTCTTGATCATCGGCTTCATCATTAGTGTCATCACGCCAGTCAACTTCATCTGCTGTGAGTGGAATTCCTGCTTCTTCTTTCTTACACAACAGCATCTTTTCCTTGTGATACCCTGAGTCCTTAACCCGTTTTGGCTTCTTGCATTCCCTAGCCATGTGCCCAAATCCCTTACAGTTGAAGCATTGAATCCCAGTCTTCTGCACAACCGGAGTGCCTACAGTATCTCTAGCCCCAACTTGATTTATCATCCTCTGATTATCATACCTAGCATCACGATCATACCTAGGTGCATGATCAACTTCCTTATATCTAGCATTGGATGATGATCTGAGGTTGTTGTTGGTAGGTTTGTAGATCTTCTTATAAGTTGTGGTGAGTAAAGACATGAGTTCTTCAATCTTCTTGTCCCTTGAAGTTTGTTCATCATCACTGTCTCCATCTGACTCGGTGTCATACTTTGGAGGTGGAGTGGGGACAATTGCTTTTGCTTTGTGTTTAGCAGCAACTAGAAGTTTGGTGGATGAGCTTGATGACTTTGAGGAATGAGTAGGTGGTTGTTGACGGGGAACAGGTTTTGTTGAAGTAGCAGCCACAAAAGCAATAGAATTAGCAGACCGTTCTGCCTTTTCAGCCCTTAGTTCATTCACTTCATTCTGATGTTGTTTCAAGATATCATAAAGTTTGTGGTAAGATATAGTCTTGATATCCTCCCTTTGTTTGACCAAAGTCACAAACCTTTGTCATTCCGGTTTGAGTTGAAGTAGAAACTGAACATTGGCATGATGATTGGAGATGGTGCACTGATTTCTGACAAGCTCATTCATCATTTTGTATAATCTCGAGTAATATGAGTCAATGGATTCACCATCTTCAGATGTGAATTTTCCAAACTCCCAAAGTAGATTAGTCTCGAGATCTTGAACATTGATTGACTCACCTTGCTTCAATCGATGAATTGCATTCCATATTTCCATAGCATTAGGACATGCATCAACTGTGGAATAGATATCGTTATCAATTCCACTGAGTATGAAATTTACAGCATCAGCTTTAGCTTGGAGGAGTTTCTTTTTCTCAGCAGAACATGTGTCAAAATCCTCCATAGCTCGTATAGTTGATGAAGTACCATCCTCTACTTTGTGTGGTAAAGTGTTTGAATTCAAAAACTGGAGGTGGATTCTCAAGGCAGTGACGAAGAGCAGTTCGGTTTTCTTTTCCGTCGAGAAATCTGAGAAAACGAGATCTCCGTTGAACGTAGCAACCGGCAGTGAGCACAGGTGGATTACCGTTGCCACCTTGTTCCAAACGAATTTGATTAGCAGTTGCAATGTTGATGTTGTTGTTAGACATGGTGAATACTTGTGAATGAATTGCAGATCTTAGTGGATTTGTTGTGATGATGTGTGGTTAAAATTGAAATTCCGAAATTTCCAAAAATTTTTTTTTCTCAGTCCGACAATAAATTCCTCAGTCTGACAAAACGGTAAGCCGAAAAAATTTTGTATCGCCAAATTTTGAATTTGAGTTAGAAATAGCCAAAAACTAATAGGGAAAAAATTTGATTTTACTTGACCTAAAAATTTTAACTCTTTTTTTTTGTCTTTTTTTTTTAATCTTCGTGTAAACGATGTTCCTAAACTAGTCTAGATAGTGGCTAAGTCTAAAAATTACTCAAACAAAATATCCATCGGAATGCCCATCGGAATAACCTTGTCGGAATGACCTTGATCGGAATACCCTTGTCGGAATGACCTTGATCGGAATACCCTAATCGGAATAAACCCTATCGGAATACCTTGATCGGAATACCCTAATCGGAATGTCCTTGTCGGAATGCCAAATCGGAATATCCTAATTGGAATGTCCTTGTCGGAATGCCAAATTGGAATGTCAAATCGGAATGACCAATCGGAATGTCCAAATTGGAATACTCAAATCGGAATGTCAAATCGGAATAACAAATCGGAATGTCCAAATTGGAATGACCAATCGGAATGTATAAACCCTATTTCGATTACATTGATCGGAATAACTGTAACTGATGACCTGATCGGAATAATTCCCACTTTTCTCGGACAAAACTCAACCAATTCGTGATTTTAAGCCAAAAAATGATCAAAACACCCAAAAATTTTGTGTTTTTAGCCAAGGTAACAATACCAAATCTCTACCACAACTATGTAGAAGATTTGTATCAAGAGAAAAACCATAAAAAAACACAAGAAAATTTTTTGGGACGTGATATATAGATCAAAATGACCACGAAAAATCAAGAACACACCACACGAATCTTCAATCACCTATCCACTATAGGCTCTTGATACCAAATGTTAATCCCATTCAATCCATAACACAAGATTTAGAAGAGATATTTAGAGAGAGAAAGAGAAGAAAGTAGAGAGAGAAACAAGAGAGAATTTGGAAGGTTAAACACTTTTAGAGAGAGAAACAAAATGGTAACCAACACCCTCTTCCCGGTTTTCCCGACTAACCTATTACAATACAAGACCATTTACAATACAAGACCATTTAACGACTGAGATGACCTATTACATTCTTGTTCGACTATATAAAATATAGGGCTAACATATTCAATTCCGCAATTTTGCAAAAAAAGAATTCAATTCCGCAATTGAATCCGATATTGCGAAATGTTCCTAAAATTATGGATATCGGATGTACTTGTTGGTTTTCGAGACTTTAAGCCAAAAATGAAGCAAAACACCCAAAAATTTCGCGTTTTTGAGCAATCCAAGTATCACAAATCACTACACAGCCATGTAGTCGATATTTCTACTAACTAAACACAACAAAACGCAAAAAATTTTGATGATTCGATCTATATAAAGAAGAAAACTCACGAACACAAGAAACTATGAAGAACATGAATCAAACAACTTTATCTCAACCCATGGCTCTTGATACCAATAGTAGAATCAAGATAATCTATGATCTAAACAAGTGAGTTGTTGTTTCTAGAGAGAGAAAGTAGAGAAAAACTATGTGATATCTTATGAAAATGAAACAACCACCACCCCTTTCCATGAAGGAAAGGGGTTTATATACCCAAGTCCCTTAGTAGACTTGGGGCTCCGGCCTATGAACATGCTCTTGGGTCGGGCTAACATAAAATGTAACTAAACTATACTACAAGCCCTTAACTATATCGTTGGAGTGACTGAGACTTTCTAAATACGAAAAACATATTTCCAACATGGGGATTAGTGTTCTGGAAGCTTACAGGGAAACACATTTGTTTTGAACACTTATTTGGTTCTAGGGTTTATAGTGGGAGGGATTAGTGAATAGTGGTGTTTGATTAGTTTTAGGGGTTAAAAGGGTGTTTATCGCTACTTAACTAATATAATAACCAGTTTAAAAAACTGATTAATATATATAATTTAGTATTAGTGGGGTGGTGATGTGGTGAAGGTGGCAGTTTGTGAGTGGAGGATGGATGTGAGTGGGGGTGAGGTGGCAAGCTGTGATAGGAGGGGTGAAGTTTCATTGTCTGGCCAAAACAGTCCCCTATTTTCCATGTTTTTTTCATATAAGGTTTGAAACAGCCAAACTTCATTTCCCTTTGTTATAACTATGAGGGACTTGTCATTTTTGGCACATCCATAGCAAATACTTTTAACCAAGGACTAAATATGAAATTTAGTAATCTTCAAGGGCCAATATGGTAATGCCTTGATATTTTAGGGACCTAAATATAATTTATGAGTTTTGCAAGGGTATAAAATGCCAAGTCTTCAAACTTGAGGGACCAATCTTCACAAATCTTCAAACTTCAAGAACTTCTTTGGAAATTCAACTTTCGGGTCCGGTTCTTTGTGCGGCTTCATTTCCCGTGTTCGTTTTTGCTTGATTCCTTTGATCTTTAGTTGATTTCACGATATCCGTTCCTAAAATACACAATGAACAAACACAAGCATATTTTGGGTATTTTATGACATTTTTAAGCATTTTAAGCCCGATTTGGACGATGAGACTATGTATAAATATAGTCTCATCAAACACCGTGCATATTGGGCACTTAAGAACTGCAATCCTGATCTTATTGCAGCTGGAGAAAAACGTATATTTCAACTTCATGAGTTAGATGAATTTCGACATCCAGCTTATAAAGTTCACGTTTATATAAAGAACGTACCAAAGTTTGGCACGATCGCAAACTGAGACAAAGAAAAGAATTCAAACATGGAGAGAAACTACTTCTCTTTATATCGAAATATAAATTTAAGCAACCTAAGCTTACATCAAGATGGATTAGACCTTATACAGTAAAACACCAATATCCATCTGGATATGTTGAACTCTACGGTAGAGACAATACCACTTTAATTGTCAATGGACATAGACTCAAGCTCTACCATGAAGAAGAACACTGTAATGTACTCGATGAAGAATAAATCCCCTTATTTTTGAAATAAAACCGAGTAGTCAAGTCTGGCTGAAGACTCTAAACTTAGCGCTATTCGGAAGGTGATCCGTATTTTATCCCCCACTTTTTACCTTAAGTGTGAAGGAGGACCTGTAAATAAATAAAACCGTCCTTGTATATGTTTTGTTTTGTTTTATAACATGACGGAAAATAGCAAACTTGGAGCTCTAAGTTGGATTCATCTCTTGAAGTCTCGCAATTTTCTACTTAGCCCCAGGAAATTCTCGTTTCCCTTTGCATTTTTCCTATTTTTAGTTTTTATCAGTTACCACCTAGAGGACGATGTTCATCTTATGTGTGGAGGAGGAGACAAATAGGAAAAATAATAAATAAAATAAAAATTTATCCACATGAAAAAACTTATTGAAAAGAAAATAAAAATAGATATATTTTAAAATAAATAAAGTTTAAGCAAAGCAAAAATCTCATTGATTGACACTATAACTAAGCTCAAAAACCATCCACCAAATATGTGAGAAAACCAAGCCTTATATTTCTCTATTTTGTGTGAAAGCTGATAATCTAGTATGCTTCAGAATTTGTGCTTGATCATCATTTGCTAAACCGCTGTGAGGTTAATTTATAGATATTTTCGAGAAGAGGCAAAATAAATCACCATTTTATCATTTTAGTTAAGCTACACTGCCTTGCTAAAATATGTTTCACTCGTACCTATATGCTATATTATCCCTTGTGTTATTATCTCGATTAGATGCCTATCCATTTGTCAAGTCGAAAAAGTATATATGATGTTCTCTTAAAAAAATTAAAATAAAAAATAAAAATAAAATAAAATAAAGTATTCTAGTATAGTTGTTCTACGACTTTGACAAGGCATATTTTGTTCTACACCCTCATTATTATCACGTTTTGTCTCTTTGAAAATTTATTTGGTGCTCACGCTGCAACGACTATGTTTATGTGTCATTTACAAACTTATGGTAGCTATCTATTTTATGACCAAGCTATCTGAGTGTTATCTTACAATTACCCTTTGTAAGTCACATTTGTGTGAACTTAAAATCCAAACACTATCTATGTGAGGTGCTGAAGTTATTTGTCATTTTCTTTTGCTACTTATAAAAATTTAATCATTTTCCTATCATACTTCATAACACTTAAAAGAATTTTTAAAATCTAATTTGTTTTCTCGCTTTGATCGCTTGAGGGCAAGCAATAGCTAAGTGTGGAGGAATTTGATGACGACCTAAATATACATATTCAACCCGTAATTATAATGCCACTTTGTATTATAAATAAGAGCTTTCGGTACTTAATATATTGCGTTTTATATGCAGGTATGAAGTATAAAGAAGCAAAGTGAAGAAAATACAAAGAAGGGTCTTTATTGTGCAATTTAGCCAAACTAATGAAAGAAGATTCTAGAACGCACAAAAGTGCGGCGCAGATTGCCAGAAGTGCGGCGCACATTCCCGTATCCAAAGTGTGGCGCACTTTTGGATAAGTGCGGCCCACATTTCATCTCAGCCAGCACTATAAATAGGATCCACTTCTACACATACAACATATCTCATCTTTCAACTACTACTCTAATCAGAGTATTCTTAGCTTTTTAGTAATATACTCAGTATTATCCACTTTTGGGAAATACTTGTAACGAGAGTATTCCACTCTTCGATTCTTGGAGGAATGATACAATCGTGACACTTGTGTACTCGTTCATTCGATCAAATCTAGTTATGATGTTCTCTTACTCTTTTCCATTTGTTACTTTGATTACTATGTTAGGCTAAGATATTTGTGACTATATGGGTATGTGACTATGATTAGAATTGATGCTATGATATGATCCTTTATAACTGATTTCAAGCTAATGTTGTAGAACCATTTTACCACCTCGTTCTATAAACCATATTTTATCTAGAGTTGATTTGTTACGATGGCTTGGCGTTGAGAAAAGCAAATTGTTGTAATAAGTATTTAAAGACTTGTCTATGGTTTTGAATCTTGGGTTGGAGAGATCCGCTTAGAAACCTTGATAAAATATTGAAATCGTTGGCAACTTGTTTTGAGCTTAGTCACTTGAATAAACATAAGTCTTGAATCACCCTAAAGTAAATTGTGCAAACGCCATTTTGACGTAAAAGGATTATCACTTTTTACCTACATAAACATATCTCGGTCATTATTATCATCATCACGAACTCATACGAACTATCCCATATTACTCATATTTGTTACTATTGTTATTCATATCAACCATTTATTTCTTCAATTATTATATTGATTAGCAAAACGAAACTAAGTCTCAGCGAACGATCCTGGCTTTCCACTACAAGCTATATTGCGAACGAAAGGGTATGCTTGCTCGTGTTTGTATTCTAGTCCCTTGTTTTGTCTAAACCTTGTAATATAAATTTAAGACTTGTGAAACCAACATCATATGCATAAAGCTTGGGGCACTAAACTTAAGCTTATCACTGCCTTTCATCCTCAGACCGATGGTCAATCGGAGCATACGATTCAGACCTTAGAAGACATGTCGCGGGCGTGTGCATTGGAATGGTCAGGAAGGTGGGAGGACTACATATGTTTGGTAGAGTTTGCCTACAACAACAGCTGGCATGAAAGTATCATGTGTGCACCATTTGAGATGCTTTATGGTAGAAAGTATCGTGCTCCAATCTATTGGGATCAAGTTGGAGAACAAATTCTTGAAGGACCAGAGATGATAGAGGTGACCATTGAGAAGGTTGCAATCGCCAAGGCGAAGTTACAAGAAGATCGTGCTCGACAGAAGAGCTATGCTGATAAACATCATAGAGATCTATCGTTTAATATCGACGACCATGTTTTCCTTAAACTATAACTAGCACGTGGTGTCAAGCGTTTTGGACTCAAGGGAAAGCTCGATCCACGTTTCATCTGACTGTTTGAAATCCTTAAACAAGTTGGTGAAGTATCATATCGTCTAGCTTTACCTCCCCAACTATCTCATGTGCATGATGTATTCCATGTATCCTTACTCAAAGGTTACAACTACCATCTATTGCATAAAGTTACGTATCCACTCGAACAGATTCGAGAGGATCTATCATAGATCGAGGAACCCGAGGAAGTTATCGATCTCCAAGAACAAGTCATGAGGAGAAAGACGATTCCATTCGTTAAAATACTCTGGAGCGATAATACCGAGCGATAAACCACTTGGGAAATGGAGGAGTCTGCCCGGACTTCTTAACCTCATTTCTAGTTCTGACTCGGGTATGTCATTTCATCTTACATGTCTTTCCAGCTTATATATCATTTCAGCGTCTAGCATCTTATCAGCTTATCGTATCTCTAATTCGATGACGAATTATTCTTTTAGAGGGGAAGAGTTGTAAAACCCGCCTTAATAATCCTAAGATCATTAAATGCACGAAGTTTACCGTTAAATTTAAACTTTGTAAATAATTAATATACGACATGCATCACGAATATTTAATATGAATACTATGTATATTAATTAATTATCATAAGTATTATGTACGTCAATACGAATATTAATCTACGATAAGTATGTACGTACGATATTAAGAAAATGTTCAAGTAACGAAAGAACGATAATTAAATACGAATATACTCGATAATAATTAAACAAGAAAAACAAACATAAATAGTATAAGGGGTGTTTGTTGCGTCAGTTAGAAAGAATGGAAGGGAGAACCGGGCATTGGCCCATTTTTCCTCCTAATTGTTTAACAAGTAAAACCACAGGGGATCTTACTCTTATCATTTTTCAAGGAAAAAAACAAAACCCTACTTCTCCTTCTTCTTCCTTTTGGCCGTCGGCGAACAAGACACAAAAAGGGGGCGTTTGTCATGTTTGATCTATAATTACGCGTACGTGTTCGTGTTCCAATGACCAATTCATTCACACATCGGTATCCATCAAATCCTTTTCTTCCATTTATTTTTAATTATGTTATGATCAAGATTTGTTAAAATAAAATGAGAAAACATGTGGATATGTTAGATCAACCAAGGGTAAAACATAAATCAAGAAAAGGTTTTTGGGTGGTGTTTGTTGGGGCCGACACATGAAAACCGAGAGCATGAAGCTCTCGATGGTTAAATCAAACCACCAGTCAAAACCCTTGTGGGTTCGGTGGTGTGTGGTTCTCCGACAGCAAGCGACCAACACCCCGCGAGGGGGGTCTTGGCCGAACAGTAGGAAACCGGTTGTGGCGGTGTGGGTTTGCTCGACCAGTGGCAACCGGCAGCGCCGGTGGGAGCCACGACGAGCCAGTGGCAAGCCACGGCTGCAACCAAGGGCTGCCAGCCGCCGACTGAGTGGTGTTGGTTTGGCTTATTGGTCCGGTTCGGTTGTTCGTCGGGTTACGGGCTCGGGAACTTGACTTTATCAATAAATACATAATTAAACCAATTATGAAAAATAAGTTATGTTATGATTTAATTAATTAATTTATTAATTAATTTTGGTTTAGTTAAATTAAAACTTATGTTATGTTTATTTAAATAAAACATTGATAAAATATGTATGAACATTTATTTAAATAAACTTAGGCTATAATAATTAATTATTTAATTATTCATGAACATGGATTTAATTAATTAAAACTTAGGTTACATTAATTAATATCTTTTATGGTAAAGATTAATAACATGCATTATGTAATATTATTAATTAATAATAAACTTATAATAACATGACATGATATTATTAATTAATAATAATAAGCTAAGTATTAATTAATTATTAAACTTTATAATATATTTTTTAACGGCGAGTTAGTAGTTAGTGATTCGAGGTTACAGTGACATCTAATTGGGCAGTATGCAAGCCTCGAACCATCTCCTTAGGGGATACACCGCACTCTTGCTTCTATTTAATTCGGGCCCCTGAAGGTTATTGGTGAGACTCGAACTCGACACCTCTCCAAGGATACCTCCCCAAGGTTATCCTTGGTGGCCAACTGAGCTAGCTCAGTTGGTTTAAACTTTATAATATAATAATACATCATATAAATTAAGCATATAGTTAATTATGGAGTTATATTTTTTATGGCAACATGATAAATATGGTAATATAATATTTATGGAAATATACTAAATATGGTAACATGTTATTTATAGAAAGATGCTAAATATGAAAACCTGCTATTTTTGGAAAGTTACTATATATAGAAACCTGCTATTTTTAGAAAGTTACTCATTGTGTTATAACAATTATAATAACACTTAAAACATGAAACACATGAATATAAAACACATGAAACTTAAGAAATACATGATTTAAAACATGAAATAATAAGATAAGACACGAGCAAGATAATAAATATGAACACGTCAAGTAAACCAAATAACAAGTTTGTATAAGTAAGATCGACTCTTATTCATGTCCCTTCATTATGTAGCTATTGTGACGTCGGAGTGATCATCTACGTTCATTTTCGTCTTCATTTACTGGACATAAGGTACGGATATTCCGTCCTTTAGTAAGGACATCTTTCTTCCTTTATTAGGATTCCCCGTTTACAGCCATCTATTTTCCCCAGTAGTTTAAGTGTCTTAAACACATCAATATATGTATGATTATTTTAGATTGCCTGAGCTATATACATGCATGCCAGTTTCACCTAGTTATGGGGGTTCCATAACCATAGCACTAGAGGTATGGGTGTTCTGACTCTTCTGTGGTGAGAGTGATTGCTCAACGTCCCTTTACAGTTTTGGCCAGTATTTGTAAAACCTGCATGCTTTTACCATGAATAGTACCCTTAAGATCGTATGTACTAGATTAAAACTTTCCTAATATAGCATTACGATTACGTGTTAGGATTTTACGTATTACGTACGTGTTAGAACACGATAAGTATTTACTACGCACGAGCACGTAATAATTATTTGATGATAATTAATCACGAACATGCGATCATGAAATCATGAACGTAATTAAAACACGAACTATTATTAATTACGTATATATATTTATTACGAGCGTAATTAAATATATAAGATCACGATATTGGCCACAGCCTGCACCGAACCCAAGGGGGTTTCGGTTTGGCCAACCGACCACCACCGAGACCATATGGTCCCGGTTGGTTGGTGTGGGTACCCCGATTTGGTTCGGGGTACGGTGTCGATTTCATGTCCGGTTCATGGTTTTGGTTCTAGATCCGGTTCATGGTGTATGTTTGGTTTTTATTTTTTTATGATCTTATGTTAAAAATTAAATTAATAGAATGACATGATTAATTTAATAACATGACTTAGGTTATTTTAATTATTAATAATCATGAAATTAATTGACCTAAGTATTTTTGTATTTTAGACTTATAATTAATTAATTATTTAAAAACCATGATTATAATTAATTAATTAACATGACTTAGGTTATATTATTAATAAATAATAATACATGTTTTAACCTAAGTATTTAACTTTATTTAATTAAAAACATGTTATACTTTAATCAAATATTTTAACCTATAGTTTAATTTAATTACATGAAATAATTATTAAACTATGCATTATATCATATGACTTAGGAAATAATCATGACAACACTTAGGCTTATAAACTTAGCTTATTTAACCAGCTTATTTCTAATTATGGAAACTTTCTATTTTTAGAAACTTAATTAAATAAGGCAGCTAATCTATTTATGGAAACCTTCTATTTTTAGAAACTTATTTATTTCAGGCAGCTAATCTATTTATGGAAACTTATTTAATTAAGGCAGCTGATCTATTTATGGAAACTTTCTATTTTTAGAAACTTATCTATTTTAAGCAGTAATTCTATTTTTGGAAACTTTCTATTTATTGAAACTTTCTATTTTTGGAAACTTTCTATTTTTGGAAACTTTCTATTTTTGGTAACTTTCTATTTTTGGAAACTTTCTATTTTTGGAAACTTTCTATTTTAGGAAACCTGCTATTTTTGGAAAGTTACTTATTATTACACAGTAAGTATAATAATACATGAAATACCAGAAATACTTAATCAGATTAAACAGAATATAAGATAAACACGGTTTAAGGCTTTAAAACAGTAAAACATGGTAAGAACACATAAAATAAGCTAAGACATGACATAAAACCAGCTACGTATTTAGTAAGCAGATACTTATTCATGTATGTATTTATGTAGCACTAGTGGTACGGAAGTAGGATTCCACTCAGTTCATCTTCTTCGTTCACTTGACATAAGGTACGGATTCCCGTCCTTTTAGTATGGACATTCTTTCCTTATTAGGATTCCCCGTATGCAGCGAACTGTTTTCCCGTAGTATAAGTTACGTGTTTGATTGCTTATGTTTAATTAAGAATATCTATAGCCATATACATGCATGACCAGTTTCACCTAGTTATGGAGGTACCATAACCATAACATTAGAGGCACTGATGTTATGACTTCACCACGGCGGAGTGATTGCTCGTGGCGTCCCTTCAGCTTTTGGCCATTTATTTATATTTATCATGTGGGGCGTATGGGTGCATCCTAGTTACATGTTTTCAGTCAGGATTTCATGGTGAATGTGGTGTGTGCCTTGCATCCTTCACAAGGAGCTGATCCCTCCTACCAAAAAACCAGTATATTAAATTAGAGGCAGCCCCTCTAATTTGCATGATGAGGTCACCCCTCCAAGTATTCATGCACGGTGGATTTTCATGACCTATATTGGCTAATGGTAAAATATGACAAACAGTTTTTACAAGATAAACATAAGACTTTTCAAACTACAAAACCAGTTTTATCAAGACTTAACCAGGTTACTCGGGACTTAGTTTTCTTCCCCTGTTATATGTTATATGCTTATCCTATTCATGCTTTATTGTACATCTGTGCACTGAGCGTATTTGCTCCGCCGTTTTCCTTTTCTATGTTCTCAAAGCGGCAGGTACTCAGGGACGCTCGTAGACACTAAGAGTACGTGCATATGGACTGGAAGCTATCTAGCCTTCTTTACTTTATGCATTTCCTTTCTTATGATACATTTTCTATGGACATTGTTTAGTCCTTTCCTTTATTATACTATGTTTGTGTGTGATGAGCTTTACGTTTGGACTACCGATGTTTGATTCCGGTATTTTCCTTTTATGGTCAAGTAATGTTTAGACATTTTTCCTTGTATGCTTTGATGACACGCCATAATTGCATGTGACATTTCCATTACCAAAATGGGGTGTTACAGTTAGGGTATCAGAGCCAAGGCTTCGACCTGTAGGCTCTCAAATATGACCTGTGATTAGTGGGTAGTCACTACAGTCTTCCTAGAACTGACAGTTGTTTTCATGCATTCATCATTTTTAAGCATACATATACATGTCATTGTCGCAGATTTTTGACTAAGTAATGGTTGGTACAGGACTGGCCCTATTTAGTCGCATGTGTTTTATCGAAACTTTTAAATTTGGGACCGACCCATAGGCGTCCCCTTGCTATGTCTTTTGTTTTGGGTGAACTGACCAGAGGCGTTCACTCTCGAGCATACAAAAGTTTTCATAAAACTGCATCATGCATTCATACACAAAATTTTCTTGCATAAAATTTTTCTCGTGAAATTTTAGTATAATTTTTTTCATGTATATATATATTTTATGTTTTGATCTGTTTAATCATATGTTTTATGTTAAACTGTCAGATGGTTCTCACACGCGAACAGGAGCAGCTCAATGCTGCAATTCAAGCTGCTATGCAAGCTTTGCTTCCTCAACTGAGGAATGACATCAGGGTTGAAGTTCAAGCTGCCAACAATCAGCAGCATAATCAGGCACCTCCTCCTCCTCCAGTGACATTAGCAGTATGGCTGGAGAGATTCAACAAGCTCCGCCCTCGAGCTTTTGAGAAGACAGATATCCCCAGCGATGCTGAAAGCTGGTTGGCTCACATCAAGAAGATTTTCAATGCTATGGGTTGTGACCCCGCATACAAGGCGAGGTTGGCATGCTATCGGTTCGAAGGCGATGTACTTAATTGGTGGTTAGCATTGGTGCAGTCTGAAGGTGGTGACTAGTGGGTTGCTGGTTTGACTTGGGCTCAGTTCAAGGACAGGGTGATGGAGCAGTTCTTTCCCAAGGCTGAGCAGGACAAGCTCAAGAGAGAGTACCATGGGATCCGACAGAGAGCTGGGGAGAATAGCAACGAGTTTATGCAGCGCTTTCTTCGCTTAGCTGGTTTCCTTGGTGCGACAGCAGGTACTCCTGAAGAGCAGGCACATCACTTTAGATGGGCTCTTCGCACATCGGTCGCAAACAATTTGGTGTGTGCTACGTTCAACACTGTAGCACAAGTGGCCGATGCAGCACGTAAGCTGGAGATGCTGCAGGAAAGGGATGAGTTCGGGGAAGCTGAAAGACCCGACAAGAGTTAAACCTTCGTATTCATGCGGTGACCAATTTGTATACTTTCCATATATGTCAATTATTCATCTCTTTAAATGTATCTTCTAGGCAGAAAACTGGGGACCGGTCTCAGCCGGCTACTCAGCAGCAGCCTCATCAGCCCAAGGGAAACGGTCAGACTAACGACCGTTCTGCTACGGATAAGCGTGGCGGTAATGATAATTACCGTAACAACGCTGGGCACTCCAACAGCAGCAGGTCCTAATACTTAAGCATTTCCTTATGATTTCATGATATAACTCATATTCTAACACTTTAGCAAAACTTCTACCAGGAACCATGGAAACGGTAGGGACCAGAACCAGAGAGGTTCGCAGCCTAGCCGTCCAGCTATCACTGGTATTCAATCTTACGATTATCCGCTTTGTCCTTTGTACCCAATTATCATGTCTTATGTAAAATGTTTCATCAGGTTCCCAGCCAGCCAGAGCACCTGCTGGAGGATTCACTCATCCTCTTTGCTCTACTTGCCACCGTAGGCACCCAGGACCATGTCGCCGTAATACTGATGCGTGCTTCAAGTGTGGTCTTCCTGGCCATATTATGAAGGATTGCCGTAAGGGCGAGATGGAGGGTACATCGGGACATGCTGATACCAAGCCGCCTCCTACTACCGGGCGTGTCTACACGACATCTCGAGACCAGGCCAACAAGTCTACAGGTACCATCACTGGAATATTCTATATGTATGGTCAAGCTACATGTGTTCTTTTCGATACGGGTGCTACTCACTCGGTTATTTCTACTGCTTATGCTAAGAACATTAGGATGCTCCCCATGCCACTAGAAAATAGGCTTACTATTTCCACGCCTTTGAGGGACTCTGTATTAATCACCCATGTATACAAGAGTCTTCCCCTAGAATTTGACGATAAGGTTCGACCTGTCGACGCACTTCCGCTGGACATGAATGACTTCGACATGATTTTGGGCATGGATTGGCTATCCAAGCATCATGCTACCATAGACTGCCATTCATATCGAATTATCTTCGGTGATGTTAATGCACCAGAGTACATTCATAATGGGTTCATACCCGAACGGTCTGTATAAATCATATCTACCCTACAAGCGCGTGCACTAATGTCACATGGCTGCGAGGGTTATCTAGCTACGGTTCACGACATGGATGCTGAATCTCCATCAATTCAGGATCAACCTATAGTGTCGGAATTCCAAGATGTTTTTCCAACAGAACTTTCGGGCATACCACCTACACGAGAAGTGGAATTCAGTATCGAGCTTTTTCCAGGAGCTGAACCAATCTCCAAAGCCCCTTATCGCATGGCTCCCATAGAGCTGAAGGAGCTAAAGGATCAACTACAAGAACTTCTTGAACGAGGTTTCATTCGACCGAGCGCATCTCCATGGGGCGCACCGGTCTTGTTTGTTAAGAAGAAGGACGGCAGTATGCGTCTTTGTATAGACTATCGCGAGCTCAACAAGATTACCATTCCGAATAGATATCCACTGCCACGTATTGACGATCTGTTTGACCAACTCCTAGGGGCCAAACACTTCTCCAAGATCTATCTTAGGTCAGGCTATCATCAACTACGGGTCAAGGAGCAGGACATCGCTAAGACTGCTTTTCGTACCCGCTATGGCCACTACGAGTTTGTAGTTATGCCATTTGGCCTGACAAATGCTCCAGCAGTGTTCATGGATTTGACGAACAGAATCTTCCATGAATTTCTGGAAAAGTTCGTCATTGTCTTCATCGATGACATCCTGATTTTCTTAATATCCAAGGAGGAACACGAAGACCATCTTCGTTCAGTACTACAGATTCTTCGCCAGAAGCAGCTGTATGCTAAATTCTCCAAGTGTGAGTTCTGGTTAGACAAGGTGGCATTCTTAGGTCACAATGTATCAGCAGAAGGAATCACTATGGATCCAACGAAGGTTGAGGCCATTACTAAGTGGCCAAGGCTGACATCAGCGATGGAAGTCCGCAGTTTCTTAGGCTTAGCTGGATATTACTGTAGGTTCGTGGAGAACTTTTTCCCGCCTAGCACTACCATTGACAAAACTGATGCGGAAAGGGGAGAAATTCGTTTGGACTGAAGATCGAGAGAAGATCTTTGAAGACCTGAAGCAGAAGCTACTATATACACCTATTCTTACTCTACCATCTGGTACGGGTGGATTTCAAATCTACAGCGATGCATCGGGGAAGGGACTTGGCTGTGTTCTCATGCAACATGGGAAAGTGATCGCGTACGCTTCACGGCAGCTTAAGCCTTATGAAGAAAATTACCCCACGCATGACCTGGAACTTGCTGCAGTCGTGTTTGCATTAAAGATATGGAGGCACTACTTATATGGAGAATCATGTGACATTTTCACGGACCACAAGAGCTTGAAGTATATCTTCACTCAGCGTGAATTGAACAAGAGGCAGAGGAGATGGTTAGAGCTGTTGAAGGATTATGACATTAATCTACAGTATCATCCCGGAAAGGCAAATGTAGTAGCAGATGCTCTTAGCAGGAAGTCCGGAATGATCAACGGCATTAAAATCGAAGAGGAAATCATCAGAGACTTGGAGCGACTAGACATCGAGATCATGGTACGTGGACAGCACGGTTACTGGGCTAATCTTGGAGTAGAACCCGAGTTACTCTCTAAGATCAAGGAAGCTCAGACGGATGACGGAGAAATCTGGGCGATAGTACAGAATTTGGAGAAGCAGACGGAATTTAGAGTAGATGCAGATGGTATCGTATGGCAGGGCACGAGACTTTGTGTTCCTGATATCCAAGAACTCCAGGAAGCTTTGTTAGCTGAAGCTCATAGCTCCCCATTCTCTATACATCCTGGTTCGACTAAGATGTACCATGACATCAAACAGTACTTTTGGTGGAGTGGTATGAAACAGGATGTGGCCACTTACGTCTCCAAATGTCTTACCTGCCAGCACGTTAAGATCGAGCATCAGCGATCTGGCGGTCTCCTTCAACCGTTAGATATTCCAGAGTGGAAGTGGGACAAAATCACCATGGATTTTGTTACTGGTCTTCCGCCTACCAAGAGGAAGCACGATGCAATTTGGGTTATCGTTGATTGACTAACCAAATCAGCTCATTTCTTACCGATCCGCAAGGAAGATCCGGTAAGTAAACTCGCAGATACGTACAAAAGATAGATCATGAGACTCCACGGTGCACCATCCAACATCGTCTCAGACAGAGATCCTTGATTCACTTCGCGCTTTTGGAAAAGTCTGCAGAAAGCTTGGGGTACACAAGTTAAGCTTAGCACGGCTTTTCATCCTCAAACGGACGGACAGTCGGAGCGAAGCATTCAGACATTGGAAGATATGTTGAGGTCATGTGCGTTGGAATGGACGGGTGATTGGGACGATTACATCTGTTTGGTGGAGTTTGCATACAACAACAGTTGGCACGCAAGTATAAAGTGTGCTCCATTGGAGATGTTGTATGGCAGAAAGTGTCGCGCCCCAATCTGCTGGGATCAGGTTGGTGAGCGAACACTTGAAGGACCGGAAATCATAGAGATGACCAATGAGAAGATCGCAGTAGCTAAGCAGAAAATTCAGGAAGCACGGTCACGTCAGAAGAGTTACGCTGATAAGCATCGTAGGGACATACACTTTAACGTAGGAGATCACGTCTTCCTTAAGGTTTCGCCGGCACGTGGTGTTAGACGCTTCGGGATTAAAGGGAAGCTCAGTCCTCATTTCATCGGACCGTTTGATATCATTGAACGAGTCGGTGAAGTATCTTACCGATTGGCATTACCTCCGCAGCTTTCGCATGTGCACAATGTGTTTCATGTGTCCTTACTCAGAGGGTACCAGTATCATCCCCTTCACATGGTTCAGTATCCACTGGAACAGATACGTGAAGATCTCACTTTTATAGAAGAACCCGAACGAGTTCTTGACAGACAAGAACGAGTCATGAGAAAGAAGACGATTCCATTCGTCAAAATTCTATGGAGGGATCATACCGAGCGGGAAGCCACTTGGGAAACAGAGGAGTCTATCCGGGCTTCTTACCCTCATTTCATATTTTGAATTCGGGTATGTTCTTCTTTTCCATTTTACTTTATCTATAATTCGGGGACGAATTATTCTTTTTAGGGGGGAAGAGTTGTAAAACCCGCATGCTTTTACCATGAATAGTACCCTTAAGATCGTACGTACAAGATTAAAACTTTCCTAATATAGCATGATTACGATTACGTGTTAGGATTTTACGTATTACGTACGTGTTAGAACACGATAAGTATTTACTACGCACGAACACGTAATAATTATTTTACGATAATTAATCACGAACATGCGATCATGAAATCATGAACGTAATTAAAACACGAACTATTATTAATTACGTATATATATTTATTACGAGCGTAATTAAATATATTAGATCACGATAATTACGTAACGAGAACACTTAAAACGTGAACACAAATAATCACGAACGTATAACTTAACATCGAGACACGGAAAAAGGTACGGGTACCCCATGTGGGGCCCCCTACCCGCGACTACAAGGAACAAATGGGCCAAGCCCATTTGTAAATTTTACTAAAGGGGTTAAAGGATTTTTACACTACTAATTTTACAATTACAGAAGATTTTAGCAAAAACCTAAAACCCTCCTCTCTTCTTTCTTTTTGGCCGCCACCCTCAAAACACCACAAGGAGGTGTTTGTTGATCTTGGATCTTGGAATTTTAGTTGGTGATCGTGTTTGTTCTTCGTTCTTTTGATCCACGAATTCGGTTAATCCTTTTTAAACCTTTTTCTTTTGATTTGATCTTTTATAAATCAAGAACATGTTATGTTTTTACAAAAACCTAATTAAAATCATGGATCTAACATGAATTGGGGTTTAATAAAAGCAAAAGTATTGTTTTAAGGGGTGTTTGTTTTGGCCGCAGCCTACACCGAACCCAAGGGGGGTTTCAGTTTGGCCAACCGACCACCACCGAGACCATATGGTCCCGGTTGATTGGTGTGGGTCCCACGGCAGCATCAAGACAAGGGGTACCCCGATTTGGTTCGGGGTACGGTGTCGATTTCATGTCCGGTTCATGGTTTTGGTTCTAGATCCGGTTCATGGTGTATGTTTGGTTTTTATTTTTTTATGATCTTATGTTAAAAATTAAATTAATAGAATGACATGATTTATTTAATAACATGACTTAGGTTATTTTAATTATTAATAATCATGAAATTAATTAACCTAAGGATTTTTGTATTTTAGACTTATAATTAATTAATTATTTAAAAACCATGATTATAATTAATTAATTAACATGACTTAGGTTATATTATTAATAAATAATAATACATGTTTTAACCTAAGTATTTAACTTTATTTATTTAAAAACATGTTATACTTTAATCAAATATTTTAACCTATAGTTTAATTTAATTACATGAAATAATTATTAAACTATGCATTATATCATATGACTTAGGAAATAATCATGAAAACACTTAGGGTTATATACTTAGCTTATTTAACCAGCTTATTTCTAATTATGGAAACTTTCTATTTTTATAAACTTAATTAAATAAGGCAGCTAATCTATTTATGGAAACCTTCTATTTTTAGAAACTTATTTATTTCAGGCAGCTAATCTATTTATGGAAACTTATTTAACTAAGGCAGCTGATCTACTTATGGAAACTTTCTAATTTTAGAAACTTATCTATTTTAAGCAGTAATTCTATTTTTGGAGACTTTCTATTTTTGGAAACTTTCTATTTTTGGAAACTTTCTATTTTTGGAAACTTTCTATTTTTGGTAACTTTCTATTTTTAGAAACTTTCTATTTTTGGAAACCTGCTATTTTTGGAAAGTTACTTATTATTACACAGTAAGTATACTAATACATGAAATACCATAAATACTTAATCAGATTAAACAGAATATAAGATAAACATGGTTTAAGGCTTTAAAACAGTAAAACATGCTAAGAACACATAAAATAAGCTAAGACATGACATAAAACCAGCTACGTATTTAGTAAGCAGATACTTATTCATGTATGTATTTGTGTAGCACTAGTGGTACGGAAGTAGGATTCCACTCAGTTCATCTTCTTCGTTCACTGGACATAAGGTACGGATTCCCGTCCTTTCAGTATGGACATTCTTTCCTTATTAGGATTCCCCGTATGCAGCCAACTGTTTTACGGTAGTATAAGTTACGTGTTTGATTGCTTATGTTTAATTAAGAATACCTATAGCCATATATATGCATGACCAGTTTCACCTAGTTATAAAGGTACCATAACCATAACATTAGAGGCACTGATGTTATGACTTCACCACGGCGGAGTGATTGCTCGTGGCGTCCCTTCAGCTTTTGGCCATTTATTTATATTTATCATGTGGGGCGTATGGGTGCATCCTAGTTACATGTTTTCAGTCAGGATTTCATGGTGGATGTGGTGTGTGCCTTGCATCCTTCATAAGGAGCTGATCCCTCCTACCCAAAAAGAAGTATATTAAATTAGAGGCAGCCCCTCTAATTTGCATGATAAGGTCACCCCTCCAAGTATTCATACACGGTGGATTTTCATGACCTATATTGGCTAATGGTAAAATATGACATACAGTTTTTACAAGATAAACATAAGACTTTTCAAACTATAAAACCAGTTTTATCAAGACTTAACCAGGTTACTCGGGACTTAGTTTACTTCCGCTGTTATATGTTATATGCTTATCCTATTCATGCTTTATTGTACATCCGAGCACTGAGCGTATTTGCTCAGCCGTTTTCCTTTTCTATGTTCTCAAAACAGCAGGTACTCAGAGACGCTCGTAGACACTAAGAGTACATGCATATGGACTGGAAGCTATCTAGCCTTCTTTACTTTATGCATTTCCTTTCTTATGATACATTTGCTATGGATTGTTTAGTCCTTTCCTTTATTATACTATGTTTGTGTATGATGAGCTTTACGTTTGGACTACCGATGTTTGATTCCGGTATTTTCCTTTTATGGTCAAGTAATGTTTAGACATTTTTCCTTGTATGCTTTGATGACACGCCATAATTGCATGTGACATTTCCATTACCAAAATGGGGTGTTACAGTATTATTATTTTAATTTGGGGAGAAAGGGTGCATCCTAGGATAAGTAGTACGATTTCATGGTGACTTGGTGTTTGCCTTGCATCCGTTACAGGAGTTGATCCCTCAACTCATTATATATATTAATTAGAGGTAGCCCCTCTAATTTCATGACGATGTCACCCCTCCAAGTATTCATGCACGTGGATATAACATGACCTATATGGGCTCTCGGCATATTTAAAATACAAATTTTTAAGATAAACTAAACATAAGTCTTTTTAGAACTATAAAGCAGTTTTATGAACTTAAACCAGGTTTTCCAGGACATACATTTATTCTGCTGCTATTTCATTTCATTCATTACTTGCTTATATTTATGCTTTACATTTAATTTTATATATCCGCACACCGAGCGTATTGCTCAACCGTATTTCTCTTTCCATGTCCCAATACGGTAGGTACTAAAGGGCAAAGCTAGGATTTCCAAGAGTACGTGTATGGAATGAGGCGCTAGCTTTCTTTCATTCTTTAATGCTTTTACATACTTTTGCTTTGCTGGACATTGTTTAGTCCTTTACTTACATTCTATACTTATGCATTTCGTATGTGGAGCTTATGTGGATCCGATGTTTGTTTCCAGATTCTTTTATGGTCATTTAATGTTTCAGACATTTACCTTGTATGCTTTGATGACTTGCCATAATTATCCTGTGATATTTCATTTATCTAAATGGGATGTTATAGTATTTATCACTATTGCCACGCTTGTCTGATCTATAATGGTCGTTAGTCTGACCGTGTCCCTTGTAGTTGTTCTGATGAGTGACCGGTTGGGACCAGTCTCCACCCTTCTGCCTGAAAGATACAATTTAATAGAACATGATATACAATTGAAAGTACTGACATGAATGGGATGGTATCGCTTGATGACTGGAATATACCTCTTCTTAGGTCGCTCTGACTCCTCATACTCATCCCTCTCCTGGACCATCTCCAAACTGCGTGCTACATCCGCAACTTGTGCCACATTAGTGAATGTAGCCTACAGTAGACAATCAGAAATAGAGTTGTGAAGAGCCCAACAGAAATGCTTCGCTTGCTCTTCTGCGGTGCCAGCAGCTGCACCCAGAAAACCAGCTAGCCTAAGGAAACGCTGCATGAATTATGTGTTGTTCTCTCCTGCCTTCTGAAGGATAACATGATAATCCCTCTTTAGTTGTTCTTGCTCAGCTCTAGGGAAGAACTGATTGTAGAACAACTTCATGAACTGCGCCCATGTCAAAGTAGTAAGCCATGCTTCGCCTCCATTAGTCTGCTTGTAAGCCCTCCACCATGCTAACGTATCACCCTCAAACTTGTGGCATGACAACCTCGCCTTGTATATCTCATCGTAACCCATGGCGTCAAAGATCTTTTCCATATGCGATATCTAGTTATCAGCAACTGACGGGACATTGGCCTTCTTGAATACTCGAGGCTTTTGCTTATTGAAATGTTCCAACTAGGTGTGGTGGAGGAGGAGGATTATTTGGTAAAACCTGATATTCTGCCCGAATCTGATTTTGGATCTGAGGAAGCATAGCTTTCAAAGGTACATTGACAGCTGAAGCGAGTTTCGCGTCCGTGCGTGTGTTAACCATCTAACAGTTTCAAAGAAATTAAATGACTAATATGTTAGAATCATGGAATAAGCGTAAGAGATACATGGAAGAATTATGAAGACATAGTCAACAAAATCTGACATTAGCAAGGGTGGACCACTATGGTTCAGTCCACAAAACAAAATTCGAAGAAAACCACATGCGACTAACTATGGCCGATCCTGTATCAACCCTTACTTAGTTGTTGGAAATATGTTTTTACGTATTTAGAAAGGATCGGTCTTTCCGACGATATATACGTAGTATGGGCTCGTGATCTAGTTATGTAACAATATACCCCATAAAGCCCACATGTAGGGTGGGCTATATATACCCCCTCCTAGCATGTTAGGAGGGGTTGGTTCTCATTTCACTTTCAATAACACATCTTTCTCTCCATCCTCTCCTTTTTCTCTCTCTACTTTCTCTCTCTAAGATATTCATCTCTCTCCCTATTTCTTAATCATTCTAACACATATACAATCCAAGGATTTCGTAGACCTACAATTGGTATCAAGAGCCATGGTTTGATTGGTTTGTTCTTGTGTTTGTTTTGATTGATTTTGGTCGGTTATGATATAATCAAGCTCAAATCTTCAAATATTTTGTGATTTTATGATTTATGGTTGTAAACAAATCAACTACATAGTCGTGGTAGTGATTTGGTAAAAATCACAAAAATTTTTGGTTTGTGTGGTCATTTTTGGGATACGGGTTATTAGAAAAGTTGACATTTTTCCGAAAGTGAATTTTCACTTTTATTACTTACTTTATCTGAATGCTTGGTGTCAAAATTATCCCGAAAGTGACTATTCTTTTCCCAAAATTTGCCAAACTCAATTTATCCGAATGTTGATAAGTGTTGTACTTTCCCGAAAGTGAAACCTCATTTTTATCCGAAAGTGAAACCATCAACTTTATCCGAAAGTGAAACCTCATTTTTTATCTGAAAATCATATTTTCCCACATATTTTCTTTTCCCGAAAGTTGGTGATTTTATTATTGCGAAAGGTGACTTTGGGAAATTATCCGAAAGTAAATAACAATTATTGTGAAAGTTACATCATACAACTATCCGAAAGTTGAATCGTCCTTTTTGTTGCGAATGTTAAAATATCAAGAAATTGCGAAGGTTATACTCAGTTTATCCGAAAGGTAAAGCAAACCTTCACTTTTTTGTATGATTTCGTTTGACTTATTTTTGCGCTTTGAACCCATCTTTATGATTTGCAACATGACTCTACTCCAACAAACAGACTCAAACAAAAACCTCTCACAACACTCTACTTAAACAAAAACACACCTAAACTTCTCATATTACTTGTCACCTCAAACTATATATACAAAAAATCAGACACAACAAACTGAAATGCAAATAAAACCTCTTAATCAAGATCTCAGATTAAGTTTTGTTCCATATCTTTCAAAGATATATAAAAACCTTTACAGATCTTAAGCCCAAAAATTTAGTCATCATCGATCATAGCTAGATCTTCGAATCGAACAATCAACTATTAACATCTATGTTATAGTCATTCGTTGTTCTAATTCGTTCAACAAAAACCAACATGCAATAGAACCTACCTTAGATCTTGAAAAAGACCTTGAGCTTCTTAACAGAAATTTCTTGGTTTCTTGGTAACACGATTTGAGTGATTGTCATTTGTTGTCAGTTCAACGAACATAGAAAAACAAAGGTCGATTCGTTGGGATTGAGTCGATCATTCGTTGGCTGGGGTGGTGGTGGTGATGTCGCAATAAGATTCAAAAAATCTAAGTCATCAAAAGGTAATTGCTTTGGAGATTATTTGTTTTGATTGTGGTATATGGTTTGGTGATTCGAAGGAAGAAAGAGGTGTAGAAAGTTTGAGAAGTATGAAGGCGGCTGATAAGAAAAATAGTACATTTAACAATGAGAAAAATTAGTGTTAAGTGGTTACTTACTTAGTCTAATCTTGGACCGGTTATAATCATTTAACAGTTGGGCTGCTACAGATTATTTGGGCCTCTATTTGGAATGTAAACAAACTGATAGTATTACCACTCGTCTAACTTATATCCGATTTTTTTGTGTCAAAATTCCATTTTTGACAAAAATATTGATATTAAGTTAGATATTAGTATTATCGAGGGAGTTTGTAATAGTTTTGGATTATAAAAGTGATGAGACAAAGTGACGAGATAACGTGACGAGATTATTTTGTTTTCTCCACGAATTATAAAATCCCGTTTTGCTCTATCTTCAACAAACACAATTACTTTCTTTCATTGCATGATCGATAAGTAATCCTTAAGTTTATATTTTGTGACAATCCGTCAATTTATGGTTGATATTTTATTCTCAAATGTTATTTAAAAACATTATTTTAATTTTATATTATGAACTCACTCATTTATGGGAAGAAATTTGGATTTACGTCTTGAAGTAGCATCGACTACGTCTAAACCGGAGGATTCTACGTTACGTGCTTACGTTTACATACACCATTTTGGTGACAGTCCGACATTTCAGAAAATAAATTCATCCGTGAATATTATTTTGAGATTTTAAATTTGTGTTCGTTCATAAACTCACAAATTTACGAGAAGAGATTAGGACTTATGTGCATAATTTAACGTCCTTTACGACTAAACCGGAAACCTTAGGATTACGTATTTATGTTTTTGAACTCCTTTTTTATGAGACAATTTTTATTAGATTCGTTTTGTGCTGTTGATTCATAATTTATAAAAACGTTTTTCGTAAAACGACCCGAGGGAACGCAAATCGAGGAAACTAGAACCGAGGAATACCCGTAAATTAGTGGGATGAGACAAAACAAGTTTTGTCCCACCCCAATAACATGGTACGGCCAAAGTATGCCACTACATCACAAGATGTGGCAAAGTTGTAGCTAACAAGTTAACACTTGTTAACTAAAGCTTACAAAGTAAGCTACACCTAACAAAACCATCAAACCACTAAACATCAAACCATTTACACTTTCCTCTCATGCAAACTACTCACAAAACTCTCTCACCCTCCCACTCCTTGCCGTCCCATTCCACCATCACACACCCCATTTTGATTAATTTTAACCATAAACTTTGTGTTATCTATACATATTGTTAGAAATACGTTTTTACGTATATTAGAAGTATCGGTCACTCCACAATATTATTTATGTTGTAATAGCTCGTAGTTAATGTTACTTATTAAGTTAAGTAAGAAACCGACCCATGGGCTTGTCATGGGTCGGCCCAAGCCCAAATAAGGGCCTTGGATATAAATACTCCTTTCCACCATGGAAAGGGTTGGTTGTTGTTCATTCCACATTTTCATTTAATAAAAATACACATAGTTTCTCTCTCACTTTCTCTCTCTAGTTTCTCTCTCTAGAAATCATCAACCCACTTCATAGATTCATAGGTTATCAAGATTCTACATTTGGTATCAAGAGCTATGGGGTGATTTAAGGTAATGGTTTGTGTTGTTATTTAGTTTTTGATTGTATTAGTGTTCTTTAAGAAGATCCATCTTGATTCTTGGAGTTTTTGGTGTTTTTGTGATTGGGATTAGTAGATAAGTATTAGTTTTTACTTATTATTGTAGAAATCACAAAACTTTTTGGGTTATTTGGTAAAAATCTGGGTTTAATCTTCATTTTTTTGATCGACTGTATACTCGAACAAGGTTTCTGATTCCCAGCAAAAGTTCCGAACCAAAAGTTCCGGATCAACCAAAGTTCCGGATCAAAAAGTTCCGAACCAAAAGTTCCAGATCAAGGAAAGTTCCGGATCAAAAAGTTCCGAACCAAAAGTTCCGGATCAAGGAAAGTTCCGGATCAAAAGTTCCGAACCAAAAGTTCCGGATCAAGGAAAGTTTCGGATCAAGGAAAGTTCCGGATCAAGGGAAAGTTCCGGATCAAGGGAAAGTTCCGGATCAAGGAAAGTTCCGGATCAAGGGAAAGTTCCGGATCAAGGGAAAGTTCCGGATCAAGGAAAGTTCTGGATCAAATCTTCCGAACCAAAAGTTCCGAATCAAGGATTTCCGAGTCAAAATCTTCCGAATCAACACTTCCGAATCAGCAAAAGTTCCGGATCAAGGGATATTTCACTTATTTTTTCGACGATTTTTTAGAGGATTTAATCTTGGTTTCTTACAACAAAAACTCAACACAATTCACAAGCTTTACTTCACTGCTCGATCAACCGATAATCTTTGTCTCTTTGAAGTGAACAAAATGAATCCGAATTCATTAATGCCTCAGATGACATCCCTTACGGATATTTCCGTTATTACGGGAACGGATAATCGCCCGCCAATGCTCATCAAAGAAGTTTTTGAAGCATGGCAAGGCCGGATGATGTCTTACATTAAGGGAAAACCGACATATGGGAGGCTTATGGTCAAGTCAATTTTAAATGGTCCACTTGACTATGGTACCATCGTGGTTAACAATGTGACTCGAACAAGGGAGTTTGAAGAACTTACACCAGCTCAACAACTTGTTGCAGATGCAGACGAAAAGGCTCTTCAAACCATTCTCCAAGCTCTTCCACATGACATCTATCGAATGGTAAGTCAGTATACGGTGGCAAAGGATTTATGGGAGCGTCTAAAGGTGTTGCTACAAGGTACGTCTCTTACCAAACAGGAAAGGGAATGTCAGTTGTATGATCTGTTTGATAGATTCACGTACAGCCCAGGGGAAACGCTTCACGATTATTACTTTAGATTCACCACTCTCATGAATGATCTGAATGTATACAATCTCGTGATTGCTCCATTCCAGGTTAACACCAAATTCTTAAATACTTTACCTCAAGCTGAATGGGGTGAGTATATTACCGATGTTAAGTTAACCAGGGATTTGCATAAGTGCAATTTGGATCAACTTTATGCTTTTCTTCAGCAGCATGAGAAACATGTGATCATGCACCGTTCGCCTCGAGGTATGTACCCTGATTCTTTAGCATTGATGGCGAATCAACCAAGCTTGTCACACAACAACACTCCTTATATTTTGGGACACCAAGCCTATCATCCATCACCTTACATGACACCAAGCTTCCCCCAATATTCGATTCTACCGCAACCACCCACCTCACATCAGCAACAATATCGGTTTAATGCACCTTCATCATAATATGCTTCACAACCTCACCCAGCAAGCATTGCACCTTATGCTCAGTCTTCATATTCTTCTTATCAAGAGAATGCAGCATATCCAACAAGCTACCCTGACCACATGAGTATTCCTTCTAGTGATTATGCAGCTCAACAAGACCAAGCAATGTACTGTGATGATGATGAAGTCCCCATTCCTGTGTTCAAACAAGGAACTGACCCAGTTGAAGTGTTAACCACTATGTCTGCTTATCTCACAAGAACATTAAGCAAACGAGGATTTAGAGGACCAGCTCCTACTAACAATCAGCTGAGGAATTCATCCAATTCTCGCCAACAAGCTACTATTGAGAATGGCAGGGTAATGGTTCAACCTATTCAACCTTATCAGGGGAGACCTACTACATCAACCACCAATGCACGCACGGTCAATCCTGCTCCAATGGTCAACACTCCTCCACGGGCTAATTCCACAGGCAAGTTGAGAATGATTACATGCTACAACTGCAAGGAAGAAGGTCACATGTCCAGGGATTGCAAGAAACCCAAGAGGAGAAGGGATGGTCAATGGTTTGCAGAGAAGATTTATCTGGTGAATGCTCAGGCACAAGGAAGGGAACTTGATGAAGAGGAGCTTGCATTTCTTGCTGATCCAGGGATTGCTGAACAAGACGTTGTCAATACACAGAATGCAGCATACCAAGCAGATGATCTTGATGCTTATGATTCAGACTGCGATGAACTTCAATCTGCACAGGCAGCTCTTATGGCAACTATCTCTAGCCTAGGGCCAGAAAAGAGATCTGAGGTACTTATTAATACCACTGATAATACTACTGATGCTAGTATTCAACCACATCAAGTTGTGCAAGAGAGTGCTGATTCGAATGAGTCTTCGGTGGTGAGTCTTTCAAATGAGGAGACAATCAATGATAGTAATATCAATGTGAGTCCCCAGACTTTGAGTGAAACACAACCGGGAGTTATTTCGCATACGCATACTCCTGCTCAACAAGATTTGGTCATGGTTCCTGCTACATTACTTAGCCAAATGAATGTTGCACTCTTAGAAACCCTAGCTAAGAATAAGAATTTGTCTGATGAGCTTGCCTTAAACAACGAGAAAGTTCAAACTTTGGAATTAGTTCCTTCGTCTAGTGTTCTAACAAATCCCGAATATGATCATTTTCGAAACAAACAAATGGGTCACTTGCAAGAAATTGAAACCTTAAGAGCAGATCTTTCTAACGAACTTAAAGAAAAAGAGTTAGTGGTCACTAATTTTCAAAAGCTTCAAACAGATTTTGAATTACTCGAGTCTAAGAAGAATGAAATGGAAATTAATGTGGCTAATAAGATTAGAAGTCTAGATTATTTGCTTTTAAGACAATACGCTGCCTCTCAACTAGTGCACTTATTTGATGCTTCGTTTAGAGAATTTAACTTATCACGTCAAAAAGGCCTTCCCCCTAACCCACGGTATGCAAAACAAGCTTTTAACCATAGTCCAAGACTTTATAATGCAACCCAATTAGGATTGGTCTTAGACCCGATTGTTATTTTCGATGATTGCACCAATAAGGATCTAGTTGATGAGAATCGGTCATATAATTTTGCAAAATATCCCGATTGTGATTATTTTAAAATGAATCAGGAGCTTGCTAAAACGGATTTTAGAATTCGCTTCCATATGGACAAAGATCTCATTACAGCACCAACCTACATGTTAAATGAAGAAAACCCTAGTACACTTCCTACACTTCTCAAAATGGAAGGACCTAAGGAAATTCCAAAGGATCTTCCACCTGTTAGCACTGTATGGTTAAACTTGTAAGAGATTAATCAATACTTTGCTAGTTTTGACAAGGTCATTTTGGAATGTACGACTTCAAATGGCTTAAACGCCGGAGAATGGGCTTTCGAACACATGAACGAGGTGTTTAAAAATGAGATCAATCCCTTTGTCGAAAGTCTAAAAAGAAGTTTTGCATCTCTTTCGGAAAATCTTGAGTTTGAAATTGCAGAAGTTCAAAAAGTGTTTTATGAAATGGACACCGCTTACGAACTACAATTAATTGAAAAGGAAAAGATTTTATCCGAATATGACCGATTCTTGTCCCAAGTAATTTCGTGTGATGTGCTTACTACTGTAAATGTTAATTATTCGAATGAGCTTACATCCGCTATGATTAACTGTGATGCTGTGAATATATGTGATGATGTGTGTGATCTATCTGTAAATGTTGCTGATACTATAAATGAGGTAGATAATCATTCTTGTCACGAATCTAACGCTGAGTTTTTAAAGCTACAAGATTCTTACAATTTACTTTCAAAACGCTTTAATCAACTAGAACAACATTGTATATCTTTAGAACTAAAACAACAAACTCAAAATGAGGATATTTTGATAACAAATAGTTGTGAAAACAGTGTTGAGACGAGTGACAAGATGATTGCAATAGTTAAGGCATTAGAGGAAGAGATTATGAGATTGAAGAGAGATGTGTCATCAAATGAAACACTAAAATTGGAACTAGAGGCTGCAGAGTCTAAAAACCAGGACTTAGAAATTAGACTTTCGTCTATTCTAGGGGAGATGGATCGTGCAAGACAGGGAATGTCCAAACTTTATGGTTCACTAGAAGAACGCTTCGCTTTTAATGCGGCACAGCAACAATCTTATGTTGAACAATTGAACCAAAAATGTGAGGAAATCTCTGACTTAAACATCCTACTCATTGACAAAAACATGGTTTTGGCCGAGTTAAAGGAGACACTTCTTCTCACCCGACAAGAAGCTGTTAATAACTTGGCTACCAACTCTGCACCGTCTTCTAGTGCTCCAACAACCAAGTCAGTAGTGCTCTATAAGAACCCGCTCCATAAGAGAAACCCGGTTACCTATGATGATTATATGAGGAATGCAATTAAGCATGTAGATCTTGTTAGGGATATTTTAGACGATCTTTATGCCTTAGATCCCTCAAGTAGCTACTATTATTCAGCTCATGAATATATTAAGCGAGTTCAATATTGCTTAGCATATTTGCAATACATAGGTAAACCAGGTTCTGCACTACTCACTAATCGACCCATTGCTGTAACTCCATTCAATAAGACCCCAGGAGCAAAACCGTCATTGGCACCATCAAGTAAGGCACCTTTAAAATCTGTTGCTAATGTTCCCACTTTGCCTTCTAAAGGAGTAAAAGAGTCTACTAAGGCTAAAGGATCGCCACTCAAGAAAGATAAGATCAAGCCCTCCACTAGTAGTACCAACAAGAAGAAAGTAGAAGCTCACCATAGGAATGTTAGTTCATATTTAAATAAAAAGAATCATGTTAAGACTAAACGCTCTGCGCCTGTGCAGAAGCCTAAACCATTTATGAATTCTGATTTGAAATGTTGGAATTGTAATGAATGTATGTTTTCACAACGTCATGATTTGTGTCTTATTGATCATGTGAATGAAATGAATGCCATTAGGAATGATCTTGAATGGAAGCCAACGGGTAGAACTCGTGCCCAAGTTGGCTGGCAATGGCGTCCCACTGGTAGGACCTTTACATTAGATGGAAAAATGTGCCCTTTAACTAGGAATGCATCCATTGAGGTTAGGTCTGAGCGTCCTTTAGTTAGGCACACTAGCACTAAAGTATGGAAACAGCGCCTTTTAATTAGGTCAGCCCCCACTATAGTGCCTATCAGTGAAGAAATACCTCGGGATTTAAGCCAACTAGAATCTACACCACCAACTAGGAAGAAGAAGGCTAGGAAATCTAAGAAACCTAAAGTTAGCAAATCTAAGATTATTAAATCTGTACCTGCTAATAACAAGGAACATTTAGATTCCGATACCTCTACATTGTCTTCGTGTGGTGATATTTTCAGGTGGTCCAAATCATCCTCTGGTATTTGGACTCCGGTTGTTCAAAGCATATGACCGGAGATCGCTCGATGCTACGAAATTCGTCAGCAAGTTTCTTGGTACGGTTAAATTCGGTAATGATCATATTGCAAAGATAATGGGGTATGGTGAATATCAGATTGGAAACGTTACGATTTCAAGGGTATACTATGTAGAAGGTCTTGGTCATAATTTATTCTCAGTAGGACAGTTTTGTGATTCCAACCTAGAGGTTGCTTTTCGACAACACACTTGTTTGATCCGCAACTTGGAAGGAAAAGATTTGTTGAAGGGATCTCGTGGTGCAAATCTTTATACCTTGTCCTTACAAGACATGATGGCCGCCTCTCCAGTATGTCTTCTCTCTAAAGCATCTAAGACCAAGTCATGGTTATGGCATCGCAGATTATCTCATCTCAACTTTGATGCTATTAATCATCTGGCTAAAAACGAATTAGTTCGTGGTCTTCCAAAGCTCAAATTTCACAAGGACCATTTATGTTCCGCGTGTTCAAGGGGGAAAAGTACCAAGAAATCATACAAGCCCAAAGCTGAAGACACCAATCAAGAAAAACTTCATCTTTTGCATATGGATCTTTGTGGGCCAATGAGAACTGAAAGTGTGAGCGGTAAGAAATTCATTCTTGTTATTGTGGATGATTTCTCCAGGTTTACATGGGTTAGATTTCTACGTACAAAGGATGAAGCACCGAAGGCTATCATCACCTTTCTGAAATTCATTCAGGTACGTTTAAATGCTACTGTCCGCCGTATTCGTACAGACAATGGAACAGAGTTCGTCAACCAGACTCTTCGTGATTACTATGAAGAAGTTGGTATCTCACATGAAACATCCGCTGCACGTACTCCACAACAAAACGGTGTCGTTGAAAGACGGAATCGTACGCTTATGGAAGCTGCTAGGACTATGCTGATTTATGCGAACGCTCCATTGTTCTTGTGGGCAGAAGCTATATCTACTGCATGTTTCACCCAAAACCGTTCTATCATTCGAAAACGCCATGGAAAAACACCTTACGAGCTTCTACATGACCGTAAACCCGATGTTTCATTCTTTCATGTGTTTGGTGCTCTTTGTTATCCAAACATTAATAGTGAGAACTTGGGCAAACTTCAACCGAAAGCCGATATAGGTATTTTCATTGGTTACTCACCCTCCAAGAAAGCATACCGAATTTACAACCGTCGTCTTGGTAAGATTGTAGAAACTATGGACGCAGATTTCGATGAGCTGACAGCGATGGCTTCTGAGCAACGCAGCTCTGAACCCGCGCTTCATGAGATGGGAACCAGTGCTATTAGTTCCGGATTAGTTCCCAATAATCCTACTTCTACATCATTTTTACCACCTACAAGGCCCGAGTGGGATAAACTGTTTCAACCGTTGTTTGATGAATTCTTTGATCCCACAAATGATGAAGTTCCAGCACCTGTAGTGATAGCTCCAATCCCTGAAGTTGTTGCTCAAGCTAATGAAGCTTTATCTAATTCATCTTCAATTAACATTGAACCGGATGCACCTTTACCAAGTGATTCTCAAACTACACCTGAATCGTCTCCCTTACTTGTGCCTAATGATGTTGAAGAGGATTATATTGATCATGATCTGGAATATGCTCACCTACAAGAGCTTCCTTTCTTTGGTGTACCGATACCTGAAAACCCTTCAGCCGCGTCTACCTCAGAAGAAGCTCCTTCTATTGTTCACTCCAGACCACCTAGGATTGAAAATCATAGCACCAAATGGACAAAAGATCACCCAATTAGGAATGTCATTGGAGATCTAGATCGACCAGTCTCTACACGCCATCAATTACAAGAGAGTGCACTCTATTGCTATTTTGATGCATTTCTCTCCGAAGTTGAACCTAAAAATTGGCAACAGGCTATGACTCAATCATCTTGGATTGAAGCCATGCAGGAGGAACTAAATGAATTCCAAAGACTTGAAGTATGGGAATTAGTTCCTCTCCCTGACAAGGTTAACATCCTTACTTTGTTATGGGTTTATAAGGTTAAACTCGATGAGATGGGTGCAGTATTGAAGAATAAGGCTAGATTGGTTGCTAGAGGATATAAACAAGCCTTGGGTATAGACTTTGAAGAATCTTTTGCTCCTGTTGCAAGATTGGAGGCTATTAGACTATTCCTTGCGTATGCTGCTCATATGAACATGATCGTCTATCAAATGGATGTGAAGACGGCATTTTTGAATGGTGAACTAAGGGAAGAAGTCTATGTTAGTCAGCCGGATGGGTTCGTTAGCACGGAGTTTCCTAATCATGTGTACAAGCTTAAGAAGGCTCTCTATGGGTTGAAACAAGCTCCACGCGCGTGGTATGATCTCCTTTCAACATATCTCATCTCGGAAGGCTTCTCCAAAGGCAAAGTGGACCCCACTCTATTCACTCTCAAGGAGAACAACGACATGCTTCTGGTACAAATTTATGTTGATGATATAATATTTGCTGCCTCTAACATAGAATTGTCAAAACGCTTTGAGAAGATAATGTCCACACGCTTTCAGATGTCAATGATGGGAAAAATTTTATTTTTCTTAGGATTACAAATTTCTCAGAATCCCAGAGGCATCTTTATTAATCAATCCAAATATGCTCTAGAATCTTTAAATAAATATAATTTTGATAATTGTGACCCCGTGGACACTCCAATGGTGGAGAAATCCAAGTTAGATGAAGATAGGAATGGGACTATTGTCGATCCAAAACTTTACCGTGGGATGATCGGCACCCTTCTCTATCTGACTGCTAGCAGGCCTGATTTGCAATTTGCCGTATGCATGTGTGCCCGGTATCAGGCTCGGCCTACCGAAAAGCACCTACATGTTGTTAAAAGGATCTTTCGGTATCTCAAAGGAATACTTCATCGTGGTCTATGGTATCCGAAAGATTCCTCCATTGCTTTAATATCATACGCAGATGCCGATCATGCTGGGTGTCAAGACACGAGGCGTAGCACTTCTGGATCTGTGCAACTCCTTGGAGACAGATTGATCAGTTGGTCTTCAAAAAGGCAGAAAAGTGATGCAATTTCTAGCACGGAGGCTGAATACATCGCCATGTCCGGTTGTTGTGCTCAAGTCCTTTGGATGAGATCACAATTAACTGACTACGGCTCGGGATTTAACAAAATCCCGATGTATTGTGACAACAAGAGCTCCATTGCCCTTTGCTGCAACTATGTTCAACACTCCCGGGCCAAGCACATAGACATTCGCTACCATTTCATTAAAGAGCAGGTGGAGAACGGAGTGATCGAGCTGTATTTTGTCACTACTGAGTACCAGCTGGCAGATATGTTCACCAAAGCATTAGATCGAGGACGAATCGAGTTTTTGATCGACAAGCTTGGCATGAAATCATTCACTCCGGCGACTCTCAAAGAATTGGCAGAAGAATCAGCTGAATAGTGGTGGTAAACTATTCAGGCGTATCCTTTGTTCGTGATCATGTATATTATCGTAAATATATAAACCACAAAAAGAAAAATACAAAAATATAAAACCAAGAAAAACCATAAAAATATAAAACCTACAAAAACCATAAAAATTATAAAATCAAGAAAAACCATAAATATTTTTGTTTTTTAAATCGGGCATGTCTTTTAGTACGGTAATATTTACGGCTTTAGAAATATCGATCAATATTGACACGACGCCATAAATAGAGTCCGTATAAAAGTTGTACATTTTTAAAACATGCCCATTATGGCTTGTAGTTATTTCAGACTGCAACCCGATTTTCATATTAAAGTCACGTATTTCCTTGGAAAACGTTGGCTCATAATGGGAATTAATTTTCTCGGGCATGATTTACAAGCCAAATCATGCAAAGGGATCAAGTTTACTTTACAACTTGGTCTAACACTTGTTAGTGTACGTCTCAGTGCATTAATTTGTCAAAATAAGAGAAATCTTATTGCCACCACGAATCAATCTTTTTCAAGATATTAATTGGAAATGCTTTCATCAATATTTGACTCTTTAAACAATGACTACAGCTCTTTAAATAGAAAACGGGTCATCGTTTAAGGGGGAGAAAATATTAAATCATCTTCGTCATCAAAACGATCTTTCAAAAGTGTTTGTGGAAAATTAATGGCTAAATGGTAAATGAGTGGTCTGGCTTTAGAATACGACTTGTGCTCGCTCAATGTGATAGGAATTGCTTTAAGATCTTGGAGATTTGCTAATAGGATGTGTGAAGGTTAAGTTGGCAAAATTTAACAATGGTTAGGAAAAATGAAAAGATAAGTTATAAACCAAAAAGGAAAAGAATAGAAAAGTATAGGGTTAAAGGTGACAACTTGTGAGAGTTGGAAAATTGACCTAAGTCAAACCAACCCCCCCCCCCCCCCCCCCCGTCTTTCACATTCACTGTTTCTGCTCTAATCATCTTTCCGCCATTAAAACACACACAAGCTATCACAAAACTCTCGTTATTAATCATCCAACCTGTTTCATTCGATTTAAAAGGTAATAACATCAATCTTTAACTTATAATTCGCCTAATTCATCATTTAAATCCTGTTAATTGATTCGGATAATCAACTTTATCAAAATTAGGGATCGGTTGCCTAATTAAGGTTTAATTGATTAGGGTTTTAGATGGGTTTTGCTCGGAATATCATTAGATTGTGTTAGGTTACCTTAGATTGCCTTAGAACTCACAAACGCGACTAGATTAATCTTTAATAGGCTGCGTTTAGAAGTTCCGGATGAACATGGTGAACAAACTTCCGAATGAAGGAAGTTCTGAACAAACTTCCGAATGAAGGAAGTTCTGAACAAACTTCCGAATGAAGGGAGTTCCGAACGAACTTCCGAATGAAGGAAGTTCCGGATGAACTTCCGAATGAAGAAGTTCCGAATGAACTTCCGAATGAAGAAGTTCCGAATGAACTTCCGAATGAAGAAGTTCCGAGTGAACTTCCGAATGAAGAAGTTCCGGATGAACTTCCGAATGAAGAAGTTCCGAGTGAACTTCCGTATGAAGAAGTTCCGAGTGAACTTCCGAATGAAGAAGTTCCGGATGAACTTCCGAATGAAGAAGTTCCGAGTGAACTTCTGAATGAAGAAGTTCCGAATGAACTTCCGAATGAAGAAGTTCCGAATGAACTTCCGAATGAAGAAGTTCCGAGTGAACTTCCGAATGAAGAAGTTCCGAGTGAACTTCCGAATGAAGAAGTTCCGAGTGAACTTCCGAATGAAGAAGTTCCGGATGAACTTCCGAATGAAGAAGTTCCGGACGAACTTCCGAATGAAGAGTTCCGAATGAAGGACTTCCGAATGAAGAGTTCCGAATGAAGGACTTCCGAATGAAGAGTTCCGAATGAAGAGTTCCGAATGAAGAGTTCCGAATGAAGAGTTCCGGATGAAGGGTTATTTGATTGATAGTATTTGCCTGTTATAAGTACTTGTTGAAATGTGTTATGCTTAGAAGAAATAATGATACATATCTATATATTTTTGTGCATCAACCTTTCATGTCTTATCTTAAGCAGATACGATGACTAATCCAACAGTACAAGCAATCCAAGACTCTAGAGCAGCCGCAATTGCTGAAGCACGAACCCTCAAGTTCATACCAAACAATTACCGGCTGAAGCAAGTCTCAAAATCCACTCACCATGGATTTAATGTCGCCATAGCAATTCTTGATCACTCTCATTTCAAGAATACTTTAAGGAGTACTGCCTCGGTGCCTTATGATTACATGTATAAGTTCTGGGCTACTAAGGAAAGCACCTCAAACAAGATCACCTTCACTCTCGACAACAAGCAGCAGACACTTACTGTTTCAGACTTCCGTAAGATATTTGGCATTCGGGATACACCCAAAGGTATGGCATTTTCGAGGGATCCTACTAAAGACGAACTCATGGAGATGTTCGATGCTTTTGGATGTCCTGACATACGAGTTGTGTCTGAGTTTACCACTGCTAAAGTAGGTCAACCTTGGAGAGCAATGTTGGGTATTCTCAGTAGATGTCTTACGCCTAAAACAAGTGGGCATGATGCTTTACGCGGTCCTATTATGAACATCTTCCATGGAATGTACAAAGGCGCAAATGCAGATTATGCATTATTGTTATGGGAAGAATTCACCTTTCAACTCTTCCAAAACAAGAAGCTAAAGACTAATTTCTTTCCTTACCCTCGGTTTATCAAGCTTATCATTAAATATTTTATGAAGAATGATGTTACTATTGATAGGCGTGCAGCAAGTCGTCATCACACTAAAGAGGTTGATCATACTGTGGATCTAAGGCATGAAGGACCATCTGGTGGTGTTATTCCTGGTCCTATTCCCGATTATCTTCTGACGGATAAAATCAAAGGTTCTGCTGATTACAAGCTACTGCTGCTAGAAATCAAGAAGCTAAAAGCAAGCCTTCAGACAGTAGAAGACTCGTCTACTACGGTCAAGAGTAAAGGTAAACGCAAGCAACCAGCTGCTTTACCTGAACCCGAAACCAAGAAGAAGAAGACTGAGGCTAAGAAGGGAAAAGGCACTGTTGATGAGTTTGTTCTACGTGACGAAGAAAATGTTGATGATCCTACTCTTGACAAGGATGAGAGAAAATTAATGAAGATAGCTATTGAAAAGAGTAGGAAAGACACGAGTGGTAGTGGTTCGGGTGCACAGATGAATATTGAAGAAGAGTACGAGGAGCCAGAGGATGTTTATGAGTTTGGATCACCTGAACGATATTCTACTTCAAAGGAGACATCAATCCCTGTTTCAGCAAGTGTTGAAAAGGAGTCCGGTGCTCCTACAATCATGGTACCTACTCAGCCTTTAGTAACTCAACCTCCACCAATATAGCCCTTACCAACCCGACCGGTTTCAACACCATTCCTTCCACCTCCAATAACTCCTATCCTCAGTACTGTGGTTACAACCGAGCCTCTTCAACCAACCCAGAGCAGCTCTGCATCGTCTTCACACTACAAGAAATCAGGCTTTATAGGACGCTGAATAATGTCCTGTAAGGTTACTTTATAGGACCTTTATCATAATAGGACCAATCATATAAGTGTCACATGTAAAGGCGTTGTATTAAGTGTAAATTTTAATAAGACCCTTATAAGCATCCTAATAAACGCCAATATTATAAAACAAAAAAAATAGTCTTATAAAACACTTTTTACGACGCAATTTGTGTCCCAGTAGACGATTTAATAGGACACCTTAAAGTGTTTTAAGATTCGCTAACCTTCTATCATGTATCAAGACGCATTCATTGGTCCTAACAAGTGTTTTTTTATGACGAAATTTTGTGTTGTATTAACTCTTAGTCGAGGGTAAGAAAAAGGTCCTAAAACACATGTCGCTGTTGGGACCAAATTCACCTCACGAACATCCATTATAAGACGCTTTTTATTCTCACAAGATTTTGTTTCCAAAATAGGCGTCGAGAGCAATTCTAATTGAACAATATGTAAAACACAATATGTAGCCATGTCGTAAGAACAATTCTGATAATACACTATAAAACACAATGTATATGAGATTAATAAGTAAAAGTCGTAGCATGTAAAAACATGAAGAAATTTCATATATTATAAAATTCAACCAAAATTAAGGTTAACATCTTCTAAAATAGTCTTACAACTTTTATTACATGAAAATTGAACAATAAAAACTAAAGTTGAAGTAGATAATATGAGTTATCGTGGATCATCTTCATGCATCATCCTCAAGTATCACCTACAATTATAGACAAAACAAATATTAGAGCCTGCTCACATCCCATATCAAAAATGCCAACTGTAGGTAACTGGTCGAAAATGCCAACTGTAGATCAGTATATATTTGATGTTTTCATGCAGAAAAAGTATATTAGTAACATACATCGGTATGCCACTCTATGTTTATAAATATAGAGTAGCAATCAAGGGGAAATCTATTAGTAAAAGAGAAACTACAACTTAGAAGAATTACATCAGTATGCTACATCCCATATCAAAATGCCTACTTGTATAAGTTGTCAAAAGTTTAATAAGTTAACTTACCGAAACAAAAGGGCAAGGCCATGCGATAGTTGCACCAATAGCATCACCAACTGTGACAAACAATCCATATCGTCTCACCAAGTGCTCATCTCTTTTCATAGGCACTTGAACATTAACCTCGCACCAGTTTGGTCCTAGCTCTTCACCACCAACTATCGCATTTGGATCCAAGCTATGAATCCTTCCCTTTGCTACAATCTCAGTAGGGTTAAAAATGCTTTTTATGTAAACTTCACCTCCAACCTACAATACATATAGCATTAATAGATTTCATAGTGTAATTAGTAAAGGTACATATCAATTATCATAGACACATACCCGTAAAGGTCTAGGTTCATTAACTACATTTGTACCAAAAGAAGCATTTTCACTCGACCCATGTCTTTCAGAATCTCTTGCTCTTAACTTAGCGAGCTCACTACTGAGTTCGTCACATTTAGACTTATACATGAGCTTATCTCTACGACGGGCAGCGCAACTTGGTACCACGCCCCAAACATCTGAAGCACGAACCCCTAATCCATACAAGTCTGCTAGTCCATTGTTATCCTTACCCATCACTTTTGAATATACATCTTCTGGTCCAGGCTCATCAGTTGCATCCTCCGGAAGTTGAGAGCTCAATGCTTCCATTTTATCCTGTATCAAACATACTGAATAGGTTATTTCAAGTTGACATAACTTATCACAAACTAATAAATTTTGCAGCTTTATTGCATATGAAAACAATGGAAACCGAACACTTATTACTGACCCAAAAGACCCATATTCAGTGAATTTGTTGAAACGTGTAATAAAGTTAGTTCAAAAAAAGAAACATGTAATAAAGAGTTAATACGTACAATAGCATCTGCAGCTTCCACGTTTTTTGCAATTCCATCCGTAGAGAAGCAAGCACGAAACAATTCCCTTCTTGTAGGGTCACGTCCACCTAAAGATTCCTGTTTCACAACAAAAAAGTATCAGTAGATATTAATAATTAACATTAACACTTGTAAAATTATATATGATTACCTTAACTTCTTCACGCACTATAGCATAACTTTTTTTACCCGTAACTTGAACCATCTTCTTTTTAGCCCTGTTTGCCTTATTTTTTTCACTCACTCTCTGCAGTACGAAAGAGACAATCTCAGTAATCATTTAAACATTCCAGAATGAGCATGGACTAACAAGTGTCAATAAACCATTATTAAAGTTACAATATGCAGACAATAGCAACTTATATATGCACACCAAAATGAAAGAACTTATATATGCAGACCAATAATTGATCCACAAACCTGTGATAATTCAACAGAAAACAAAAAACTTTATTTTCTCTTTCTATACGTGCCCTAATTTACGAGTCTATAACTACATATATCTATGTTATAATTTCTAATCTTTTTTGAAAAATAGAGTAAATACGAGACAGTCATGCTAGTAGTTTAGAAGCATTAAGTGAAGTTGATATATCTTTTTATATTCAGGAACTTGAGCATGATCCAAATTGATAATACAACATGTAGTTAACACACTAATAAAAGTTTGATACGGAGTAATAGTGTTAGATGATTTGCAAGGGATACTAGCTATTGATACTACTGTACTAATTTAGCATCAGTTAGCAAAACAAGTACTACAAGCAATACTAGCTATTGATTTAGCATACCTTTGAATTTTCTTTATTCCAAGTCTTTACTAGTTTCTTCCAATGAAGCGGATGCACTCGTTCTGGCTTGGAATTAATTTGTTCACGATAAGACAATGATGGATCATAATAGTCTTTTTTCACTCTCGCTCTCCAGTTCCTAACTTTCTTTCCAAATAACTTTAAAATCCAGTCATCACAGCCCATCGGAAGATCAAACTTATCCTACAAAACAAGATTTATTAATGCAATTAGATGTCGAAACATATATATTATAAATTTAATTATGAATATATTTTTCAGATACATTTAAGACGTCGAGTAAAGTTTCTTTCTTGGCAGTCCCAACTTTAGGCCATGGTTTGTGAAGCGGACAAAATTTTCCACTTCTTGCAAGGGATCCCATGAAATGTGTCAACGTGCTTGTTGTTTTTTTATCAATGGGTTGTCCATATTCATTGAATGAAACAGAAATACGATTCTCTTCGGTTTTGGTCCAAACTTTTGGCATAAATGTTGGTCCCCTAACCCTTTTGCGTCCAATCACTTGAACTAACAAAAAATTTGCAATTAGTTAATATTCACAAAGAGTATATTGAATCGTATCAACAAGCCATAAAATGAAAACATACCTTCGACATCATCTGAATGGTTTGACTCCATCTGAAGTACTTGTTCAGCTTGTCGGCTGTCAATTTCAGTTCTAGTGCGAGATCTCTTGTTCTTCCTTGACGGCATCTTCTGAAAATAATCATTTATTCATCAAACTTGTATTTTATGTTACTACTGAATCATCTACTGATGTTGGGTATGATCATGTATTTTTGTTTCATTAACAGTTAGTATTAGATAAGGAGAACTAACAAACTGGGCCAAACACAAACCAAAGAAAAAATATCCTTCCTTGCAAGTCTGCTACACTTAAGGAGAGTATGAAATTAGAGTAAATTTGCTAGTTAGAAATTCCATAGTACATGAGGTCTTTTAAAATATTACTGTAATTAATCTAGACTCATAAATAAAACTCATCACATATATATCAATATATGTACTAGTAAACGATCATGATCATAAGTAAGAGTTGATTAAATTACATGAGAGGTTCAGTTTCTCCGTTCAACATCTAGCATTTGTCAAATGCATTCAAATAGCATGTTAGTCATGCATGAAAAATATAAATATCAAAGACTTACACTAACGTACAATAAGTAACAAACAAGCAATAAGAACATAGTATATTGCAAATCATTAGTAGATAATAAGCCATATTAGAATAATATGCAGCCAATACTAGATATGAATACTTCAAGATTAAGCTTATAAAATTAAAAGAAAACCTTAAACATACAGTGGTACTTTTCGGGTCTTATCGGGTTAACCCAATAATCCGATAAGCAAAAAAAGTTCACCCTAACCGAACCCGATAATAATATTATCAGGTTCGGGTCAAAACAACCCGACTAGTTTTTTTAACCCGACGCGATAAGGCCTTTTCGAGTTCGGGTGCGGGTTGGGTCAAACCGACCCTACTGACACCCCTATCTCTGACCAAGGGATGCACATTTATACCAAAGCAAGTTAACAATTGTTTTCCTATTTATTTAACAACTACAAAGAACATTATTCAGACATGGGCTTATAAGAACCGTCAACTAATAAACTTTGTTTCAAGATCATACAAACTAACAGTGCAAATAAGATAACAATAAAATTGTGCCTCTCATCTAATTAGATCTGTATTTGAACTAAATTACCAATCAATCGTAAGGATATTCACAATACATAATTATCATTTATTCAATTTATCAACTAATTACAATAATAGAAAAAAATCAAACTGAATTTATTAAAAAACAAAAAAAATGGGTTTTTAATATTTCAAAATATTATGAAAAAACATTCTATTATCATGAAAATAATGCTTAGAAAATTAATTAAAGAATGGGAAAGATGGATTACCTTGTTTTGTGATGATGATTCTACTGGTATTGTAGAGAGATATGAAATGAGGAAAAATGGGGATCTGATATTACCAGTAGAGAGATATGAAATGAGGAAAAATGGGGATCTGATATAAATACCTAGAGGGAAAGACTAATGGTTATTGGGTTGGGCTTCACAAAAGGCGGGATATAAATAAAAATGAAAAAGTTTAGGGGGAAAAGGAGGGATATGCATAAAATAATTATAGCGGGAGAAAAAAAAAAGCGGATAAAAGTAGTAATCAAGAAATTTTTAATAATCGGAATGTTATACTAAATTATGAATTTAATTTACATGTAAATTTCTTTATTAAATTAAGGTTAGTCGACAACAATTCAAAATTTTTTATAACAGTTTTTTATTGTAATATGTTACAATAAGATTGAGCATCGGGTTGAAACCGACCCGACTTGAAACCGAAACCGAAATTTTAGAAAAATCAAAACGAGAACCAAACTAGTAAGATAACCTTAGTATTAATTTATAATTAATCGGCGCCTAGGCACAAGATGCGGATTAAACGCATGAATTTTCACTAATCGGCTTACTGGTCGGTTAGGTAAACAATCGGTCATATACTGAATATTGAGATAAAAGTCAACAAAATCAGGCATAAATCGGCTAAATCGAGAAAAAGTTGGTTAAAATTAGTTTCATAACTTAATAAATATATATATAATCAAATGCGATTAATCCTCGTCGACTGATTGTTAAGCGGTGCCTAAGCGTCCGCCTAGTTCCTAATCATTTTTGCATGCCTTGATAAATCTACATAATACTTTTATTTTTTGTAAAATACGATAACAATGTGCATCGACTATGTTACTACACATATACATTATGTGTCTTACTCAAATACAATAAGACGCTGACAAACTAGTATTTGATAAAAATTTCCATAATAGGACTTAAATATCAAGTGTCATATCAAGTTTCATTGATAATGAAACCTACGTAAATAAGTGTCTCATAAACTTTATTTAATATGACACATGTATTAAGTGTCCTAATAAATTCTTTAATATATGACCAAATTATATAAGTGTCATATAAAATCTTATCTAATATGACACATATACATGTGTCACATTAGGCTATATATAAAACGACCTTTATGGTTTAGAGTCCTCTAAAACTTAAGATAATATGACCTAAATAGCAAGTGTCGTATTATATTGTGTCATAATAAGACTCAAATGAGAAAGTGTCTTATAAAACTAATCTAATAAGACCAATACCCAAAAGGTCCTATTAGGTTCCATAATAATATGACTCATTAATCAACGTGTCGTATTAGATATGTTTTTGGGACGCTGCTTAAAAAAGTGTCGCAGGAAAAGGTCCTAAAAGGCCATAATTTTTGTAGTGTCAATGGCTGCATTTGTAATGGCAGAGATGTTGGATAAACATACGGATAATCTAAGAAGAGAGATGAATGAACTTCGCCAAGAGCTACTTAGACGAGAGCAAAGTGAAGAAGCATCTAAGAAAGCCCAAGAAGAGATGCTTGATAAGTTCGCTGCAGAAATGGAGTTGACACGTAAAGCTCATGCAGAAGAACTAGCTCAGGTTAAGCAGGCTGAAGCTGATAAGCATGCTGCACGAATCACAAGACTTCAAGCTATGAGGGATAAATACAAGGAGCAGAAAGAAGCACTTGAAGCTTCTGTTGAAGAGAGAGTGAAAGAATCCGTTAAATCCATTATGCCAAAACTGCGTGATGAGTTGAAGACACTCGCGGCTGACAACTTGATGATTAAGTCATCCAATCCTTCTGAATCCGCCTACAAAATTGCCTATGATTTGACGGATTTTGAATTAAAGAAGATCCTCAAAGCTCGCATGAGAGAACTTGGATCTTTTGATAAATCTAAGATTCAACGGACTCTCTACAAGTCACTAAATGACGCTATCATGGAGGATGATCGGTTATTTAAAACGTTTAGAAGTGCGGTACCTTACCACATTCTGCCAAAGGAAGAAAGGGAAGAAAGTGAACAAGAAGAGGGTGACGGGGAAGAAGAAGAAGAAGACAAAGAAGAAGAAGGAGAAGATGATGATGGTGGTGATGATGATGAGGATGATGATGATGATGATGGTGATGATGGTGGTGATGGTAATGAGGAGAGTGCTAAGGGGAGCAACGAGGATAGCGATGAGGATGATGATGGTACACAGCCTAAAAAGGGGGACAAGGTAGTCAGCACAAAGAAACCATCTAAGTCTGGTACCAAGTCTCAAAAAGATGCTGAGCAGAAGGAAAAATCTATCTCAACGGAATCAAGACGATCCAAGTGGCGCCACGATGTGAATGCTACTACGGCGTCATCGATTCCCGGTACATCTATTGCTGTGTCTATGCCTGTTACCACTAACCCTGTTAGTTCTATTGTTGCTCCTGTGATTGCAGAGTCAGTAACTGAATCTGAAGCTGCACAACACTCGCCCATTCATGACACCGCCGAGATGCCTGAATCAGAACCAGCAGATGTTCACGTTTCTACTCCTCTACAAAAAGAACCACAATCTACTGTTCCTGAGTCAAGCACACGGGACTGGGCAGACACGTTGGAGATTGACGAGACTGCACCGCCACAGGCTTGGATCACGGCAGCGACGCAATATGATCCAATCACAAACGCTGACAGAGATGTTTTATATCTCCGTATCCGCAGTCCGATTGACTTGTGCGCATTTCTGGCTCATGAGTATAAATCTTCGGTCACTCTGTCGTTGGTAAAGAGAGCGCTAAAGGATAAGAGAATTCGCGCCAAAACCAGGTTAACCCGAATGGAGTTCGAGTATTATGCTGACGAGGTCCTGAAAGCTCTTAACACCGTTCAAAGGCCAGGCCTCCATGAATCAGAAAGAGCTCCACCTCCACTTGATCCTTCTCAAGATAATCAGATTGCTCTCGACTTCTTCGTCACCTATGATCTTGAGTATCTTCTGAAGGGTTCATCAAAGTACGCAACCTCCCTGACCTTGTTGAAAGCTGCCAACTCGGGGACAATACCCTGGATCGAGGAAAAGGTAAACCGACTCTGGGTCCCAAGGGTAACTCGTAATTATGATATGTATGCTGTTATAGGTACATCTCATTGGGATGAACGAGTCCGAAGGGCGTACAGGGGTTACTGTTTAGCCAATTCAGGAAGCAACGTTAGATCCGATATTCGCATCTCCAGCATTTTGGGACTGAAAACTGAAGCCAAGAATGGCTATTATCATGTGACGGAGATTCGTATGAAAAGGGAGGATGACAGAGAATACAAAATCCAGCAGGGAGATTTTTCTATCATTCGCCTTGAGGATATCGAAGACATGTTGCTTATGATGACCCGGGATCAACTCACCCATATTGCTCGTGAAGACATCATTGCTTTGAATACAGCACTTCGTATGTTCACACGAAGCGTTGTTATCAAGAAACGAGTTGAAGATCTTCAATTGGGAGTCGAAAGCTACCAAAGGAAGCTTAACCTCACCCGTCCAATGAATCAAGTTCTACCTCAACATGTAGATAGATGTCCCTATACCGGCATTACTGTTCCGAATTACGGTATTTTCTACTTGAACAGTCGAGGGTTAATGAAGTTTATGAGGGTGGGTGAGCTTTATAAGTACAGTGATGGGACTCTCCTATACGTCAGAGGAAAGTTGGAGCATCTTAATTCGGGTGGGACTTTACCAGAGATGACTGAGGATTGGCATTAGGGTTATCAGCAAATGGCGAAGTATGTGATCAAGAAGATTGATCAAAAGCTTCGTGAACGTAGATTGATGAGGAGCTTAGAATGAGTCGTTGGTGGTAGACCATATGGAGTGCACCACAAGTTACTGCAACGATCCATCTAATGGATCATACAATTCAGGTCCACTTTATATTGGTTTTTTTAATTGTGAATATGTAAATTTGTGAATATCGTGCTTTTACGGCTTGATGTAGTGTTACGATATGATAATTTTTCAAGAATTTCTCACGAGATTCTAAATCTTTCAAAATATATCATACTAAAGCACTACAACTATCCCTTATTAATTTAAGGGGGAGCATTAACATGTTCTATGGCCAAACATCGATTTCATTTTTACCCAAAGACCGGTTAATCCATTCAATATCCCAAATTTTAATGGTTAACATTTTAGACAAGGGGAGAAAATGGGATTAAGGAGACTTAAATGATACTTGGCTAAAAGATGAAAAAGACTTAACGATTATCCAACTTAATATGTGTAAAGCACGTGTTAAGGGGGAGCGTTTTTGATGAACAAAACACCTAAGGTACAAAACTTTTGATTTCAATATCACAAGTACCTTAAGTGATTTTCAATGATTTTTCATGGTGGCTATACTTTCCCAAAACACGCTTATTTCACGACGGATGTGGTGACAAAAGGGTGGTAGGAATAGGTTTTAGTCCAATGATTCATCAGAGCCGATGGAATCTTCCCAAGGATAATTCCCTAGATAGAATTAGAAGTCCTAGGAAAGTTGGAGAAAGATTGTGAACGTAGCTGAATGCCGACCAAGTACTTAAGCTAGCACTGGAACAATCACAACAAGGTGCTAGTTATGACGTATTGGTAAGCATTGAAGGGGTTGAAGAATGAAAAAGAATTGTAAAGATAAAGGGTGTAAAGAAAGAAGCCCTCCTTACAACTTTAGGCAGAAACCGGGTCAATACATATGCTATTGAGATCATTTTTGTTAATGATTCTCGATATTGAAGAAAGACATCATGGACCCAGTGATGCAATGCACAACCCTTCCCAGCTAACTCAAATATCTCTCAAAAGGTATTTGTTTTAATCACACGGAGATCAACACGTTATCTATTGGTTTATTCACTCCGAATAGACTGATATTGAAAAGGTGGCACTCCTCTCCAGCCATCGCTCACTAAATCAAAACGCACTATCGAGTCTAGAGCCACGAGATCATCAAAAGTCTCATTAGGACACTTTAATTTATTCCTTGCTTTCTCATACACTGTGAAAAGTAAGAGATTTTTATGAGTCCTACGCAGTATTCCTGTAATATTGCCAGAACATCCGAGTAATACGCAAGTATTACAATGAAGATGGAAATCCTGCTTGAGCCAACATCAAACAAGCTCATTGTAGGTTACACGTGCGGTTCTTTTAGAACCAATCTTGTGAAAAACTGGAAAGAAACAATGGTTTAATTCTTAATTGAACTTAAACTCGTTCCAGGCCTCTACGCATTATCATATGATCTTGTCAGAACACTCAGAGTGACTCTTTATTGATCACATTGACGAGTGGAAATCCTTCTAGTGTTAACATCAAACAGCACTTGGTAGGTGACGTGCAAGATTCTTTAGGAATTGAGCTCGTGATAACTGGAAAGCAACGATGGTGAAAATCTTAATTGAAATTCACTTGTTCCAGGTTTCATGAATTGACGGCTTCAAATCACAAGGATAATTTATCCAAGTGATTCACTCTTTATGTTCGCAGTCAGCTTTGGACGGTCGAATAAAGAGAACGGGTTTACCCGCGAAATCCTGTCAGGAAGTTACTTAATTGAAACTATCCGTCACGGGTACGATATCTAATATCGTCCAACGGTCTTCACCGACCGGAGGTAAAATGCTACCGAATTAGAATAAAATGTCAAAGCCATTTTATTCGTGTCGTTGCTGTGTACCTGTTAAAGACGGTGGCGTTGCTGTGTACCTGTTGAAGACGGTGGCGTTGCTGTGTACCAGCTGAAGAAGGTGGTGTTGCGGTGTACCTGTTGAAGTCGTTCCCACATGCTTATGTTTTTCTGCATCAAAATTCAGCAAAATTCAAGAAAGTCCAAAATGAAGTCTTCCGCTGTACCAAACTCTGAAGCTTTCGAGAATTCAACAAAAAGACATAAGTGTGTGGAACATGGAGTCACGAGGAGGCAAGTTTTACAAGAAGGCAAAGATCACACGTGATTGGTCAAAAGAACAATGCTCTCAAGCCGAAGCCTAAAAGATCAAATCAAAATATTGACAACAAAAAGAAAGAAGAAAAGACTACGAGCTGAAGAACGAAGACTTAGTATAGTATGCTAGGTTTAGAACTTTGTAAACATGGAGTGACCTCCCTTAGGGGGAGATTGTTAGAAATACGTTTTTACGTATATTAGAAGTATCGGTCACTCCACAATATTATTTATGTTGTAATAGCTCGTAGTTAATGTTACTTATTAAGTTAAGTAAGAAACCGACCCATGGGCTTGTCATGGGTCGGCCCAAGCCCAAATAAGGGCCTTGGATATAAATACCCCTTTCCACCATGGAAAGGGGTTGGTTGTTGTTCATTCCACATTTTCATTTAATAAAAATACACATAGTTTCTCTCTCACTTTCTCTCTCTAGTTTCTCTCTCTAGAAATCATCAACCCACTTCATAGATTCATAGGTTATCAAGATTCTACACATATGATAGAAACCCTTTGAAGATATGAAGATTTGAGGTGATCTTAACCTATGAAAAGGAGTTTTCATGAGGTTAAGGGGATGATTTCATGTAGATGTTCATCCATCCAAAGGAACCAAGAAGTTGCCTTGCTAAAGTTGAAGATTTGATAACAAGAACCAAGTCTTGTTCATCAAAAACCTCGTCTAATGGAAACTTTTTAAAAGTTATATACTGATATATAAGTATTTAATACACGTAAAAACCGATAAAACCCGAACTAAATAACATATGGACATTAACGGGCTAAGTTAGCATTATTAGACTAATAATCCAACTAAATGGGCTAAACACTTATAAATTTACTTATTGGGCTTAACCCACTTGGGCCCAACATGTAAAGTATAATACTGATAATAAAAGTATAAAATGGTCTAATTTAAGGTAATGGACTTATAATAGGCTTATTGGACCTAAAACATGTAAATAAGTAAAACTAGTAAACTAGTATAAAAGTTACCAATACATAACACAAAAATGAGTAAATGAGAATGTATAAACCCACTTGATCATCATATATATAAAATCATCATATGTGTACATAATTGTTATTATTATAAAGTCATTGGACAAGAGTCTAAGACGAGTATAATTTGTCTAGGTTTCTGTGATTGAAGCACGTACCGTACATCCGAATTGCCGATAACCCGCCTTCCCACATCAACGTGAGTTCATAGCCTCGCACTCTTTTAAATGTTTTTATGAAATGTTTTATAAACCCGCGAGGGAGATAACACGTTAGTTTTTATGAAATAGGACACTAGTTGTCCCAATTGTTTGTTTATTTATTTGGACCCGAATGATTGTATGACCTGATGAATGATTATATGACCCGATGTATGAGATAAAATGGATTATTAAAGTTATGTTATGTCACTAAAAGTCCTATTAGCATGAATTGTGAACTACAGGGATTTATTAGACGCTTATGCATATAATAGTACTATTTGGGGACGATCATCCCAGTTCGCGCCTTGACGGTTGATCCCGTTCGTGCCACATTGATTGGTAAGCGAATTTATGTATGAGAAGATTTACACAAGCGTGATTATTGTGACGACACGCTAATTTATATGGGCAAATGAGTTTCAAGTTAGCTACCCGTTGTTTGTTGTAGTAAGGTAACAATGTCATGCGGCTTATAATAATCTAAATAACAAAATACTACTATACGCACTAAATTACAATATATTGCCTGACTAGAAATACGGGGTCTTATTATTGATATTATGTTCGTGTTTTGGTTTTAAATAACCATATTCATATAACGGTTTTTATTTAACTTTATACAACGTTATAAAACGTATTGTATGATGTTTTTACGACTTTGGTTCGTATAATGATTTTAAAGGCAAAAGCCTATATTATGATTTTTGATAAGGATTTGTATAAAATGACTTTGGCTATTTTATGGCCTATGACAATGATTTGTACAAAAAAGATTTTCGGTAATAATTATATACCGATGATATATTAATGGTTTTATTAAACTCTATGAATTCACTCGGCGTTATCGCTGACCTTTTCTTTTAACATGTTTTATCTCAGGTACTTGAAGGTAATTCTCGGGAAGACAACAAGAATTCATGGCCCGCGCTTAAATAACAATTTCCATTATAATGATTTGTAAAACCTGTATGAAATAAAATGACTTGGGACCTATGTAAAATTTGATATTTATGAATGGAAATGCTTTATTAATAAACGACGTGATTTTTAAGCGTTGTGTATGATGTGAGTAATGTGCTATCCCGTAACACCAACGAGTTTTCCGTTGTATTGAATTGTATAAATTTGGGGGTGTTACAGTTTGGTACCAGAGCTCTCGTTATAGAGAACGAAAGATTTTTAAAACCAAGGTTTTGAATAAAACATTTCAAAATCTTTTAACTATAAACATTTTTCTCACAATGTCTAAAAATCTTTTGACTATAACGGTGCCGAAGAATTCCCGAGTTACCGACAAGGCCAGACTGAGAAGTGTTATTTTAATATATATAACTTGGATTATATATATATATATATATATATATATATATATATATCTAAATATATATATATATATATATATATATATATATATATATATATATATATATATATATATATATATATATATATATATATATATATATATATATATATATATATATATATATATTTAAATATATATAGATATATATATATATATATATATATATATATATATATATATATATATATATATATATATATATATATATATATATATATATATATATATATGATGTAATTTGATTATATGATTGTTTGATGATTATTTTAATATTTATACGAGGTATTTATACGACGTAGATTGTCACAAGAAACCCTAACTCCCCTAGCAAATCAATCGAAGCTATTCCCGTAGGAATTTTTAGCTATTCCAGATCTAAACCAAGTTGTGGATATTTATGATCCAAACAAAATGGTTGATATTCGTAGAAATATAGATATTAGTTGATTGAGATATTGAAGAAGAATTGGCGAGATTAAAACTGATATCGATGTTATGAGAATCTTTCCTTATAGAGTGGAGTTTGGCAAAACATTACCACCTGGAAAGGTGTCATCTGATTCGTTGTCACCCAATTCTTAAATTTGAAATCGAAAGGGTGAATGTTGCACTTGAGGCTGTCATTGGAACCATTACCCAAAAGCCTCATGCCACTAGTACCTTTCCGAGAAGTCTAATTGAATGTGTGAGTCATTTCATACTAGTGACTCATTTGATAACTATTTTTGTAAGAGATATAGGATTGGAAATTAAGTGTTGTTCATATCGAGCTTTTATTGCCCTGTTAAGGTCTAAAAATAAGGTTGAAAGTATTGGAGAATGAGGTAGGATATTGCCTTGAGTATAAGTTGATTGAAAACTTGAATTAAGTAAAATTTAACCCGTATGGAATAAGAAATTGTTAAGAGGAAATCGTTAAGTCCTGTGATTGAATTATAAGTTTTTAAATGTTTGTTGGTTCGTGTTAAGGGTTGTTCCTAGGCCATTGTCCACTAATGAGGATGCCTAGTGTCCAAGAAATAAATTGAAGAGATCTTCTTCTGAATTGGGACTGATGGATCTTCCGCGATAGGTGGAACCCCCATGACTCTTGTAGATTAGTATTCATTGTGGTATCTTTTAAAAATCCCTAACTTAACTGAGACATCAGTTGGTAGGATGAGTTCTTGGAATTGTAAGACATAGTGATACGTAATGTGTTACGGTAAAATTTTGACTTGTTTGTGATTAATGAAAAGACTACCTTTGATTGCTAAATTCTACAAGTATCGATGTTATCTATCCTTTATTGCTTCATCCTATGTTCGTATTAGTGATGCAACAATTGAACAAGTACTCATCTTGATTTGAGTTACGTTGTGGATTATTCTTTTTGAGTGCCATCGAGGTCATGAACCTCATGATTAATTGGCTAAGCTCATTTCCTGATATATTGTAGCTAATTCTTGGTGAACAACTTTTCATCACTCTTTTGCAGATCACTCATTGTTTTTATAAGATAAAACAGTATTCTTTGAGAAAATTGAATTTTCATCACCGTAAGGACTATTTAAAGTGAGATTTATAAGTAATCATTATCGAAGTAAAGTTGTTTATGAAACACCTTGGAAAACTTAATTGTTTTCATAACAAAGAAAATCTTTGTAAATTTATTTTTGATTCTTATTTAAGAATTAAGCATGAAAATGTTTTTATTATAAACATGATGATAAAATTTTGACGAACTGAATATTGCATCGTTAATCTTGAAATTGTATATAGTTGCGCGCCTACATACAATTTGGAAGGGACCATGCAAGGCTTATTAGTAGTCACCATGAAATTATTAATAAACACTAAATTTTCTTTGAAGATTGTGAAAGATTAAATTTTATGAGATCTGCAAGAAGTGAAAAATAGGGACATATTGATGGGGACACCTATATATGTGCCCGTACTATTTATTCTTCTGAGTCGAATTTACTCATCTGTGGAACTTGTCTTATTTGACAATTGATATTCCCTCCTTGTCCAATTCTCCCGTGGTGAGATTCTTTGGAAAAATATCTGATTACCGAGTGTTGATACCCGATTGGATGTATCGACGTTCCTATCATTTCTTTTGATTAGATTTCATTTGAATGACCTGGGTAACTTCTCGTCTTTTCAGAAAAGTTGACGTTTTCGATTCTGATTCGGGATCTGTCGACGATTAAATTCAACTCGTCTTTTAATTTCTTCCTTTAATAGACTTGAGTTTCTTCGACATATGTAAATCTTCCATCTTTGGTCCTTTTCTTCGATAAATCTTCAAATAGGCCCATTAACTTAAAATCTTTTTGCATCTCTTGGACAATAGACTTCGTCTTTAGTCTTTTTCCTTGATAAAACCCGTGCAATCCCATGTTTTCTTCAATAATCATCCGGTTGATTCTGAAAACACAATAAACACAAAAACCACGCATAATTCCAAACAAATGATATTAAACACGCGTTTTGGTCTTGTTTTAGTAAGAAATAAGTGGTAAAAGGATGGGTGTTTTCACACCTATCACTACCCGCAACGGGGTATCGATCGACCGAGGTCGATCGAGTCGTACTCGGTCACCACCGATGCGACGACCGATTGAACTCGGTCGATCGACTTAATTCGATCCCACGCCCGACCCATTTGAAAAATAAGAAAATCGAAATTGTTTTAATTTTTTTACCTTTACATTAAAAATTTTATTTTTTAATTTAAATTTAACCATTTTATCCCTATAAAACCTCATTTACAGTACCATTTTTCACACACATTAAACTAAAAATTCTCCAAATAACAATGTCTTACGAATTAATTTTTGCCGACTCTTCTAACGATGAGGATGAAGTTACAAGTGAGCTTACAGTATTTACGCAAGCTTGCCAAACGACTTACGAAGCATCAAACCCTCAAAACAATGAGCCGACATAGATAGAGATTACGAGGGTGCGCATAGTCGTCTATTGACGGCTTATTTTTCTGATGGGTCGCAATATGACGAGGAGACATTCCGTACGTAGTTCCGAATGGATCGAGAACTATTCTTACGAGTTGTTCGTGATGTAACCGATAACTATCCTTATTTTCGAAACTCGGTTGATTGTACGTGTCGAGATTGTCTTAAGCCATTGTTTAAGTGCACTTCCGCTATTCGTCAAATGGTGTACGCAGCCGTTCTTGATGCTCTTGACGAATATTTGCAAATGGGTGCAACAACAGCCCGTCTATGTCTTCAAAAATTTTGTAAGGCCATCATGAAATTATATGGTACATAGTACTTGCTTAAGCCGACGTACACCGACATAGAAAAACTCTATGCTCGTCACGAGGAAAAGCGTAGGTTTCCTGGGATGATAGGAAATATAGATTGTACAGATTGGCCGTGGGAGAATTGTCCCGTTACATACAAAGCTCAATTTTGTAGACGTTATCATGGGTCAACTCTATTCATTTTATTAGAAGCGATCGCCGCTCAAGACTTATGGATTTGACATGCGTTCTTTAGTGTAGCCTGGATGAATAACAACGTAAATGTTTTACGTCAATCCCCTATTTTCAACGATCTTAAATCGGGGAAAGCATCAGATCTGCTATTCGTGGCCAACAACGTGTATTATCAGCGGGCATATTATCTTATTGACGGTATATATCCTAAATGGTCGGTTCTTTATAAGTTTATAAAAGATCCGGCGACGAATGATCATAAACGGATATTGTTTAAAATGAAGCACGACACAGTAAGAAAAGATGTGGAAAGAGCATTTGGTGAATTGAAAAAGAAATGGAAGCTAATTAAATACTGACCCGAGGAATGTCAAAACGTAAACTATCAGACGTAATGTACACATGCATCGTATTACAAAATATGATAACTCAACACGACGGGATGACGATATTATCCACATTTCATCCCGAAGAACAACGTGGTGATCACGATCTAGTAAATACACATGAAGAATCGTTGAAATTACTCAGCAGATAATCGACCAAACAACTCATTTACACCTAAAAGCCGATCTAGTAGAACATATCCAGGATAATCGCAATTAATTGTAACAATATTATTGTATTTAAAATTTTTTGTAATGTTTTTTTAATGTAATTTGTTTTTATTTAATGTAATGCTTTTATTTATTGAATTAAAAAAATGAATTTAGTCGCTTTGTTGTAGTAATTAGGTCGTTAGAGAAAGAAAGCTGATGTGAAAAAAAAATGTAAGTCGTACTAAGTTGCATGGAGAGTGGAGGTAACTTAACACGGTGAGTGACTTGCTACCCGTATCATAAAATTGACGCGCGTGGGGTTAGAGGTTTATTTTTCTTAATTTATCTTAATAATATGTGAATGAGGACCGCTCCATCCGGCCTAAGAGCACACGATACGGTGGCTGGCCACTCGGCTGGCCACGACAGCGCGAGGCCACGGCGGCGCCAACCGTACCGTGGCTCGCGTCGTCGAGTTTGGGCTGGCTACAACCAGCCGACGCCATGGGCCACGGCGCGACCCCATGGCGCAGCCAACCACACCGTGGCTCGCGCCATGGGTGGCGTTATGAGTTTTTTTTTTTTAATTTTTTTTTTTTTTTGAAAATTTGAAAAAATAACCGTTGGGGGTAACAGATATTTTTTTTGCCCGTTTTTTGACCGTTGGAAGGGGAAAAAACCCCATTTTTTCATCCTTTTTACCTATAAACCCCCCCTCAATTTACCCAAACATCACACCTTCTTCTACCTGGCGAGGATCGAGAAGTTCAAAGACGAGGCGCGTGCAAAATATTTTAATTTTTAATTTTTTTTTTCGTATTCATGTTATTTTTTTAATTCGGTAATTTTTTTTATGTTTTTTAATTTCGTGTTGTTTTTTTTTATTAGTGATTGTATTTTTTTTATTAATGAAAAATTTAAGTTTATATTAATTAATTGTTAAAAGAAAAAGAAAAAGTGATGGGTGATGACGACACGAGAATTCTCGTGTTAACCAGGGAGGGGTTGAGCCATCGTGAAGAGTTTTGGTATAGTGAAAGTAAAATACACGACTTTTACAAAAAGAAATAAAGTACGTAGTTTTATTGTAATGGGAAACAAGTTTAACAGAGGGAATATTTGTTTGTAGTATGCCCTAGAAACAATTAAAGAAGAAGAAAACAAGAAAGTTGAGTGATTTCCAAAGATATTGTGATCATCGTCCATTTCTTTCAAATCAATTAATCAATCAATCAATCAATCATTCTTGTGTAAGCATTCTTTTTTTAAATCCTCATTTTGTATGTGAATTGATGATTTATTAAAACATTTCCTGGAACAACATTTTACAGATAATCAATTGCTTTGTTAAATTTATTTATTTTATGCAGGTTTTGAGTTGAATGATGAACTCCAAAATGAAATCAAGAAATGTTGCAGAGAATGGGGACACCGTTGAAGACTCCATACTTATGACCTTGATTGGCAATGGCGAGGATTTAGCCCCAATGGTTAGGCATTCATTTGAGATGGGGAAGCCCGAAACCCTCCTTCACCAGCTCAAGATTGTTGTCAAGAAGAAAGAAATCGAGATTGAGGAACTCTGCAAACTCCACTACCAGGAGTTCATTGTTGCTGTTGACGAGCTTCGTGGTGTGCTTGTTGACGCCGAAGAGTTGAAAAGCGAGCTTGCCACTGATAATTTTAGGCTGCAAGATATAGGGACCGACTTACTTGTAAGACTTGAAGATCTGCTTCAATCCTATTCTATTAAGAAGAATGTTACCGAAGCTGTTAAAATGTCAAGGATATGCGTTCAAGTATTGGATCTTTGTATAAAGTGCAACAAGCATGTTTCCCAAGGTCAGTTCTACCCTGCTTTGAAAGCTATTGATCAGATAGAGAAAAGTTATATCAAGAATATTCCTGTCAAGACTCTTAAAAATCTAGTAGAGAAGAGAGTCCCAGTTATTAAGAGTCATATTGAAAAGAAAGTTTGTGGTGAAATTAATGAATGGTTGCTTCATATAAGAAGCACTTCAAAAGATATTGGACAAAAAGCAATAGGGTTTGCATCTTCTGCTCGTCAGAAAAATGAAGATATGCTTGTTCGTCAGAAAAAAGCAGAAGAAGAGAGTTGTTTAGGGCTCGGAGATTTTACTTATTCATTAGATGTTGAAGAAGTTGATGACAGTTCTGTTTTAAAAATTAATCTTATGCCTCTGTATCGGGCATATTATATCCATATATGTCTTGGCATTGGTAATCAGTTTCGCGAATATTACTACAAAAACCGCATGTTGCAGCTGAGTTCAGATCTGCAGGTCTCTTCATTTCAACATTTTCTTGGATCTCATCAGACTTACTTGGCACAAATTGCTGGATACTTTATAGTTGAGGACCGGGTTCTTAGGACCGCTGGCGACTTACTATTGGCGAATCAGGTGGAGGCAATGTGGGAAACGGCTGTATCTAAGGTGACAATGACGTTGGAAAACCAATTTTCTCAAATGGACACTGCCAGTCATCTTTTACTTGTAAAGGACTATGTGACACTTCTTGGGGCAACTCTAAGGCAATATGGGTATGATGTGGGTCCAATTCTTGATACATTAACCAAAAGTCGTGACAAATATCATGAGCTTCTTTTGGCAGAGTGTAGACTCCAAATCAAAGATGCTATTAGAAATGATAGCTGTGAGCAAATGGTTCTGAAGGAGTCGGAATACCAGTCAAATGTTCTCTGTTTTCAACTTCAAACCTCAGAAATAATGCCGGGTTTCCCCTATGTTGCTCCGTTTTCATCAATGGTTCCTGATTGTTGTCGAATAATTAGGTCGTTCATTAAAGACTCGGTTAACTACTTGTCTTATGGTGGTCAAACAAACTTCTTTGACTTTGCCAGAAAGTACCTTGATAAGTTATTAATCGATGTATTAAATGAAGTCCTAGTTAGCACAATTCAAAGTGGTAGCATTGGAGTATCTCAAGCAATGCAGATTGCTGCTAATATTACATTTCTCGAAAAAGCTTGTGATTATTTCCTTCAAACCGCATCAAAACAATGTGGGATTCCCACTCGAATGGTTGCAAGGCCACAAACTACTTTGATGGCGAAAATGGTTTTGAAAACTTCAAGGGACGAAGCTTATCTCTCTCTTTTGGATCTGGTCAACCATAAGTTAGCGGAGTATCTTTCACTTATGGAAAATGTAAACTGGATTATAGATGATGTGGTTCAGCACAAAAGTGATTACATGAATGAAGTTGTTATTTATCTCGACACTATATTGTCAACTGCTCAACAAATTTTACCGCCGGATGTTATGTATAAAATCGGTAACGGGGCCCTTGAGCATGTGAACAACTCCTTTATGGACACTCTTCTTAGTGATAGTTTAAAGCGGTTCACTGCAAATGCTGTAATGGGAATCAATAATGATATCAAAACGTTAGAACTATTTGCAGATGAGAAGTTTCATGGTACTGGATTGAGTGAAATATATAAAGAAGGTAGTTTCAGAGGCTGCTTGCTAGAAGTACGACAATTAGTAAATCTTCTACTGAGCAGTCAGCCTGAAAATTTTATGAATCCGGTCATACGCATGAAGAATTACAACACACTTGATTACAAGAAAGTCGGCATCATCTGTGAGAAATATAAAGATTCACCCGATGGCATATTCGGGAGCCTTTCTAACAGGGGTGGCAAGCAGAGTAACCGTAAGAAGTCGATGGACGTGTTAAAGAGAAGATTAAAGGAGTTTAATTGAGAATTGCTTAAAGTTTTGCTGGAGTAGAATAAGCTAAATTATCTTATTTTGTACCTTTTGTTTTTGTTTATTTATTTTTCTGGACGATAAATTGCTACCTAATTGTCTAGTTCCTTACGTTAAAGTTTTATTGGAAATTATTTTACATCTATCTTATGTTATCCAAGTAATTATATTGAAGCATATAATAGCACCAAGGTATTTAATTGATATTCTATATACTTGCTGAAATATTCTGTTGGATCTGATGTTGTACATAAACTCTTGCAGACCCATTGATCTGGTACTTTCGTGTCTACCATATGTATAAACTTTATAAAGTGGTCAGCAATCACTGATATCTGATATTGTGCTTTTGCGTTTGGATTTGGCGGCTTTGTGAGGTACTGTGTTCTTTGTCTGCAGTCTTTTATACCATAAGAGATCTGAACATTGCTGCTTGAAGATTAGAGGTACCACTCCCTATATTTTACCATAGATTTATAAACTTTCAATTCTTGAGATGTTTAGGATTAGATGCAAGTGTTTTTCTTTATGCATATTCTTGCAGTTTAATGACTCATATCAGCCCTGCATTGGCACATTTGTACTGCTATTGTATTGTTGATGCTTTTGAGTTACGCATGATACCTTGTTGTAACTTGAACAAGCGCTGATTCCCTCTTTATAACATTAACTGAATTCCTTCCATTATGTTTCCTGCTCATGTTTTTTGATGTATCTGTTTGATTTGGTTAAGAAATACTGAGAATATTGGTTTTGCTGCAAAGAGAATTTGTAACTAAGGTTTTTACTTCCCTCTTTTTATTGCAATTAGGTTGGGGAAAAAGTAAAAAAGGTATAAGGGTTTGAAACAAAATGTTTCTTTTACTTGTAGTTTCGCTCCACTGTTTATGTTTTCGCTGGCTACAGAATGTAGAAATATGTTACCTTACGAGCTAAAACACAAATTTTTACCTCTCCCTTAAAAATGGTCTTCTTCAGCAATATTCTTGACTTAAAATGAAGTCATAATTCGAGTATAAGGTTGGCTTTGCTCCTCTATTATATTTTCTATAAAAAATGGTTAATATGTTTATCTGTTAAAATGTGTAAATTTGTTGTTGTGAACGTGCTTGTTTGGCTGAAAAAGCATGAACTAGATCTAGAAGAATGCTACTAAAGCTTGCTATTGTGTTCTTGTCAAAATTAAATGATGTGGCCAAAAATGGTAGTTAGATATGATAATGGGATTATAGAATCTTTGGTGTATTTGTATGTATATGGGGTGTTTACTAAATTAAGCGGCTCCACATGATGGTCTAGTTTCAATGAGACCCCCAATTAAGATGAACTAAGGGTTGCGCCCACTCATTAAGTGAAAACAAGAGAAAAAGAAACACCCAGAGATCGATTTTTAGCATCTGCAATGTGTGTGTATACCCATGTTGATACATGGTTTTACTTTGAATAAATTAGTTCACTTGCGGGTAAAAATGGGTAAACAAGTAGAGGTGGCAAAACGGGGATTGAGTGATTGACAAAACGGGGTTAACCATATTTGAATTTTATGTCCTTGAAACTTGGTTAACCATATTTTCCACCACCATGTCCCCAAATTTCGTTGTTGTTTCTGTTACTGTGTTCATATTATTGGCCATATTACCCACCCTTAACTCCAAAGCTCCTAAGTACTAACTCCGTCTCCGCCTGTTTTTGCTAATTAACTACCAAATGGGAGTTGATTGAACAAAGTTGATAGTGGTGGCAGAATTAATGGTGGTACAACTGGTAACCGGCAGATATTGCTGTTGGATTATCATATCGGTCAATTCTGGTCTTCTAGCACAGCCGTGAAGTGAGTCGCCAGTGAATAATTGGTGTTATATGAATATATTGGTATCTGAGTTCTGAATTAACTGTTTTTTTTGTCGCCGTTAGAAAACAGGGAAATATAATGGGATTCTTGAGTTGTGAAACGCGAGGGTGGAACCTGGTGATAGTAAAATTGGGTAAACAAGTTCCTATAGCATAAGTGTAAAATCCTTTATGGCTTTATCAGCTATCTAGTCATACATGAACATTTGTTTAAGCATCTATTTTGCATGTTAGTATAGGGTAGTTACCAAAAGGTTGGTTCAATTTGAATGAATTTTTTTTTCTAAATATGATATTTACAGTTTCACTTTAAACGACTTATTGTACTATTTAAGGAAAAAATAAGGCACATGGTAAGATATTTTGTTAACAGTCCCTTTTCTACTTTTGTCTCAAAATAACTATTAAAAAATGTCTTTGTTTGTTCAGCCTACATGTTAAGGGGGGTGTTTGTTTCGCTTATATGTGGGCTTATGAGCTTACTTGATTTTGGTTTATATTTCATAAGCCCCAATTTTTTGGCTTATTTGGGGACTTATGGGCTTATAAAAGTTTATCATATCGTAATAAACTTATATAAGTCCACAAGTCTCAAAATAAGCCGGAAAATTGGGGCTTATGAAATATTTAGCCGAAATCACAAAAGCTCATAAGCCCACATATAAACTGAGAGAAACACCTGCTAATATATTGCATTGTAACTAGCATTATGCTAAGTTTGGTCTCTGAAAAGTAAAGAACGAGGTAGTTGCTGTCCATGAATTTAATCATGCAGCCCTTTTGGTGGGTTGTTTTATCAGCCATATAACTTAAGCTGTACATTTTTTAATCATGTTTCGCTTACCTATGAAGTTGATGATCAGGTATGCTGGGGGTATCTAGGGACGATGATGAAGATGCTGTTATATGATGCATTCAGATTTCTGAGCAAGGTAAAATCACTGTGCCCCTTTGATGGGCGATGACTCAAATAATAGTAATTTAGTAATTCCATGTGCGTCCATTGGTATCCAAATAAAATTTGGTATCTAAATGTAATATTTAGATATAAATAAGTAGTAAAGTTCTATATATCGAAGTTGGAGGTACACAATGTAGATCGTCCGACATATCATTGTTTACAAATTAAAAATCTAAGCTGCTGGATCTATGATACAAGCGTTTCGCTACTTGATATGAGTGAAATCTCATATCAATTATATCATATTTAACCCTAAAACACAAAGTAAAATACATGATTTTGATATATAAAAGCAGTATTATGGGTATACTTTGTTGTTTGTGCTTGTGTAGGTAAAAAGATACAAATGTGAAGCAAACATGGAATTCAAGCCAATAATGATGAAGAAAAGACAAAAGAAGGATGAAAGATGACAAGTCAAATAAAGTCATAGGACCTTTCTTGACAACTTTCAAAGTAGAAGGACTAAAAGTGACAAGTTGGAAAAGTCAAGAATCAAGTCAAACATGGTCAAAGACAAAGTCAACAAGTCAAGGGATCATTCTTGCTCAAGATTAAAGTCAAAAGGGCCAAATGTGACAAGCTTGTGAAGTTCCTAGTTCAAATAAGGAATCTTCTAACTAGAAGGACCAAATCTGCCAATTTTGAAAGTACAATACATGCTTAATCCGAGTGAAAGGCGTTCAACCAATGAGAGGGCATTATTTGTTTGACTGGGATCACCACATCAACTTTATTAAATATAAAGAGAGAGAAGAAGCGGGGACGAATCACAACAGTGTTTACTCAATCCATCCACCAATCATATTTCACTATATGGATAATGATCCGTGTCCACATGTCTCCTCGAATAAGAACTTGCCACGAGAGTGGATTTCATAAGAAGCTCTTAACATGAAAAATGCTCGGAATGGAAAGACGAATCTATCCCAACTATTTAATTAAGCTGAAAATCACTCTTGAAGAAAAGCTCAATTGTGTTCATAATCTGCAAATTTCAATCATCCAGTTGAAGACACGTGGAAGGCTATGAATTGTTGCAACACGTCACCAACATCACCCTCACTTATTTTTTACTCTGTAAATACCCCCAGTTCTCTTTCATTTCTTGTAATGTTAGCTAAGTGTGTAAATTCACACACACTTAGATTTCTCTCTCAAGTCAGTTAGAGTTTAGCAGTTAGAAACTTCTCAAGTGTCTGGCAAACACTTGAGATAGTTTGTTAGTTTGTTAGCATACAGTTGTAACTACTTCCACCATTAATGAAATCACATTTTACCTAAATTCACTCTCACTCTCAGTTACTTGCCTTATTCTACTATCCTACTTTTACTGTGTTGATTTTATTGTTCTTAAGTTAAGTGAACAATGGAGTTGTGTTGATTGACATTGGAGCATTGTACCAACATTCAGTTACTTGCAGTTCACAGCCATAGCCATTTTCTTGATCAGACATTGTAGCAGAGTTGATATGATGATGATGATTGACCATGGTTTGTAGCTGTTGTAGATAGTAGATTGGGTGGTGGTTAAAGAATAAGTGAGCTCAACACTCATTTCTCCATCAAAGGAGGCCTATAGCTAAAAGTGCTATTCTCTTGTTTAATTTTCCTCTAAAAAACAATTGTCATGCTCAATTCTACTTTCTAGTATAATATGACTTGCTGATGCATGCTTCATGTTCCATTCCAGTTACTTTATCTGTTTGTAGTGATTGTTAGCTTAATCCGCTAGCTTTACATATATTGCATTGCTTATATTGTGCTTATCAGTTTAAGTAGTGTTTGGCAGAGTGTGGATTTTTAGATTTAGCAAGTGTTTTGGAATAGAACTTGTCTACACTTACTCACTAGCCAATTGTAAGTCATTTGTGAAGTTTTTGTGGTCAAACTTAAAGTCAATCAGGCAAATAACACTCAAAATACTTTGGGTCATTTTCACAGCCTAAAACATGCCTTATTCATAAGCTTGCCATATCTTCATTACTTGGAATTAGGAGTGAAATTTAGCTCTGAGTGTAGCTTATAGTATAAGCTTTCTAGACATATTAAGTAAACCATATAGTTTTCCATATTCAGCTAGAAATAAGCCATAGTTTAAGTTGTTGAGCAAATACAAGTTTCTGTGATAAGGCCTATACTATTTTTCATTATCTGCTTATCTACTTCATAAAACTAGTGATTTTCTTTCACAAATCAGTCACATAAGCCAAGAAATTAAGTTTTGACCAAGGTCAAACTTGGTCAACGCTGGTCAAGTTTTGGTCAAAATAAGCCCAAAACAACTTATTTGATTATTCTGCTTATTCTTTGAAGCTTTTTGAGAATTTCTTGGATAGGTCTTCATTAATTGGCTTATTAAACATGTTTTGAGCATATAAGCCTTACTGCTTATTCCAATAAGTAGATCTCTTAAAAAAGTGCTTATTACAAAATAGCTTATTTGGCTTATAGACAATCTCAGCTTAAATCCTTGATACTGGCTAGGTAATTTTGCATTATAAGTCTTTTCGAACAAGAATCAGCTCATTTGGTGGACTAGAGCTTAAGTTCTAGCTTATTCAAATCCTTATGCCCATTTTTGGTTAATACTTAGTATTAATTTCAATTTGGTCCCTAAAGGTTATGAAATGGTTTAATCTGTTATAATTAGTAATAAGTTTCTAGGTTTTGCAAACTAGTCCCTAGAATTAGTTAGTTGTTACATTTTAGTTAGTTAGTTTGGAAAGTTATTATAATTTTGTTACATGTTTGTTTTTCTTACATTTTTAGTCCTTTAAGTTTCAAAATTTACATTTCCAGTCCTTACACTTTATATACTTTACATTTTTAGCAAATTTACATATTGTGCATTGTTTACTTGTACATTTAGCAATAAATTTGGCATGTGCAATTTGTTTTAGATTAGTACGGTTACATATAGATCATATTTTTACATTTTTTACGTGCTTTGTGAAATTAGACCTAGAATACCAAATCATTACAATCTAACACCAAAAACAATTTGTGTGCTTGATATCTTTTGGACAATCAATTCGTATTGAGTTGGGAATTAAGAACTAAAAAGTGAAATATTAAATGGCGCCGCTGCCGGTTCATTACCTTACGATTGACGATTGATTGACGATTGATTGACGGTTACGATTGGATTTTGGGATCCGTTCGTTCCTTTTACGTATCATGAATCAAAAATATAAAAAAAATCAAAAAGATAAAAATATAAAAAAAAATAAAAAAACCACAAAAGTCAATTCTTTCCTAAGAATTGAACAAAAAAATAAAAAATTCAAAAAGTAATCTTTTTCCTAAAAGATTACACCAAAAATATATTGTATATATCGTTTTCCATCGTTTTTACGTACATACTATATTTTCATAAAAAACAAATAAATACAAAAATATTTTTGATATATTATTATATGTAGATACATATACGTAGATACGAACAACCAATCCACCTACTTCCATAAGTATTGCTTTTGCAATACACCATATTTGGGGGCGTTCCGGTCCTAAGTACGTGTATCGATCAAAGTTAATTAAGGCACAATAGATAAATACCATAATCTACTTGAACTTGAGAAAGAGGCCACTGTGTGGGGGGTATAAGGTGAGTGTATTACACATTATAAAGAAGCAGGCTCTTAAGTGCTACACGCCGCCTCGTTTCTCCGCTTCCTTGTGGGTCTTTCAAGGGTGATGGTAGTGAGTAGTGTGTGATAGGTGTGAAAACACCCATCCTTTTACCACTTAATTCTGGCTAAAACAAGACCAAAACACGTATTTAATATCATTTGTTTGGAATTATGCGTGGTTTTTGTGTTTATTGTGTTTTCAGAGGCAACCGGATGAATATTGAAGAAAACATGGGATTGCACGGGTTTTATTGAGGAAAAAGACTCAAGACAAAGTCTATTGTCCAAGAGATGCAGAAGATTTGAAGTCATTGTGCCTATTTGAAGATTTATCGAAGAATAGAGCCAAAGATGGAAGATTCATATATGTCGAAGAACTCGAGTCTATTAAATAAAAGATTATAAGACGAGTTGGAATTATTCACCGACACTTCTCAAATCCAAGTCGGAAACGTTTATTTAAAGACGCATGAAGACTTAAGAAGAAAGAAGAAAAAGAAGCCCAAATTGAAGCCCAATCAAAAGCCCATCACCACCATACACACGCCTATATAAAGCCCACACTTCACAAATTTTCACACACTTAGCTTAGCTTAGTTTTCATTCTCTCTAATTTTAGAGAGAGAAAGTTTAGAACTTTCTCTCACTAGATTTCATCTTTTTCTCTTTCAAATTCAAACTTTGTATTACCTTTTCATTAATCAAGTTCAAGTCTTTATCTTTTAATCTTTAATCTCATCCTTCCTTTCTTTATTTTGATTGATTTTGGTATAAATCTCGTATGATCCGTGTTGTTCATCAATGATTTGTGCTTAAAAAGTTGATTACTTTTTATGTTTCCTTAAGTTTATACACTAATAAGCTTTAAGATCCTTGTTCTTATTGGCTTATTTGTTGATTTAGCTTATTTACTTTTTAAAGTTTTTATAAAAAGTTCATTTCTTTATTGAGTAGATTAATAAGTTTGCTTATTAAAAGTTAGAAAAGTTGTTTTATTTGCTTACTTGATCAGCTTATTGTTAGATTCGAGTTAGTTTGGGTTTTAGCTTATCCTAATAGCTTATTTCCCTTGCTATTTACTCGAAATTGCACCGTTTTCGGAAAGGGCAAAGCCCTTTTCCGACCGTACATTCCGACCAAGGGTCACCCCTTCTTTCCGATCTATAGATCGGATAAGGGTTTTAATTTTTCCGATCTGCCCCATTTGCCTAGATTCCGATTTAGCATTTTGCCCTATATTCCGATTGTGGCTATTGTCTTTATTCCGATTGAGCAAGTTTAAGACATTCCGACCGTAGTTCCATTTTGAGATTCCGATTGGATCTTTTATCCTATATTCTGATTGAATTCAGTTTCGTATTCCGATTGGTATAATTCTTGAGTATTCCGATTGATCCCCTTTTGTCCACTTTCCGATCAGCATCCATATTACACATTCCGATCACTCGATCGGAATACATTCCGATTGAGGCAGTTTTCCCATTATTCCGATTCACTTGTTTTGTTTTGTTCCGATCTTACTTTCTTCTAGTCTTTCCCAATCAAGTCATATTTTTACAAAGTTTTCCAAGTGTTAGTTTTTATTGAATGTTCCTTAATTTTTCTAATATAAACTTTAAGTTTTCAAGCATTTATTTTTAAACTCATATTTTTACTTTAATCATTTAAAGCTTTAAGTTTACTCTTCGACACTTGATTTATTGTTATTAGTTTAAAATAGATAAACAACCAAACTACTTTTTATTAACCAAGAACAAATCATTCCACTTAAGGCCGAGATCAATTCGAGAGGATTCCGAGAGACAAATTGAACCTAGCAAAAATCATAGTATCAAATGGCGCCGCTGCCGGCTCTTCTCGTTAAGATAAAAAGTTTTTTGTGAGAACTTGGATTTTGGGATCCGTTCCCCGTGAACGTTACTTTTTCACAAAAATTTTCAAAAATCCTAAAAAATATAAAATTTTCAAAAATACAAAAAAAAATTAAAAAACATAAAAACCAAAAAAATTTTTGCCTTGTTTTTCTTTGTTCGTTCTTTTGCAGGTGTATGCGCACTCGATCCACGTCATATCAAGAGCCCGAGCCTCTCGATCACTTAGACATGGCCGGTGTACCACCTCCAAACAATAATAACAACAACAACCCACCTTTCAACAACATGAACAATAACAACAACAATGAGCCCCTTCCGGATAATCGCCCGATGATTGAATTGCTGCAAGCTCATGTAGATGGCAACACTGATCCAATTGTCATACCTCCAATTGCCGCCAACAACTTTGAGCTAAAATCAGGCTTTATCTAGATGGTCTCCGCTCAACCATTATTGGGACGTACCATTGATGACCCACATGACCACATAAAGAGATTCTTGCAACTCACCAACACGGTCAAATTCAATGGTGTTCCACAAGAGGTTATCAGGTTACAACTTTTTCCCTTTTCTTTAGAGGGACAAGCCCGGCATTGGCTTGCTAAGGAACCGCCACAGAGTATTCTCTCGTGGACGGATTTGGAAACAAAGTTCATCAATTACTTTTTTCCACCCTCTCGTACTACCGCTTTGCGGAATGAAATCATAAATTTTGAACAAAAGTACGATGAGTCGTTCAGTGAATCTTGGGATCGTTTTAAAGATCTTTTAAGAAAATGCCCACAACATGGTTTTACCAAAGTACATCAAATTAATACTTTTTACAATGGTTTAAGCATGAGTGACCAAGATTCACTGAACAGTGCCTCGGGGGGTAATCTATTGGCTAAGACTTCCAATGCTGCTTGGGACATCATTGAGAATAAATCTCGTGTGCAAACCAAGAGTGTTCGGACCAATGTCGCTAGTGCTAGCACTAATGACAGCGACAAGCGACTTGACAAAATCACCACACTTCTTGAATCGCTTGTCACCCACACCGTCAGCAACAACAACAGCAACAACGCCAAAAACGCTCAAGTAAACGCTGTCAGCCAACCTTGTGAGATATGCGGTGGTCCTCACTCTTACACAACTTGTACCGCCACCCAAGACTACCCTGCTGAGAATGTGAATGCGCCATATGGCACCTATCTTCAACCTGCTTATCAAGCACCACCTCAAGGTGACCGCAATTTGCTGAGCTACCGTTCTAACAACTATCTTTCACCACCCGGTTTTCCCCCAACCAACTCAAACAAACAACAAAACCTCAATCGCCCTCCTCAACAACAACAACAGCCTCGACAACCATACATACCTCCTCACAAGCAGCAACAACCACCTCAACGTAACAACCAAGTTTACCAACAACCTGCTTATCAACCACCCGCATACAATGCTCCTCCCAACCAAACCACCACTGCATTACACCAAGAGGTTGCAACCTACATGAGGACCAATGATGTGATTGTGGAAAATCTCCAACAGGAAGTGCGAAACTTGAAAGCAGACTTGGTCAAGCAAGGAAACGATTTAAGAGCCGACATGAGAAATACGTTGGATAGCCAAACTAATGATCTAAGGAACATGATGGCTGGTTTCTTCCAAGGTAATCAACCCTCTTCTTCGGGTACTCTTCCGAGTAACACCGTTGCGAATCCAAGAGGGGAGATGAAAGCAATCACTACCCGAAGTGGTAAAGGTACCAAGGAACCCGAGCTTCCTATACCTCCACCGGTGGTTGTGACTAAGGAGAATGAGTCACCTGTTCCCATTCCTCATCCTTCTCCTTCCCCAATTTCTCCACCTCTTCCTTCTACCCCTCCTCCACCCAAGGATGTGAGTGATCCTATTCTACCAAAGCCTTCCTCTTCTTCCATTATACCTTATCCATCTAGGTTGAGGAAAGAGAAGCTCAAAAGCAAGGACGATATTCAGGTTTCGAATTTCCTTAAAATTTTCAAACAACTGAATTTCAATATCTCCTTCGCTGAGGCTCTCGCTCACATGACTAAATATGCGAAAATGTTTAAAGATCTTCTGAGCGACAAGGAAAAGCTCCTCGATCTCGCCAACACCCAACTTAATGAGAACTGCTCTGTAGTGCTCTTAAGGAAATTGCCAATCAAGCTTGGTGATCCGGGTCGTTTTCTTATCCCTTGCAATTTCCCGGGAGTAGAGAATTGCATGGCCCTAGCCGATCTAGGTGCCAGTATTAATCTCATGCCTCTAAGTGTGTGGAAGCAATTATCTCTCCCTGAGCTAGTCCCCACCAAAATGACTCTGGAATTGGCTAACCGTACGGTTGCTTATCCAGTGGGGATAGCCGAAGATGTCATTGTAGGAGTCGACAAATTCACCTTTCCTGCTGATTTTGTTGTCGTCGACTACGAGATGAACCCCCGTGTACCACTGATTGTTGGTCGTCCATTCTTGAGGACCGGTCGCACTCTCATTGATGTTGAAGCCGGTGAGCTTATCATGAGAGTGGGTGACGATAAAGTAGTCTTCAACATGGGAAAGTTGTCTAAACAACCTTATTCATATGAGAGTGTTAATTGTATTGACGTTCTTGATGAGGCTTGTGAAGAACACTTTAATGATGCTTGCAAAAGTATTCCTACCTCTCTTCCCAATGTTGAGACCGTGTCCTCTATTGATTCATCGTTGTCTCTATTTGGAGATAGTGATTTATTTTGGAACAATCTTGAAGACACCATGGGAGATGTGAATTTAGCTACTAATGATTCTCCTACCGATGGGGATGAAGACATGAATTTCTTTGACAATCTTCTCACCGAAGACAATCCTTCTCCTCCATCTCCCACAGTCATTGCTATCGATACTCCGACTTTGAAAACGCCTCCCGTCGAAAATCCTCCGGATTTAGAACTTAAGGAGTTGCCGCCCCATCTCGAGTATGCATTCCTTGACGAAGAGAAAAAGTCGCCAGTCATCATTGCTAAGGATTTGAAAGATGAAGAGAAAACTCGCCTCATCGCCGTGTTGAAGGATCACAAGAAGGCTATTGCGTGGAAAATTTCTGATATTCGTGGGAATTGATCCTCACTTCTGCACACACAAAATTCTCATGGAGGACGACTATAAGCCCACTATTCAAAGCCAACGAAGGGTGAATCCAAAAATCCATGAAGTCATCAAAACAGAGGTTATCAAACTTCTTGATGCGGGTATGATTTACCCTATTTCGGATTCACCTTGGGTTAGTCCAATCCATTGTGTGCCCAAGAAGGGCGGAATAACCGTTGTTCCCAATGAACACAACGAGTTGATTTCCACTCGTCTCGTTACTGGGTGGAGAGTTTGTATAGACTACCGCAAACTCAATGATGCCACGAGAAAGGATCATTTCCCTCTACCTTTTATGGACCAAATGCTTGAACGTTTAGCGGGTAATGAATATTACTGCTTTCTTGATGGTTTCTCGGGTTATTTCCAAATACCCATCGATCCCCAAGATCAAGAGAAGACTACATTCACTTGTCCCTATGGCACATTTGCTTATAAAAGAATGCCTTTTGGCTTATGCAATGCCCCCGGGACTTTCCAAAGGTGCATGTTAGCTATCTTCCATGACGTGGTTGAACAAACCATGGAAGTCTTCATGGATGATTTCTCGGTCTTCGGGGATTCCTTCTCTTCTTGCCTTGCCAATTTGGAACGTATGCTACAGAGGTGCGAAGACACTCGCCTTGTTCTGAATTGGGAAAAATGCCATTTTATGGTAAAAGAAGGCATCGTGCTGGGACACAAGATTTCCAAAGCCGGTCTTGAAGTAGACCGTGCTAAAGTCGATGTTATCGCCAAGTTGCCTCCACCTTCAACCGTGAAGGGTGTGAGAAGTTTCCTGGGTCATGCGGGCTTCTACCGTCGATTCATAAAAGATTTTTCTCAAATCGCTCGCCCGATGACCCACCTCTTGGAAAAAGATACTCCTTTTATCTTTTCCAAAGAGTGTCTTGAAGCCTTCAACTCGCTTAAGGATAAGCTTACTAAGGCACCCGTCTTAGTTACCCCTAATTGGGAGCTGCCTTTTGAGTTGATGTGCGATGCTAGTGATTTTGCTATTGGAGCGGTTCTGGGACAAAGAGTGAACAAACACTTCCAACCAATCCATTACGCTAGCAAGACAATGACGGGGGCACAATTGCATTATACGACAACCGAAAAAGAGCTTTTAGCTGTTGTCTATGCCTTTGAAAAGTTCCGCCCCTATCTTGTCCTTTCCACCACAATTGTGTACACCAATCATTCCGCATTGAAGTACTTGTTAACAAAGCAAGATTCCAAACCAAGACTTCTTCGCTGGGTTTTGCTGCTCCAGGAATTTAAAATCGAAATTCGCGATAAAAAAGGAGCAGAAAACCTAGCCGCGGATCATCTCAGTAGACTTGAGGATCCTTACCAGGGGGATCATCCGAACAAAGAAATCAATGATTCTTTTCCCCTAGAGACCTTAATGTCTATAAACTCGACTGCTGACGAAACCCCGTGGTTTGTGGACATTGCAAACTACTTGGCGGGTGGAATCCTCGTTGACGGGTTAACATCCCAGCAAAAGAAAAAGTTCTTCAAAGACATCAAGACTTACTTTTGGGATGACCCGTATCTTTTCAAACAATGTGCTGACTTGATTATTCGCCGATGTGTTGATGGACCGGCAGCTTTCGAAATCCTTGATGCTTGCCACAAAGGACCCACCGGTGGTCACTTTGGTCCCAACTACACCGCCAAAAAAGTGTTTGATTCGGGATTTTATTGGCCCACCATATATCGTGATGCTCACGAGATGGTTAAACGATGTGATGCTTGCCAAAAACAAGGCACGATCACACATAAAGACGAGATGCCTCAAAATTTCATTCAAGAGTGTGAAATCTTTGATTGGGGTATCAACTTTATGGGGCCATTCCCTTCATCTAAAGGAAACAAATACATCCTTGTAGCCGTTGACTACGTTTCAAAGTGGGTTGAAGCCAAAGCTTTACCTACTAATGATGCAAGGGTGGTTTGTAACTTTTTGAAATCGCTATTCGCTCGATTCGGCGTTCCTCGTGCTATTATCAGTGACCGCGGGACTCATTTTTGCAACGATCAATTTGCAAGAGTCATGGCTAAGTATGGTGTCAATCACCGTCTTTCCACCACCTATCATCCCCAAACCAATGGGCAAGCCGAGATATCCAACCGTGGATTGAAGCGAATTTTAGAGCGTACTGTGGGAGAGCATCGTGCCGCGTGGGCCGATAAGTTAGATGATGCTTTGTGGGCTTTCCGTACTGCTTACAAGACCCCGATCGGTTGTACACCTTATCGTCTTGTGTACGGGAAAGCATGCCACCTTCCCATCGAGCTGGAGCATAAGGCGCACTGGGCCTTGAAGTGGGCTAACTTCGACATCAACAAAGCCGGTGATCATCGCAAGATTCAACTGAACAAGCTCAACGAACTGAGGAGTGAAGCTTATGAGAACTCGCTGATCTACAAAGAGAAGACGAAGATCCTTCATGACGCAAAAATCAAGAACCGAGAGTTCCACGTTGGTGATCAAGTCTTACTTTTTAACTCTCGGTTGAAGATCTTCTCTGGCAAGTTGAAGAGCCGCTGGTCTGGTCCATTCACCGTTGCCAAAGTCTTTCCATATGGGACCATTGAGCTTTCTCAGCCAAATGGGCCTAATTTCACGGTGAATGGCCAGCGTCTGAAGTTGTACTTTGGTGAGGACATCTCTCAGGAGATGATTCCATCCCTCACCACGTTCCCCATGAACTAATTTTGGGTCGAGTCAGGCTCGTGACTCGGTTATAAAAAACAAGCGCTCCTCGGGAGGCAACCCGTGTATCTATCCTTTTATGTTTCAACCTCCTAAGTGTATGGGGACCTGTATAGGTGTTTGTTTTTGTGTGGTGATGTGATTACAGGGATGAATGCACTCTTGGAACCTACGAAGAACCGTACTCCCGTGTTATCCGAAATCCGGTTCTATCTCTCAACTATCGTGATTCAATTTTCTTCATACTCACATTTGAAATTGATCACTTTAGTCGTCTCTTCCTTAACTTGAGTTAACCAACGTGCACAATGTCATAAGTGTAGGGGAAACTTTTCCCACATGCTTAAACATTGAGGACAATGTTTATCTTAAGTGTAGGGGGGACTTCTATCGAAGTTTTAAGTGGACTTTTCCATGAAAATGCCTTTATTTAACCGGAAAATCATCTTTTTCAACATTTTTCAAATTTTTAATTAACTTTGGCCATTTAGTCGTAATTTTTAAATTTTTATCGTTGCTTTCATATGTATATATCCCGCAATAAAGTCAAAAATTTTGATAAAGTGGTGTAGCTAGTTTTGAAATCTTTGACATATTAGGCCCGTTGCGTTTATTTTGACTCAACCCGAATAGACTTATCCAAGTTTATTCTAGCTAGTATCCTTAACCATGTAGACCTTAATTGGTTTATTAGGCTAAGCATCCACGAGTCTCATTACTTGAGATTTTAAATTGTGGAGGACGAGAAATGATAGAGTCAATTATAAGTCGGTATTCTTGCGCAAGCTCACTTGGTGTAATTATTTGCCTACTCTCCCATCACTTGCTAAAAACTTATCTGCAATAAGTAAGGTCGTACGATTTGAAAAGTTACTTAGCTTCTAGCCCAAGATCGTTTAAAAGTTGCTCGGTAATGATAAGAGTTCATAGCCAAGGCATAACTTATGAAGCGGGGCGCGAAGATTGGCGAGTCCGAAAAGGCCCTAACAAGGCATGAGGATTCCATTTTATTGCTGAAGATCCAAAAGTGATGTGAAAAGCATTATTACCAAAATCAATATGAAGGATCAAGACTCACGACGAAAAGCAATCAACTCCCATAAAGATCATGGAGAAGTCTATCCGAAAAGACCCTAACAAGGTATGAGGATAAATAGATCCAAGTCCGAAAAGGAGGCGGATCGTTGTAACTCAAAATCCCAATTAGAGATTGAAGAAATAATCATGAAGTCGTGGTCAACAAAGTTGGAGTACCCCTCAAAAGTCTCCAAGCGAAGAAACTCTATTACGATGAGAAGACCATTATCTCAAGAACGTCTCTCAAGATATGAAGTATGAAGTACATGCCAAATATCGGCCCGAGAAAGGTCTCAAATCGTGAACCGAGTTATGCCAAGATATGAACTTTTTGATATCCCGAGAAGCAGTTTTAAGAGATTTTGTCCTTTAGCTAACTATTGATCAAATCGTCCTACTTTGCTTTCAGCCCTAAATAACTATCGAAATAAGTCAAAAAATGCATCTTCATGATCATTCTAAGACAAAAATAAAATATAAGAGATACACCTAGGAATAAGGGAGTTTAAGCACTTAATTAAGCCATGTGTGTAAGTGTTTGAATTGCTAACTTATAATAACAATGATCTCGTTTTTAAGCTTAGTTTGGGGAACGTGAAACTTGAGGGTGATAAATCTTCGCAGCACCGAAGCCCTAATGTAAGTCCTCGATCTCTTTACAAGTTATTTCCACGTAAGCTATTTTCCATCCTTTTGTTTACTTTAAAGTTTTAATTTCTCTTAGTACTTTAATTTTTGTTTAGTAGTATTTTAATAAGGCCAAGGTTGATTGATTATGAGGAAAGTGTAAATGTACTTTGTCACTAAGCATTGCATGAGGGCATGTCAATGGTTAAGTGTAGGGGATTTGATAGGTGTGAAAACACCCATCCTTTTACCACTTAATTCTGGCTAAAACAAGACCAAAACACGTATTTAATATCATTTGTTTGGAATTATGCGTGGTTTTTGTGTTTATTGTGTTTTCAGAGGCAACCGGATGAATATTGAAGAAAACATGGGATTGCACGTGTTTTATCGAGGAAAAAGACTCAAGACAAAGTCTATTGTCCAAGAGATGCAGAAGATTTGAAGTCATTGTGCCTATTTGAAGATTTATCGAAGAATAGAGCCAAAGATGGAAGATTCATATATGTCGAAGAACTCGAGTCTATTAAATAAAAGATTATAAGACGAGTTGGAATTATTCACCGACACTTCTCAAATCCAAGTCGGAAACGTTTATTTAAAGACGCATGAAGACTTAAGAAGAAAGAAGGAAAAGAAGCCCAAATCGAAGCCCAATCAAAAGCCCATCACCACCATACACACGCCTATATAAAGCCCTTACTTCACAAATTTTCACACACTTAGCTTAGCTTAGTTTTCATTCTCTCTAATTTTAGAGAGAGAAAGTTTAGAACTTTCTCTCACTAGATTTCATCTTTTTCTCTTTCAAATTCAAACTTTGTATTACCTTTTCATTAATCAAGTTCAAGTCTTTATCTTTTAATCTTTAATCTCATCCTTCCTTTCTTTATTTTGATTGATTTTGGTATAAATCTCGTATGATCCGTGTTGTTCATCAATGATTTGTGCTTAAAAAGTTGATTACTTTTTATGTTTCCTTAAGTTTATACACTAATAAGCTTTAAGATCCTTGTTCTTATTGGCTTATTTGTTGATTTAGCTTATTTACTTTTTAAAGTTTTTACAAAAAGTTCATTTCTTTAGTGAGTAGATTAATAAGTTTGCTTATTAAAAGTTAGAAAAGTTGTTTTATTTGCTTACTTGATCAGCTTATTGTTAGATTCGAGTTAGTTTGGGTTTTAGCTTATCCTAATAGCTTATTTCCCTTGCTATTTACTCGAAATTGCACCGTTTTCGGAAAGGGCAAAGCCCTTTTCCGACCGTACATTCCGACCAAGGGTCACCGCTTCTTTCCGATCTATAGATCGGATAAGGGTTTTAATTTTTCCGATCTGCCCCATTTGCCTAGATTCCGATTTAGCATTTTGCCCTATATTCTGATTGTGGCTATTGTCTTTATTCCGATTGAGCAAGTTTAAGACATTCCGACCGTAGTTCCATTTTGAGATTCCGATTGGATCTTTTATCCTATATTCCGATTGAATTCAGTTTCGTATTCCGATTGGTATAATTCTTGAGTATTCCGATTGATCCCCTTTTGTCCACTTTCCGATCAGCATCCATATTACACATTCCGATCACTCGATCGGAATACATTCTGATTGAGGCAGTTTTCCCATTATTCCGATTCACTTGTTTTGTTTTGTTCCGATCTTACTTTCTTCTAGTCTTTCCCAATCAAGTCATATTTTTACAAAGTTTTCCAAGTGTTAGTTTTTATTGAATGTTCCTTAATTTTTCTAATATAAACTTTAAGTTTTCAAGCATTTATTTTTAAACTCGTATTTTTACTTTAATCATTTAAAGCTTTAAGTTTACTCTTCGACACTTGATTTATTGTTATTAGTTTAAAATAGATAAACAACCAAACTACTTTTTATTAACCAAGAACAAATCATTCCACTTAAGGCCGAGATCAATTCGAGAGGATTCCGAGAGACAAATTGAACCTAGCAAAAATCATAGTATCAGTGTGCCACCAAAGTAGTACTACATACCTATATATTTTCTTGTGGATATTAATTATTGCACCTCGAGAGAGATAATCTCTTCTCTCTCAAAAGTCGACCGAGAGCTCCTCTCTCATTCTTCGAGTTGAGTTGCATGCGCACCCGAGCGCGTGTACATATACCTTTTGGTGTACAACCCCTTCCTCCCAAATGGAAGAAAAAGAACAAGAACAACACCGTCCATCAAGTCGATCCCGAGCATCGTGCTTTGAAAAACTTACAAGAAGTCATGGTCGCCGTTGATAACAGACCATTGATTGAGATCCTTCCATCAAATGTGGAGAAAAATGCGGATGCTATTGTTATACCCGAGATACCCGCAAACACTTTCGAGCTTAAGACAAACATGATCAATATGGTTTCTTCTATTCCCTTCCTAGGGAGACCCATGGATGACCCCCATGAACACATCAAGAGATTCATGTCACTTTGCAATATACTTAAGTATAATAGGGTCCCTCCTGATGCTATTAAGATGATCTTATTACCTTTCTCCTTAGAGGGTAGTGGTAGGAATTGGTTAGACAAGCAACCTTCTATGAGCATTTTCACTTGGGAGGATTTAAAGAAGAAATTTGTGAATAAGTTATTTCCTCCTTCACGAACCACCGCCTTGAGAAAACAAATCATAGGTTTTCAAAAAAAGCAAGACCAAAACTTTAGTGAGGCTTGGGAAGAGTTTAAAGAGTTGTTGAGAAAGTGCCCAAACCATGGTTTTAACCAAGTTCCTCAAATCAACACCTTTTACAATGCTTTGAAATCTCACCATCAAGATTCCCTTAACTCGGCCGCGGGTGGGAACATTCTTTCAAAATCCACACAAGATACATGGGAGATCATTGAGACAAAACCCATGGTTCAAACAAATAATCAAAGAGATGAGGTGGTACATGTTGTTCAAGAGGGTACTTCTAGACCATATGAGAGTCAAATCCTTTCACAACTTCAAGAAATGAACCAAAGTTAAAAGATGCATCAAGCAATGATTCAAGACTTTATGAAGGTTTCCTTGAACAATTCTTCTACCAACAATGTCAATGCCATCACCTTATCTTGTGAAACATGTGGAGGTCCTCATTCCTAATTACAATGTGATAAAGTTCAAAACTTTTAAGGTGAATGCTATGCTTATCATGATGAACAAAGAGAGCACTTTAAACCTAACATCAACCCTAACCACCTATCTTACAAGTCTAACAATTACCTTACTCCACCCGGTTTCCCTTCCCATCAACCCACCCAAAACCAACCAAACCCTCCATAATTGCTTTAAAAAAATCAAGGCCAAGGGGAAATTACCAAGGAAACAATAACAATAGAGGGCCTAATAACTTTCATAATCAAGGGAACAACTTTCATGCAAATAACTAAGGGTTTCACCAACCACCTCCACCTTTCCACAACCAAGGATATAATTAAGGGTATGGGCAAAATGACACCTTTGAGTTACTTCAATAGATGAATCAAGAGACCGAAAGAAGGATTCGTGAGAGTGAAAAGAGGACTCAAGATCAATTGAGGGCTATGCATGAGGAAACAAACAAGAAATTTATGTTGCTTCTAAATCAAAGACCACAAGGTGCTTTACCCTCCAACACTCAAACCAATCCAAGGGCAAATGTAAATGCAATCACTACAAGGAGTGGGAAAACAACCATTGACCCTGCAATTCCTCCTACACCTCCTTTGGTCACTCCTACTACGGTTCCTCCTTGTGAAAAGCCTACACCTTCTAGTTCTACACCTTCAAAATCTACACCTTCCAATCTTATACCTGCTACTCCTTCACCTTCCACACCTATCAATAAAAAAACAAACAAAGAGAGTCCTTCAACAACTACCACTCAACCTTCACTAAAACCAAGTCTTCCATACCCTTCAAGATTAAGAAATGATAAGCTTAAGAACAAGGATGACATTCAAGTGTCTAACTTTTTGAGGATGTTTAAGCAATTGAATATCAACATATCTTTTACGGAAGATCTAGCTTACATGCCCAAGTTTGCCAAAATGTTCAAGGACCCTCTCTTAAATAAAGAAAAGTTGGTTGATATGCCTAACACGTCATTGAACAAAAATTTTTCCATAGTGTTGTTGAAGACTTTACCAACAAAACTTGGAGATCCGGGACGGTTTTTGATCCCTTGTAATTTCCCTAGGGTGGAAAATTGCATGGTACTTGCGGATCTTGGGGCAAGCATAAATTTGACGCCTTTGTCAGTTTGGAAACAACTCTCTCTTCACGAGCTCACTCCTACTAGGATGACCCTTGAGTTAGCAAACCGTTCAATAGCTTATCCGGTGGGGATTGCAGAAGATGTGTTTGTAGGAGTTGATAAATTCACATTCCCCACGGATTTTATGGTTGTTGACTATGACATGGACCCGAGAGTTCCTCTCATTATAGGAAGGCCTTACTTGAGGACGGGTTGTACTCTTATTGATGTGGCGGAAGGAGAACTAATTATGAGAGTAGAGGAGGAGAAAGTAGTGTTTAAGTTGGGGAAAGTAACTAAGAAGTCTCAAAGTTGTGAAACCGTAAACATTGTGGATGTTCTTGATGAGGTTTGTAATGAACATTTTCATGAAGCTTGCAAGAGTGATAATGAGAACATTCCACATGTAGAAACCGTAGCCTCAATTGCTCCCTCTTTAACATCATTTGGAGAGAGTGATTTCCTCTTAGAGGAATTTGAGTCTAACTTTCTTGGTAATGATGATTCTCCCATCAATTGGGAAGAAGACATTCTTACTATCCAAAAGTTACTCAATGAGGATCCCATTCCTTCACCTACTCGACAAGAGGTTACTAATGATGATCCATCATTAGTGAAACCTTTTATTGAGAGTCCACCTTCCCTAGAACTTAAGGATCTTCCATCACACCTTGAATATGCTTTCTTAGAGGGAGAGGACGAATTACCCGTTATCATAACCAAAGACTTGAAAGATGAGGAGAAGGATAAGCTTATAGAAGTTCTTAAGAAACACAAGAAAGCCATAGCTTGGAAAATATCCGACATAAAGGGAATTGATCCTAATTTTTGTAGTCACAAAATCCTTATGGAGGATGATTACAAACCCGCCATCCAAAACCAAAGAAGGGTTAACCCAAAAATCCATGAAGTCATCAAAAAGGAAGTTATCAAACTCCTTGATGCGGGTATGATTTACCCAATTTCCGACTCACCATGGGTTAGCTCGGTGCATTGTGTGCCTAAAAAGGGTGGCATCACCGTTGTGCCTAATGAGAACAATGAGTTGATTCCCACTAGACTTGTCACGGGTTGGAGAGTTTGTATTGACTATAGGAAGCTTAATGATGCTACTAGGAAAGATCATTTCTCATTACCTTTCATGGACCAAATGCTTGAACGATTAGCGGGAAATGAGTACTATTGCTTTCTAGATGGATTTTCAGGTTTTCCAAATACCCATTGATCCAAAGAATCAAGAAAAGACCACATTCACTTGTCCATATGGCACATTTGCTTATAAAAGAATGCCTTTTAGCTTGTGCAATGCCCCGAGGATATTTCAAAGGTGTATGATGGCCATTTTTCATGACATGATTGAGCACACAATGGAAGTATTCATGGATGATTTCTCGGTCTTTGGAGATTCATTCACTTTTTTTCTCTCCCATTTAGAACGTATGCTAAATAGGTGTGAAGAGACACGTCTTGTTCTAAATTAGGAGAAGTGTCATTTCATGGTCAAAGAATGGATAGTTTTGGGGCATAAGATATCCAAAAAAGATTTAGAAGTGGATCGTGCTAAGATAGATGTTATTGCCAAACTTCCCCCATCCACCACGGTGAAAGGAGTTAGGAGCTTTTTGGGTCATGCGGGTTTCTATAGGCGTTTTATCCAAGACTTTTATAAGATAGCAAGACCCATGACCCACCTCTTAGAAAAAGAGGCTCCATCCATATTCACACAAGAGTGTTTAGATTCTTTTGAGATTCTTAAAGAAAAGTTGACTTAGGCTCCCATTTCGGTATCACCAAATTGGGATTTACCTTTTGAACTCATGTGTGACGCTAGTGATTATGCCGTGGGGACCGTTTTAGGACAAAGAGTTAATAAGCATTTCCAACCTATACACTATGCGAGTAAGACAATGACGGGTGCTCAACTTCATTAGACCGCTACAAAAAAAGAGTTGCTTGCTATTGTTTATGCTTTTGAGAAATTTAGACCCTATCTTGTGCTTTCGAAGACCATAGTGTATACGGATCATTCCGCTCTCAGATACCTTATGACCAAACAAGATGCTAAGCCTAGACTATTGAGATGATTTTTGTTGCTACAAGAGTTTTCCATAGAAATTTGTGATAAGAAAGGAAGCGAGAATTTAGCGGCGGATCACTTGAGTAGACTGGAGCATCCTTTCCAAGGAGAATTACCTCATAAGGAAATCAATGAATCCTTTCCACTTGAGGAACTCATGTCTATCTCTTCACAAGAGGATGCCACCCCTTGGTTTGCAGATATTACAAACTATCTTGTGGGAGATGTGCTTATTGAGGGTCTCACTTCCCAACAAAATAAAAAGTTTCTCAAAGAAGCTAAATATTACTTTTGGGATGACCCTTACCTCTTTAGGGAATGTGCGGACCAAATCATAAGACGTTGTGTAGATGGGCCCAAAGCATTTAAGACTTTAGAAGCTTCCCTAATATAAAGATTTTGCATATGTGTACTCAATCGTTCTCGGTATCTAATCAAATTGATCACGGTTAAAAGTGGAATTATTGGTGTTGGTAACTAAAAAGGGGGAGCTTTTGGGTTATCTAATCTACTTGTAAACATAAAAGCTAAACATGTAAAATTAAACGAGAAATCTAACCTTGATTTTCTGAATAAACTGATCCTTGGAAAAATCAACAAGTTCGGAACACTCTTCTTCGTCGGATAAATCCCCTTTTTTCGGATAAATGGAGTTAATTCAGAATAAACAAGTATTTTCGAATAAACTCAATAAATTCGGAATAACATGGATTTTCAGAATAATTCAACTAATTCGGATTAATCAGCTTTTTCGGAATAAATGGCCCATTTTGGATAAAGCTAACCTTTTCGGAATTACATGATATTTCGGAATAATTGGCCTTTTCGGAATACAAGGGAAATTCAGATAAATTGATATCTTCGGAACATGAAGATCTTCGGAAAAAGTTATTATTTTCGGAATAAGGGAATGATTTCGGATAAACAGGTTTTTCGGTAAAACTAATTATTTTCGGATAAAACTAAAACTCGGATAAATCAAACTTTCTTCGAAATAACTGATTTTCAGATAATGGGATTTTTAATAAAAGTTTTTCTTCGGAATAATTGGTGTATCTTCGGAAAATAAAACCCTTTTCCGAAGATGGTTATAAGACAGATATCAGTAACAGACACGACCCAAAATAAGCTAAAAATAAGCACAACCAAATAAGCAATTAACCAAAACTAACACCAAATTTGATTTTTAGAAACACTAAATAAGCCACGAATCAAAAACTACAAAAACAGAAAATAATCAAAATATTTAAAATCAACTTTTAATTAAAAATATTAATCTATCAATCCAACTTAATTAAAAATAAGCCAAACACTAATAAATCAACAATAACAATAAGCTAAAGCATCCACCACATCAAAACCATAAGATCAATCACATAAACAAATCCATCACACAATTAAGATTAAACAACCTACATGATTAATTAAATCAACCACAAGATTAAGAAAGGAAGAATGAGAATTTATAATAAGCTTGATTAGATTAAAGATTAAGAATCAAAGTTACAAGATTAAGATGAAGGTTTAATAAGCTTGAAAGAAAAGCTAGAGAGAGAAAAAGTAAAACACACACTAATTACCTACTAAACTAGAAAAATAAAGACTAACTCTTTTTTAATGACATATGTGTAATATATATAGGGGAAGGGTAAGGTATTGTTTCTCCTCTCTTTCTTCTTGTCGTCTCGTCTTTTTAAAATAACTCGACTTTCTTGACTTTGTCTCGGGATTAGTCGAACGATGACTTGAACTTGTCTTCTAATTTTCTTCTTTTAGTAGACTTGGTCCTTCGACTTCGTTAAACTTCCGTCTTTAGACTTTTTCTTCGATAAATCTTCATAATAGGCCTTTGACTTCCGTTCTTCTTGCACTTATGATCTTTTGACTTCGTCTTTTGTCTTTTTCTTCGATAAAAGCCCGTGAAAGCCCGTGTTTTCTTCCTTTTTCATATTTTTGTCCTAAAACACAATAAAAACACAAACCACGCATAATTCCGCCTTTTACGACATTAAATACACATTTTGGTCATGTTATTATTAGAAATAAGTGGTAAAAGGATAAGTGTTTTCACACTTATTAAATCCCCTACACTTGACCATTGCAATGCCCTCATGCAATGCTTTAATTTCAAAGCACGGTTTATACTTTTCACCATAATTAACCCACCTTGGCCTTTATTAAATACTAAACACTAAGGAAACTAAAAAGATAGAAATATATACGAAATGCTTGAAGGAAGAACAAGTAAAGAGATCGAAGACTTACATTAGGGCTTTGGTTGTCATGAATGTTTATCACCCTCAAGTTTCACGTTCCCCACACCAAGCTTATAAACGAGATCACTGTTATTATAAGTTAGCAAACTAACACAAACTCATTGATTGTGGTAAATTACGTCCTTTAGGAAAAGGAGCGTAAAAGCGGAAAGTATTAAACAAATGATTTTAGGAAAAATCAAGTGTTAATGACCCAATGAAGTTCGTTTCCCGAGGAGGTATATGTGTGTGACTAAGATGTAAATGATTTGAGATTAATATTTGGTTTAGAAGGGGATGAGAAAAGAAGATGACGAAGACGTGAAAATTACTACTACAATGACAAAACGTAAAACTGTAAAAACTACAAAAATAAAAATTAATTCTAAAAATTACAAAAAATTCACCAAAAATTAAAATAAATAAACTAAGAGTTTACCAATGATCAAAACTTTTTCAACCCTTTTAAATAATTAAATATTCAATTTTTAAATGCTAATTAAAGCCCTAAAAATCAAATAAATTATCAAAAAGCCCAAATAAAGATTTTTCAATTAGTAAACCTCTAAAATAACCTAAAAAGATTAAAAATTATTTTTAGAAATTTTTAAACTAATAAAAACTATTTAAAATGATTTAAAAACTATTAAAACTTAAAATAATTATAAAAATTAATCTAAAAGTGATAAAATTATTCTAAAAGTTGCTAAATTCCTTTTTTAATAAGAAAAATGTAAAATTAGAAAAATGTGAAATTTGAAAAATAATAATAAAATAATAATAAAATAATATTAAAAATCCAAAAATTATAAAAAAATTCTAAAAACTTGCAAACTAGTTTACTTTAACCTAAATAAACAGAAAATCAAAGTGAAATGACCAGAATACCCCTATTGGGCCCTCAAATGGGCCAAAACCAAAAACAGTCAATCTTAATGGGCTTTTTAGCCCAAAAAGTCAAACTTGGCCCAATTGACTTGGAAAAACCCTATCTGACTCAAAATTTAATTCTAAGCACAAAACTCTAAAGGCCCAAAAGCTGAATGTGAGCTTATCACAGCTTAATAAGCAAACAACTTATTCTTATTGGGCTTTTTAGCCCATTAAGCAATAAGCTAATGCCATAAGCTCTAATTTGACACACAACCTTCTTTTGGGATGCTTATGAGATCTGTAAAAAGAAATTTTGAAAAAGCACACTCAATAAGCCAGAAATAAGCAAAGTATTATTTCACTAAAAGACAAAATAGTCGTTTTTGAGAAATAAGGCGCCTCAGGACATGATTCAACTTGCAAAAGATCACAAATGGACTCAATAAGCCAAAACAATCAACAAAATTCCAATAAGCAAAACCAATAAGTCAGAATAAGCCAATAAGCACTTATAAAAGAGTCAATTAAGTTGGTTTTCTAGTCAAACCCTAAAGTCAACCCACCAAATGCTCCAGTATGAACAAATGGGTCAAATAATGAGCACCTATTACAAAATCCAAGTTGTTTCTGGTTAAAATAAGCTATTATAGCCTATTGATAAGCTGAAACCAATTTTACACTAGCAGTGGTAACCAGTAGGGGAAAGGAGTTCCCACTGCTTTGACTATTTGACTGAGCTTTTTAGAGAGTTTTAGTTGGATTCAATTGGAAACAAAGGCACCCTTGTGATCAGTGAATCACAAGGAGTCAAGAGCAACAAGAAAATCCAAATTTGGTTCACACAATAAGCCACAAATGATCAAACAGTTACCAGATACAACACAGACATGGAAAATAAGCAGTTATGCAGTAATAAGCAGATTAAGCAAGAATAAGCCAACCAAACTTAACAGGATGCATACACAATCTATATAAACTATGAATAAACACAAATCAACTTGAATCAAACACTGAATCAAAGTAAACAACAAGATCAAAGCACAAAAAGTTACTATGAACAAGGTGCAATATGCAGACAAGTTTGCTGATCTATTTGACACTAGATCCAATTTCAAGCAGTCAAATCTCTTCTCCTGGTGTAATTAACTAAGGTTTAGCACTTGTTAGCCCTAGCCTAAGCTTAGATCTAGGTGTCCTCAAAATCCTAGCCAATTTTACCAAGTAACCAAGATTTTATACCCTATTTATGAATCAAGGTGTTTCAAACCACAAATATTACAGATAAATGACCAAGTATACCGGCAAAGCATATACCAACAGATAATAACACAAATCCAACACTTAACAAGCCACAAATCCTTCTTAAACAGTTAACCCAAACACCCCTTAAAAACCTATTTTCACAAATTTTCAAAGTATTATCCAGATTCAAACCACAAAACCAGTTAACAACACTTCAATAACATCAAATCAACACAAATAAACCAGAATCAACAATAATATCACAGATTCAAGAACAAACATGCAATAATCACCAAATTCAGAAAAATAAAGGAGAAAATGAAAAGGGAGAAGGATGCAAACCTCCAAGACCTACATCCAGGCCTTGGATTGTTTGAGCTGAGGTACTAGCAGAACAAGTACCAGCTTCCAATGCTGCTAAGATGAACAAACCAACAAAGTGAGATCAAATAACCAATAACTTTCTAATTTTTGAAGCACAAGCTTTATCACTTAAAACCTTGCCTCAAAAACCTTCAAACAAGATTATGGAACTCAGATTTAAGCTTATCAAACACCAACTTTTATAAATAACAGACAAGAACTCAAAATTTTCAGAAATTCAAACTTTATTTCATAAAAAGGAATTACAAAGATTTAAAAGCTAAAATATGGAACAAAGGGACTCTCACATGTTGAGGTCTCCTTTTATAGGCAAATGCCTGGCTAAACACTATTCACAAACCCTAGCACTGATTTCTCTAAAATGCCCTTGAGTCTTCTAGATCATTTGATGGAATGAGCTGTCCAAATGCATCCAAACCGTTTAAAGTAGCTTTGATATGAAGCAAATGATGTGGGCTGTTGATCTTGATACGTGGCAAGCCTTGGTGAGGAAGTTGTCACATGATGGTGAAACGGTTTGGGTGGTGGGGCCTCTTTGGTGAGTGGGGAAGAGAGTTTTAAGGTTGGGATGAGTTTCTGCTTGTGTGAATCACACGGGGGAACAACTAATTGCAATTTACCCTTTGTTGGTAAAAAGTTAATTCTGGGTTCTTACTTGCTACAGTAACAAGTTTTGATCCGTTTTCTTAGGGAGTGATTTGTTTGGCGCGTGTTTAGGGATTTGAACTTCTAAACTTGGCAGTTTAAGTCCTTGGCTTTTGGAAAAAGGTGTATAACAAGTATTTCAGCCTTAAAAACGAATTCCCTTTGTAAATAACTTTCACATCTTTACACTTTTGGCACAAACTTTTGGAAAAAGGTTTACAAGGGTTGTTTTTGCCATTTTGAGATATTTCAAGGGCTGATCTTGGACTTTGTTGATCTTCAAAGGTCTTGAATGTATCTTTGGCTTCATGAGGGACCATAATTGGCAATTTGGAACTGTTGAGGGACTAAACTTGCCATTTCTTCAAAGTTGAAGGACCATTTGTGTAATTTTGACAAACTTAAGGGACCAAACTTGTAATTATCAATATACAAGGGTTTTAAGTGTCATTTCTTCATTAAATGAGGATCAATCTTGTATGTCTTCAAGTCTTCAAGGGTATTTGTTGGATATTTCATGGATTAGGGCCCGGTTCTTTGTACGGCTTCGTTTCTCGTGTCCGTTTTTCCTTGTATCTTGTGATCTTTTGTCTTTTTCACGATATCCATACCTAAAATACACAAGTAAACAAACACAAGCATATATATGGTATATTATGACGTTTTTATGCATTAAAAGCCGGAAAAGAACGATGAGATCATGTATAAATGCCATCTCATCACTCCCCCATACTAAGCCATTGCTGTGCCCTCACGCAATGCTAGAATAAAGTATCTAAGCATCACCAAAGTTCAATTTTATTAACCTTTATTGAAGAGTAAAAGACTTGCAACATACTACGAAGATGTGTAAAGATATAATGTATGATTTTCATCACGAAAGTGACTTTTAGGGTCAAAGAATAGAAACAAGTAAATGTCCCTTAGAGTAAACTTCGTCATCCTTGATTGTCATACATTCCATGCTAAGTGCAAAAACGAGATCATTGTTGGTACAAGTCACAATGCTAACACTACTCATACGTCCAAATTGTGTAATACTTTTTCTCCCCGCAATCCTAGTTATTATAAAAAGAAATGGGTTACTAGTATTTTTTAACTATTTGTCATGGATCACAAGTGATTCATATTGACTTATTTGAGTAGTTATTAGTACGAAAGCAAAGTAGCACGATTTGATCGATAGTTAGCCGAAGGACAAAATCTTTTAAAACGGCTTCTCGTGTATCTCCTTAAGTTCATATCTTGGCATAACTCGTTTCACGATTTGAGACCTTTCTCGGACCGATATTTGGCATGTACTTCATACTTCAAATCTTGGGAAGACGTTCTTGAAATTATGGTCTTCTCTTCATATATTTGGAATTTCTTCACTTGACGTTTTTGAGAGATTCTTCACATTTGGACCACGACTTCATCATTTTTCTTCAATCTTTTCTTTGGATTTTGATATACAACGATCCGCCTCCTTTTCGGACTTGGATATATTTATCCTTATACCTTGTAAGGGTCTTTTTGGATAGACTTTCTCCATGATCTTTAGGGGAGTAATTGCTTTTCGTCGTGTGTCTCGATCCTTCATATTGATTTAGGAATAATGATACTTCACATCATCTTGGATATTTAGCAAAAAAGAGAGCTCCTCATGCCTTGTTAGGGCCTTTTTGGATGATCGCCAATCTTCACATCCCGCTTCAATAAGTTATGCCTTGGCTATGAACTCTATTCAACCCCGAGTAACTTTTAAACGATCTTGGCTAGAGGCTAAGTAACCTTTCAAATCGTACGACCTTACTTATTGCAATTATGATTTATTCCTAATGCATTGATCTTATAGGAAGAAAAAGACACAATTAAAAACATATGAGTTTTTGAAAGAACATTTTCATGTTCTACATTTAGCATGATCACTTGTCTAACTCTATCATCTCTCGTTCTTCACTATATAAAGACCTCTAATTAAAGAGACTCGTGAATACTTAGCCATGCAAGTCAAAATTAAGCCAAATTTGGATTAGCTTTCATTAAGACTATATCAAATCAAAGTTTAGGGTTTTCAAGCCACCTATAGGATCTTGCACTTTCTTGGACTTTTTCAAGTTTAGAGAATACGTTTTATAGTTCCCTTGATAAGTGACTTTCTAGGATCAATTATAGGAACTTGCGAAAAGTTCTTGTTCTTAACCCGTATGAGTTAAGACTTTCGCGTTTTAAAGCTCCCTATATAAAAGTCTAGCAAAACTTGAATTAAGCGGGTTAAGGAATGTAAATGGCTCCAAATACCCATCAAGTCAAAAATTATCTCTTATTCTACCCATCGGAATATATACATTCGTGTCTTAAAAACACTTATAAAAACTAAGAAAATTTTTTAAATTTGGCCATTTTTAGCCTTATTAGCAACTAAAACAAAACATTGAAAGTTGGAGAGCGTGAGGGCGTAGCAAAGCAAGTACCTATTCACCCCCCATACTAAAAGCAAACATTGTCCTCAATTTTTCGAGTCTAAAGGTGGAGCACCCCCATACTAGAGACGAAGAATCGAATGCTTAGGATCTAGCATGGAAAGGGTGATCAACAATATATCTAAAGCCGTTTATTAAGTATGCTAAAAGATAATTGTTAGAACAATAAAGGATATGTCATGGATTCGTGAAAAAACTTCTTCAAGCAAACGATGGAGGCTCACGTAAACGGACACGGGAGTCTTCAATCGTAGATGATTGATGAGACTGCTTTTATACATAGTCTCATCGTCCAAATAGGGCTTAAAATGCATTAAATATCATCAAAATACCCAAATATATGCTTGTGTTTGTTGCTTGTGTATTTTAGGTACGTATATTGAGAAAATGACAAAAGATCACAAGAATCAGTTAAAAACGAATACGGGAAACGAAGTCGCACGATGAACCAAGCCCTAATGAAGAATTTTCCAAGAAAACCCTTGAAGATTTGAAGAATTATGAAGAAGGGTCCTCCAATATGGAAGAATTGACACTTTATACCCTTGTATCTTCATAATTACAAGTTTGGTCCCTAAAGTTTCTCAAAATTACAAAAAGGACCCTTAACTTTAAAGAATTGGCAAATTTAGTCCCTCAACAAAACTAAATTGTCAATATTGGTCCTCCAAGAAGTCAACAAACAAGTCAAACCTTGAAGAATGAAGAAAATGCCAAAATCAGTCCTTCAAATATCATCAATTTGCATGTTAAGTCCTTAAAACAAGTTTAAAAACTTGTTGTGCCAAAACTGCCAACTTCCCAAAGTTGTTTTTCAAAGGAATGGAATTATTTGCTGTTTATTACAAAGTGAAGACAAATGGGGACTTGAGGGGCCATTTCTGCCAGACCACCAAACCACTCCCCACCAATCATTCAGCCACATCACCCCACTCCACCACTCACAGCACACCACCTCACCTCCTCTCACACGTCACCCTCCACTCACTTATTAAACTGATTTAATTAATCAGTTTAAACTTCCCTCCAAACAACTTTTTAAATATAATCACCCCCATTTCAGATTAAACCCACCCTTAATCCACCCATAAACCCTAAAAAACCCAGGCTTAATTAACTTCATATCAAAGGGGTTTTGGTTATAATTCTCCAGATTGCTAATTAACCATCACCTAAACCAAACCCAACTCCCAAATCACCCATCACTCTCACCCATGTGATACCTTGGCCCTCCCCTTCACAAGAAAACAAAAGGTTGACAGCAAAATCAACAACTCACAACATTTTCGTGTCCCCAAAGACTCCTTTTGATGGACAAGATCATTTTATCCAGCTTGCATCAACAAACAGCCAAAAATCATCACATGGCATCAAGTCAAATTTCAAAAATTTTCAAAGATACTTAAAAGATGCGAATTTATTCAAGGGCAAAAGTGGAAGTTTATATCATTAGGGTTTTAGCTTCTTTTCAGTTCTAGAACAGATGTAAGCCTCTATATAAAGGCCTTATAGGACTTAGTTTAAAATGTTCTTGATTTTTCTCCTTTTTCACAAGCCTTGTAAATCCAGTTTATGAAGGAATATAAATGGTGTTGAGTTTGATGATGAGAAAGATTGAGTACCTTTTACATTTCATGTTGTGTGTTGTTTGAAAAAGTTTTTTCAAAAAGGCATTTTAAGTTTCTGTTTTCAAGTTTTTCAAGTTCTTAAATCCGTTTTTTCAGTTGAGCTAGAAAGTTTATAGGCCACATAAGCTAATCATTTGATCTCTTATATGACCATAGAACCCTGATATCCAAGGGATATCAAGATTCAGTGGATATAACCTTGGATAAGAAGTGTTGTGAGGTGGAACTTTTCTTGCTAAGTTGGCTCTCTTAGTTTATTTTACACTTTACTGTATCAAAAGCTACACGCCAAAAGCTTGTAGCCCTTGATACTTGCAGTTGTTCCTGGTCTTGTGGTGTATGTGCAGGTAACAAGAAGGAAGAAAGCTTCCATTCTTACCCATTCCCTTTTCACTTTTTACCAAGCATTTGGCATCCCCATTACAACAAAGTTCAGCACAAGCCACCAGCTTGTGGGAGGTGACTTTTCAGTCACTGTTGGGCCTGGATGTAGGCCCAACAAGGTAGCTTCCTTGTTTCCTTTTCCAGTTTCCAAAAATTCTAAATTGTGTGATTTGGTGAGTTTGAATGATAATTGTTAAGTGTTTATTTAAGTGTTCAGTTTATTGTTTGCTTATGCATGTTAGATGTTTATATGCATAATAGATTAGGTTTAAATCAGTTTGCTTGAGTTTTGTTAAGATTTGGTTTGAAAAAGTGGTTACTGAAATTATTAAGGAGTGTTTGGATTTGCATATCAACTTAACTTCTTGGCAAAATTTTGTGTTAAAACCTGTTTGAATATACTTCTTAGGTGGATAATAGGTGTTGTTGTTACTTGTCTTTCAGTTTGGTAGGATTTTGAACAAAGTTACATGTTATAAAAGTTGGAAAAATGCTTAAAATCAGTAACTGCATCTTGTGCATGTTTTTGTGAGAATTTGTGCCTAAGATCTTGCAATCTGTTAGAGATAGGATTAAGTAGGATTGTGTATTACTTGTATGACATGTTATTGATTAGTATGCAAGTTATTAGAATTTGAAATTCGGATTTGTGTCATATAGATCAGTTATTGTTCATCAGAAACATAAGCCATATCAGAAACATTTTTGGTGCAATTTTGTGCTTGATTTTGTGTTATACTTGCTTGTTTTGTGTTTGCTATTGACTCCCTATACTCAACTGAGTATAGGGGTGCCCTCTTGTCCATCAAAAACACCATAAAAATCCAAGAACAAGACTTCTTGTTTAATTCTTCACAAGTGAAGAAGTATTCTGTTGAGTCATAGGATCTAGACTCATCTGGGATATGATAACAATGATTGTAAGCACAACGGAATATAATAAAGAACACAATCAAAGTTATGAACAAGGCTTTCTTATTCATAAAATACTAATAACTACTAGCTCCTGGTGCCTTATAGGCTTGACACCAGGAGGACGCACACACACCTCTAGTTTACATTGTATGTCAATCAGTGAATAACCATGTGTGCCTAATCCTCTTTATATAATAGAGGTACTAGGGTTACATCACAACCCTAGCTTATTATCAAAGCTAACCTAATATTACATATTAGGTCCTTATTGTTTCTTCTATCTTCATCTCTGTCTATAGGTTTTGTAATCATCAAATCTGTATGTCCCAACAATCTTCCCCTATTTGATATTACAAAACAATGCGCATGAAGAAACAATGCTCGAACATGTCATCACGATAATAAGCTGCACATCTAACTATTCTTCCCCTTTTTGTAATCAGCAAATAGGGTCTTGTGCAACTCGTAGACGCTTCCCCTTAAGTGATGCATGTAGATGGTTAAGTATATAAACAATCATACTAACCATCTCTTGAATCTTGAACTCAGTGGCATAGATAATTTCTTCCTTCAGTATGAAAAAGACATGCTTATTACAATATCATGTAATAAAACGTCTTTGAATAATTCTTGTAGTCAATATATGCATGGCGATCACATGCAATGGCCGATAGTCTCAGTGAGCTCTGACGGATCAACCAGAAACCACTCGATGCTTATGATCATGCTAATTTTGTGATGATCATATCATGAACTGTATGGTATCATATGCCCCCCAAATATTTGTAAAAGTGCGTGTAACTGTTCCAGTTAAGAATTATAGCATAAACTGAATCACCAAAACGATCTATACCCCTCGTCAAGATGAACTCCCCTTTTTTTTTTTTTTTTTATGAACAGCAGGAACCAGCAAAACCACCAAAAGAAAACATAACGTACCAGTAGGAACGACCAGTAGTAACGACCAGTAGGAACGACCACTAGTAACGACCAGTAGGAGCGACCAATAGGATCCGACTAGTAGGAATCTACCATGAAGGCTAAGCTTCCCCTCGATCCATGTATGCTTCCCCTGAAGAAATGCATGTCCAATCCGATAGGTACCTTGGAGTGATCACTGATGAAGAAGATCAAGTAGAACCAATTTGATGAAGAAGTGGAACCTCCCAAACTTGTGTCTTATATCATGCATTTTATCCAGTTTTTGGTACACGGGAACGGATAACCCTCACAACTATGAGCCAGCTGTTAGCTATAACAATATATTTAGTCAAAATGATATATTTTTGATCAAAATGACAAGGTGTATTGCTCACCAACAGTTTTTGGTACATGGGAACTGCTAACCTTCACAACTATGAGCCAGTTGTAAGCTGTAACAATATATTTAGTCCAAAGACAAGGTGTATTGCTCACCAAAATGCTGATATAATAAGAAACAAATTTGTGAAACTCAACTACAACATCAAATAAATAATAAAGCATCAACTTTAATGACCAGAAGGAACCATAGCTCACCAGTAGCAATGACCAGTAGTAACGAAAACCTACCAGTAGCATCTCGAACCCCGTTCTATATATATATATATATATATATATATATTGTTTTTTAAAACCAACTGTCGCCGAAGCTGTTGCTGTTTCAAACATGGCTTCCTCCAATACTTTAGCGACTTGGAATTCGTCACTGTTGCTGTTGCAAATCTGGTGATACTCAAAATAGTATGGACGGATGCACTTTAAGTTATCTGACATTAAGTAGCCCAAAATTACGCTACATCAAGCCCAAATGACTTTATCCAGCCTACCACACCTCTCGGATCACAAATAAAGTCATATCTTATGAAACTATGCATCCATAATAGTGTCCATATAGATTCACACGTATTTGACTTGATTATTTAGGATAGAAAATATAATTCAATCCCTAAAAATCAGCATTATGACCCCACGAACTGCATATATCACGTCAAAAGAGGAAAATGCCCATAAAATTTAGGAAGTAATAAACCACGTTACCATAATTCCATATCGTCCTTGTTTTGCCATATTGTGAATATATGAAGAGATAACTCATGCATGCATGATATCTTTTTCCATAAATCATCTTCCATAATTTTCGTACCATATCACACATTATCCCTACACTTTAGCAATCTCAAAACTATGTTGACGAGAGGATCATATCACGTCTCATATATTCCCCAAGAATCACGCACATTTATCTCCCAAAGGTCAAGTTGACTTCACGTGACTTTCTCCTTAATATACGTAGACCATATCACGTCCAAATTGAGTCACACGTTTCTATTTGCTTCTCCTTAAAATTGATTCACACGTTTTCCAAAACTGAGTCATATCACGTCCAAATATATTCCACAAAAATAGGAATTAAAAGCCCAAAGTTATGCAGACTTTTGAGAGCACCAGGAATGAAGTTCACCAATATCAAAAAGAAACAATAGTACCTTGTTATATCCTGACGAGATACACTGATATGAAGCAGGGATCACCGTACTTTCGATTCGTAGCCAATGTGAACAGAAAAGTACAAAACAAACCCTTTTGACAGCATCTGCTCTTCGTCTGAATAATATCCTTCTACCAAAACCATGACTATGTAGATCATGCATCATCCGCTTCCATAGTATTTGAATATTCTCTTACCTGACCCACAATTCTCACTCACGATGTTTTTACAAATATCATGGGACCACAAAGCAGCATCATGTGCTATCATAATCACACGTTCTTAATATATTCGTATTGATTTGCATCTTGGCAGACTTTCAACATATGCATTCTAGGGTTTATAAAACCCCAACGATCTGCCACATCCTGTGTTCGAGCCTGCTGTTTACCCAAGTCATGATCAAAACATTCCCTTCTGCTCAAAACACCAATATAGGGTTTCCAACAGAAGACACCATGCACACAAATTTCTTGATTGGCAGCAATGTTAATAATCAATCTAAGGTTTTTAGATGGAGTACACCAAAACCCTAAATCAATCAGCAGCAATAATCAGTTTCTACAACAGCAACATCATGCACAAATCATCAACAAGCCACTTGTTATTCGTTCTGAGCAGAAACAATAATCAATTCTAGGGTTTCACAAACATAAAACCCTAAACTGAAAATCGTGTGAAGATCACAGCAGCCATAAACACCAAAGATCACACTAGGGTTCATCGTTGATTCAAGAATCAACTCCCCATGGCCAGTATGATCACCATCAGCAGCAACATCAAAGTACCAGTAGCAACATGATAGATCAGCAACAGAACAACGAATCATCTAGGGTTTGTTGGGAAAAACCCTAGATCAGCAACTTTATTCATATAAAAACATAAAATAATGAAAACCTTGTAGATCAACCAGATCGAGAGCCAACAAGCTCTGATACCACTTGTTGAGTCATAGGATCTAGACTCATCTGGGATATGATAACAATGATTGTAAGCACAGCGGAATATAATAAAGAACACAATCAAAGTTATGAACAAGGCTTTCTTATTCATAAAATACTAATAACTACTAGCTCCTGGTGCCTTATAGGCTTGACACCAGGAGGACGCACACACACCTCTAGTTTACATTGTATGTCAATCAGTGAATAACCATGTGTGCCTAATCCTCTTTATATAATAGAGGTACTAGGGTTACATCACAACCCTAGCTTATTATCAAAGCTAACCTAATATTACATATTAGGTCCTTATTGTTTCTTCTGTCTTCATCTCTGTCTATAGGTTTTGTAATCATCAAATCTGTATGTCCCAACATATTCCTTGTGTTCATCAAACTAAAAACCAAACTGGGCACGTTTTTTATTCTTTTAGCTTTTAATCTAGCTTAAATTGTATCCGAAGTGTGTTTTAGAGTGAGTTAAAGTTATTGGATTAAGTTTTTAAGTTAAAAAATTTTTTTTCTTCCAAAAAGCTCCTTGGCCTGGACTCGAACACGGGACCCCTCGTTGGAGGACTATACGTGTTAACCAGTGATCCAAGTGCTTTTCTCTGTCATCCTTCCCACCCTTTATTCATTTAATGCCTTTTAATTTGTCTTAAGTTTAAATAAGCCGTAGCTTAATAAGCTTATAAAAGCTTATTGGAAAAGCTTTTTTGCTTGATTTCATTTTTCTTAGGATTGTTACTTAGTTTAAGACTTTTCTGGCCAAAAATTTGATTTTTCTCTTTCTTTATTCATTTTTTATTAATTTTTCTTTACCCGTTTTTATTTAATTAGATTAAAAATAGCAAAAATAGTTTTAAAATTTTATAAAAAATGTTTTTAGGTTTTATTTAAGTAACTTGAGGTTTACAGCCATTTAAGTTTCTAAAAAGTCTTATTTTTGATTTTATAGGATTTTATGGTTTTTAACCAACTTTAAAATTTAATATAAAATTATTAAATAGGTTTTAGAAACTTTTAATTGCTTTTTTGTCTTGGTTACATTATTTAAGATTTTTGGTAATTTTTTAGAAATTTTTTATAAACTTTGAATTTTTTTGAATATTTTAATATTATTTTATTATTAAAAATTGAAAGTTTGATTTTTTAAGTTTTTACATTTTTCCTTGATTGTAGTCACTTAATTAGGAGTTTTGTAACTTTCCAAATATTTTTAGGACTTTTCAATTAATTTCTAGAATTAATTTAAGTTTTAATTGATTTTAATAGTTTTTAAGTATTTAAAAATAGTTTTATTTGGTTTTAAAATTTTAAAAAATACTTTTTAGCTTAATTAGGTTATTTTTGAGGTTTACAAACTTTAAAATCTTGTTTAGGGCTTTTTAATAATTAATTGTGATTTTTAGGGCTTTAATTAGCATTAAAAAGTCATTATCTAATTAATTAAAAGGTTTTAGCAAGTTTGGATTTTTTGTAAACTCTTATAATGTTATTGTGGTTTTTTAGTAATTTTTAGGAATTTTTAGGTTAAAATTTTAATTTTTGCACTATTTACAGTTTTACGTGATCGCCTTTTTCGTCTTAGTTTAATCCGTCTTCGTAACCGTCTTCCTTTTCTAATCTCATTTCTTTCTTTCTTTTTCAATCATATAATCACAAATCAAAATCATCTCTTAACACAACGCACTAGCCTCCTCGAGAACGAACTCACTTTTAGGGTCATTCACACACGGTTTTCCTAAATCGTCGTGCCTACTTGTCCTATTTGTCATCCTTTTCCTAAAGGGTAGCAAAAACTCTACAATCATTTTGGCGCCGCTGCCGGGGAGGCGTTTTGTGTTTTGATTTGGAAATTGTTGTTTTTATATATAGCCATAATAGCTAATTGTATTAGTAGCACTCTACTAATACGTATTATCGGTTTTCGGTTTTTTGTGAATACTATTACTATATTGTATACGTAGAACAATTAATTTACAAATACTCCAAATACATGAGAAATCACAACCTTGACTTGGGAGGTCATTACCCAATCATTGTATTCGAATCTCAAACCAAAGAAAAAAGGCAAAAATAGATAAATACTTTCGTGAAGCTCGATTTTGAAAAATACAAACTATAAGGTGGGTATAAGGCGGTTGTATTTCACGACCTAAAGGAAAAAGGCTCTTAAGTGCTTCGCGCCGCCTCGTTTCCTCCTCTTGCTTGTGCGTATTTTGATATTGAAAGCTAATCGAGGGTTTTGCCGCCCAAAGTATTACTTAAGTATCATATATATTTTCTTGGTTTCTATTGATTAAACCCTCTTGAACGATTTGGTGTTCCACCATCGTTCTAAAGTCATCGAAGGCGTTCACTTCACGTGATCGTTTTCATTCCTTGAGGCTTCTTTAATCGAGAGATTTGATTAAGGAGGAGATTTGTAGATTTGTGTCTCCCTAATACATTCCAAAAAAATCAAAAAAAGTAAAAACAATCAAAAACCACAAAAAAATTGAAAAAGTAAAAACACCAAAAAGAATCTTCTTTGCTCACCCTCTCGTTGTACGTGACGTTTATGCAAACTCGCTCCAAAGCAAGACGTGCTCGTAAACGAAGAAACAAATCAACCACTCCTTCTAGTGAGGAGTCTCCTATTGACGAACCCATTGTAGTGAAAGAAGCACCCATGGCTAATCGAACTATGATGGAGTTGCTTCAAGCACCCACCGAGGGTTATGGAGAAGCGATTGTGATTCCCGCTATCCTTGCGGAGAATTTTGAGGTTAAGACGGGTTTGTTGTCCATGATTCAAAACAACAAGTTTCGAGGTGACGAAAAGGACAACCCTCATAACCACATTCGCCAATTTAATCGTCTCACCGCCACTTGCAAGTTTAAGGACGTCTCTAACGACTCGATTAAGATGATGCTTTTTCCGTATTCCTTAGCGGGGCCCACAAAAATTTGGTTAGAGAAAGAGCCACCCAATTCTATATTGACGTGGAAGGATCTCGTTTCAAAATTCGTGAACCAATTTTTTCCGCCCTCTAAGACTACGCATTTGAAAAATGAGATTTCAAAGTTTTCGCAAGAGTATAATGAGAGTTTTTCAACGGCTTGGAATAGGTTTAAGGAAATGTTGCAGGAATGTCCTCATCATGGTTTTTCCGACTTGCATCAAATTGACACGTTTTACAATGGCTTGAACGATCATGTGCGTGATTATCTTAATGCCGCCGCGGGTGGTAATTTTTTGTGTAAGACGGTCGAGGAAGCATTGTTAATCATTGAGAATAGGTCTAAGGTCTATAGTCCTCGTAGCACGTCGAGTGTTCGTAAGACTTCGTCTTCGCCTTCGCCTTCATTGTCACACACCGTTGATGCTTGTCAAATCGAGGCTAATTTGGAGAACAAGATTTTTGATAAGCTTAAGGGATTGTTAATTGAGTTTAAAGTTGGTGAACAACCCACTCCCGCTACGGCTAAAGCGGTTGAGGTTTCTTGTATGTATTGTGGTGGAGCTCACGATTATTCCGAGTGCATTACCAACGGTGGTAACACTTCGAGTGCCTTCGCGGCCGCGGGAACTTATAACCAAAACGGTCAAGTTCCCCGCACTAATCAATTGACTCCACCAGGTTTTCCACCAAATCAAAATGCTAACAATTATCGAAACAATCAAGTTGGTTACCAAAACAATCAAAGGAACAATTACAAGGGTAATAACAACTATGGGAATCAAGGAAGTAGTAGCCAATTGCAAAATCAAAACCAAAACCGTAATTTTCAAAACACAAGTCAAGGTCTTCAAAATGTTTACACTAAAGAACTTCCCATGGACTTTTTGAATTACGCTACGGCAAATGATAAGATTTTGGAAAACATTCAAGAGCAATTGGCTAGTCAAGCTAGGGACACGGCTAAAAACACCAAGGAGTTAGCTAATTTTGTGAAGGAAAATCTTAACATGAGAAATGAGTTGAAAAATGATTTTGCTAATCAAATTAGAGGTCAAAACAATAAAATTGAACAAAGTCATGCTAGGCTTGAACAAAGAATTGACCAAAAAGCCGCTAGTCAAGATCTTAAGTTTAATAGTCAAGATGCTAAGCTTAATGCCATTTTAGAAGCCGTCATGGGGAACAAAGCCTCTACTTCGGGAAGTTTGCCTAGTAACACCGTATCAAACCCGAAGGGAGAGATGAAAGTGATTACCACACGAAGTGGTAAGGCACTTAAAGAACCGACTCCTCAACCAATTACTCCAACGGTGGAGGAAATTGAGGAAGAACCCGAGGTGGTGGTCGAAAAGGAGCATATCTCAAGCCCACAAAGTACCGCTCATGCAAAGTACCGCTCATGCCACACCTACGGTCGACCCTTTACCAACATTGGAACCCGAGATTCCAAAGGCTATGCCTATGCCCCAACCCACACCACCCTTGCCTTACCCATCGAGACTTAGGAAGGAGAAACGACAAGAGCGCGACAATTACCAATTCGAGCTTTTTATGAAAATGTTTCGTGATTTGCACCTTAATGTGAGTTTCGCCGATGCTTTTGTCATGATGCCTCGATTTGCCGCTAACTTTAAGAGTATGTTGAACAACAAGGAGAAATTGCATCAATTTTCTAGTTGTTCGTCGGTTTATCTTAATCGAATACCTCAAAAAGTCGGTGATCCCGGTAAATTTTTGATCCCTTGTGCAATTCAAGATATGGAAGAATGCTATGCCTTGGCCGATCTTGGTGCTAGCATTAATTTGATGCCACTTGCAATCTTCAAGTCGCTCAATCTTCCTAATCTTACTCCTTCACTAATGTCTATCGAGATGGCCGACCATTCCACGATTCGTGCATGTGGTTTGGCGGAATACGTGTTTGTGAAAGTGGGGAAGTTCTACTATCCCGTAGACTTTATCGTCGTTGATATCCCCACGGATCCTCAAGTTCCTCTTATTTTAGGTCGTTCGTTTTTAGATACGTCTATGGCTTTGATTGATGTGCAGGCTAGAAAGATCACCTTACGTTTCAACGACGAGGAACTTGTTATAAACGCAACTCAAAATTCTCAACTTTCTCATGTTTATTCCGTTGCTACCATAAAACTTGTTGATATGATCGACGTGGTTTGCGAGAAATTTTCACAAGAAGTTCTAGGGTTTGGTGATGAAGACACTAGTGGCAATCCCACTATGTTAGATCCAATTCTTGATAATTCGACACCAACCTTCACTCCATTTGAAGGTGGTGGTTTTACGTTGGAAGAATGCAATGTTCCACGTACTTGTAACGAAGACCTCGACAACGATGAGGACTTCTTGATTATCAAGGATTTTCTTAACGATTTCCCATTTCCTCCACCCGAGGAGGTAATGAGTATCGAGCCCAAATCTTCACTTGAGGAACCACCTATCCTCGAGTTGAAAGATTTACCTCCTCACCTCGAATATGTCTATTTGGAGGAGGACGACAAGTTGCCGGTTATTATTGCGAAGGAACTTTCGAATGATGAAAAAACCGCACTTGTCGATGTTCTAAAGGACCACAAAGGGGCAATTGCATGGAAGTTATCCGACATTAAGGGAATCGATCCCAAGTTTTGTACCCACAAAATCTTAATGGAGGAGGATTTCAAGCCCACAATCCAAAGTCAAAGGAGGGTGAACCCCAAAATTCACGACGTCATCAAAAAGGAGGTCATTAAACTCCTTGACGCGGGAATGATTTACCCTATTTCCGATAGCCCTTGGGTGAGTCCTATTCATTGTGTCCCTAAAAAGGGAGGGATGACCGTTGTGCCAAACGATGCCAACGAGTTGATTCCCACTGACTCGTGACCGGATGGAGAGTGTGCATTGACTATCGAAAGTTGAATGAAGCCACTCGAAAAGACCATCTTCCCTTGCCCTTCATGGACCAAATGTTGGAGCGTCTTGCGGGAAATGATTTTTATTGCTTTTTAGATGGTTTTTCCGGTTACTTCCAAATTCCCATCGATCCTCGTGATCAAGAAAAAACTACGTTTACGTGTCCATATGGAACGTTTGTCTATCGTAGAATGCCATTCGGACTTTCTAATGCACCGGGAACCTTTCAAAGGTGCATGATGGCTATTTTTCATGATATGATCGAGAAGATGATGGAAGTCTTCATGGATGACTTTTCCGTGTTTGGTAATTCGTTTACTTCGTGTTTGTCGAACCTAGAGAGAATGTTAAAACGTTGTGAGGAAACCAACCTTGTGCTCAATTGGGAAAAATGTCATTTTATGGTTAAGAGTGGAATCGTCTTAGGGCACAAGGTCTCGAAAGCGGGGATTGAGGTAGATCAAGCTAAGGTAGACGTCATCGCCAAATTACCTCATCCCAAAACCGTTAAGAGAGTTAGGAGTTTCCTAGGCCACGCGGGCTTTTATCGTCGATTCATCAAGGATTTTTCAAAGATTTCTCGACCCATTACACATCTTCTTGAAAAAGAGGCACGTTTTGTCTTTGACGAAGATTTTGTACGAGCCTTTGAAATCCTTAAGAGGAAACTAACCGAAGCTCCCATTCTTGTTGCTCCCAATTGGAACCTCCCCTTTGAGCTCATGTGTGATGCTAGTGATTACGCTATTAGGGCCGTTTTGGGGCAACGTCATGATAAGCACTTCTTGCCTATTCACTATGCTAGCAAGACGATGACCGAGGCTCAACTAAAATACACTACAACGGAAAAGGAGTTCCTTGCCGTGGTGTATGCATTTGAGAAGTTCCGACCTTATCTCGTCTTAGCTAAATGCATAGTGTATACGGACCATTCGGCTATCAAGTATCTCATGGCAAAGCAAGATGCTAAGCCTAGATTACTTCGTTGGATTCTCCTCCTTCAAGAATTTGATCACACCATCGTTGACAAAAAAGGAGCCGAGAATCTAGCGGCCGATCATCTTTCTCGTTTGGAAGATCCTCATCAAAGTGTTTACGAGCCCAAGGAAATCACCGAAACATTTCCGCTCGAGACACTTGGTTTAGTGAATTCTAAGCTTGATTCTTCCACCCCATGGTTTGCGGACTTTGCAAATTACCATGCGGGTAACTTCATCATTAAGGGTATGACGACTCAAGAAAAACGAAAATTCTTTCGTGACGTCAAGTTCTACTTTTGGAACGACCCTTACTTGTTTTGAACTTGTGCGGATCAAATCATCCGACGTTGTGTATTTGGCACCGAAGCTTCTAACATCCTTAGAGCTTGCCATAAGGGACCCACGGGTGGTCACCACGGTGCTAATCTCACGGCTAAGAAGGTTTTTGATGCCGGCTTCTTTTGGCCTACTATTTACCGAGATGCACAAGATCTTGTGAAGTCTTGTGATTCATGCCAACGACAAGGAAAAGCCTCACAAAAAGATGAAATGCCACAAAATATCATCCAAGTGTGTGAGATCTTTGACGTTTGGGGTATAGACTTTATGGGGCCGTTCCCATCATCTCGTGGTAATAAGTACATCCTTGTTGCGGTTGACTACCTATCTAAGTGGGTGGAGGCCAAAGCCTTGCCCACCAATGATGCTCGTGTGGTAGTTAAGTTCTTGAAAAGCTTGTTTTCTCGGTTTGGAACCCCTCGTGCTATTATAAGCGATCGTGGAACCCATTTTTGTAACGACCAATTCGAAAGGGTTCTAAGGAAATATGGGGTTACACATCGGCTTTCTACGGCTTATCACCCATAAACGAGTGGGCAAGTCGAGGTTTCAAACCGAGCGTTGAAGAGGATCTTGGAGAGATCCGTTGGGGAAAACCGACAATCATGGTCGGATAAGTTGGATGAGCTTTATGGGCCTTTAGGACCGCTCATAAGACGCCCATTGGGTACACTCCCTATAAGCTTGTGTATGGAAAGAATTGTCATTTGCCTATTGAATTAGAACACAAGGCTTATTGGGCCCTAAAGCACTGTAATGATGATATGGAGACCGCGGGAAAACACTAGAAAATGCAATTGAATGAATTAGATGAATTGAGAGACATTGCTTATGAAAATTCATTGATTTATAAAGAGAAAACTAAAAAGTTGCATGATTCTAAAATTAAAAACCGGGTTTTTAACATTGGGGATCAAGTTTTGCTTATTAATTCAAGATTGAAAATCTTTTCCGGTAAATGAAATCCCGTTGGTCCGGTCCATTCACCGTGACTCAAGTGTTTTCGTATGGGACCATCGAGCTAGCTCAAGATGATGGTCCTAACTTCAAGGTGAATGGACATAGGTTGAAGAACTACTTTGGCGGGGAAGTTCCATCCTTGAACTACCTCGACCAAGTCACCTTCCCCAATGATAATTAGTATTGAGGGGATCGAGTCGAGCTCATGACTCGGTAATCAAAAACGAGGTGCCTCGTGGGGGAGTCCCATGCTTATCCTATGTACATATTATCGCTTTCTAATGTAGCTTACGTGTGGGGATTTGTGCCCTTCCAACCTTCGTGGTTGTTTGTGATATGTGGTTTTTAGATCATGATCTACACGATTGGAGCCTCTCGTGTTCGTTTTATGGGAGCACTCGATCGTTTACTTTGGAGACATTTCTCAATATCCATGATATATCCTTTGATGTTCTAACCTTAGGTTTTTAGCACACTTCATAAACGACTATTAATTTAATGGTTACACCCTTTCCATGCTACATTAGGCATTCGACTACGTCTCTAGTATGGGGGTGTTTGCACCCCTAGACTCGAAACATTGAGGACAATGTTTAACTTTAGTATGGGGGGGTGAATAGATACTTGCCTTGCCAAACCTTCACGCTTTCCAAAGTTTATCTTTTTGTTTATCGTTTTGTTGCAAAATAAGGCTAAAAATGGCCAAATTTTAACATTTTTCTCATGTTTTATAAGTGTTGAAGACACGAATGTAGGTTTTCCGATGGCGAGAATAAGAGTAATTTTTGACTCGACCGTGCGTGTTGAGCACTTAGCTTTGATTCCTTAACTACACATTAGGCTAAGTATCTTAAATGAGGACGAGAAATGATAGAGTTAATTATAAGTTACTATGCTAAACGTAGAGTACTCGTATTCTTTCAAAAACTCATGTGTTCTCGTTGTTTGCTTATTCTCCCTTCGCATGTAAATATATATTTTTTTGCTTAATAAATATTGACTTAGCGGTTTAGTTAGGATTGTTGGGTTTCTAGTCTTTTCTAGTAGCTTCCGTGTAATTAAATTGGGAAGACATTAAGGTATCGCCAGCGTCACGGTTTTGAAGTATTGGCACCCGAATAATCGAAAGCTTCACCCAATAATAAGATTTCAAGTGCTCACCTAAATCTAGCAAACAATTTAAAGCCCCACAAGGCCGAAAAATCTATGCAAAATTGAAAGTGAATCAAGCCTTAATCTTCGAAGCTTTAAAGATCCAAAATTCACTTTAGCGTGAGGATATACGTCTTTGGCTAATAAAACCACCGATGAGGCGGATAATAAAAGGCAAGGCAAGACCGAAGTCATAATAAAAGCTTCATGGCGAAGTTGAATAAAAGATGGAGGTAAACCAAAGATAATAAGGCCCTTCCGTTAGGGGGCGTATAAAAGTCTTGGTAATAAGTCTCATGTTCAAAACCATTATAAAACCGTGTTTATCGATTCTTCTTGTCAACTTAATGTTTTAACATCGTTGTCTATTAGGAGGGGTTATTGATTTGATGGTCTTAGTTACACCGTTAGGACTCTATTTTTAGACCTAAATCTCTATTATCGCATAAGTCAAACAATGTATCCTCGTGAAACATTCAAGACAAAATAAAATATAAGAGATACAACTTAGGAATAATGGGAGGATAAGTACGTGATTAGGGCATATGAGTAGTGTTAGCATTACTAACTTATAATGACAATGATCTCGTTGCACGCTTGGCATGGAATTGGGGTGAAAATCGAGGACGATGAAATTATTTCTAATGAAGCATTCACGTGTTCTTATTCTATGAACCTAAACGTCCCATTTTGCGATGAAAATCATACATTATGTCTAAAGCACAAGTAGTAGTAATAGTAGTAGTGTAGCTAGTCTATCATTCAATAAAGCGAATAAAAATGAATTCTGGAGGTGCTACGATACTTTATTCTAGCATTGCGTGAGGGCACGACAATGGTTTAGTATGGGGGAGTGATGAGACTGCTTTTATACATAGTCTCATCGTCCAAATAGGGCTTAAAATGCATTAAATATCATCAAAATACCCAAATATATGCTTGTGTTTGTTGCTTGTGTATTTTAGGTACGGATATTGAGAAAATGACAAAAGATCACAAGAATCAGTCAAAAACGAACACGAGAAACGAAGTCGCACGATGAACCAAGCCCTAATGAAGAATTTTCCAAGAAAACCCTTGAAGATTTGAAGAATTATGAAGAAGGGTCCTCCAATATGGAAGAATTGACACTTTATACCCTTGTATCTTCATAATTACAAGTTTGGTCCCTAAATTTTGTCAAAATTACAAAAAGGACCCTTAACTTTGAAGAATTGGCAAATTTAGTCCCTCAACAAAACTAAATTGTCAATATTGGTCCTCCAAGAAGTCAACAAACAAGTCAAACCTTGAAGAATGAAGAAAATGCCAAAATCAGTCCTTCAAATATCATCAATTTGCATGTTAAGTCCTTAAAACAAGTTTAAAAACTTGTTGTGCCAAAACTGCCAACTTCCCAAAGTTGTTTTTCAAAGGAATGGAATTATTTGCTGTTTATTACAAAGTGAAGACAAATGGGGACTTGAGGGGCCATTTATGCTAGACCACCAAACTACTCCCCACCAATCATTCAGCCACATCACCCCACTCCACCACTCACAACACACCACCTCACCTCCTCTCACACGTCACCCTCCACTCACTTATTAAACTGATTTAATTAATCAGTTTAAACTTCCCTCCAAACAACTTTTTAAATATAATCACCCCCGTTTCAGATTAAACCCACCCTTAATCCACCCATAATTCCTAAAAACCCAGGCTTAATTAACTTCATATCAAAGGGGTTTTGGTTATAATTCTCAAGATTGCTAATTAACCATCACCTAAACCAAACCCAACTCCCAAATCACCCATCACTCTCACCCATGTGATACCTTGGCCCTCCCCTGCACAAGCAAACAAAAGGTTGACAGCAAAATCAACAACTCACAACATTTTCGTGTCCCCAAAGACTCCTTTTGATGGCCAAGATCATTTTATCCAGCTTGCATCAACAAACAGCCAAAAATCATCACATGGCATCAAGTCAAATTTCAAAATTTTTCAAAGATACTTAAAAGATGCGAATTTCTTCAAGGGCAAAAGTGGAGTTTATATCATTAGGGTTTTAGCTTCTTTTCAGTTCTAGAACAGATGTAAGCCTCTATATAAAGGCCTTATAGGACTTAGTTTAAAATGTTCTTGATTTTTCTCCTTTTTCACAAGCCTTGTAAATCCAGTTTATGAAGGAATATAAATGGTGTTGAGTTTGATGATGAGAAAGATTGAGTACCTTTTACATTTCATGTTGTGTGTTGTTTGAAAAAGTTTTTTCAAAATGGCATTTTAAGTTTCTGTTTTCAAGTTTTTAAAGTTCCTTAATCCGTTTTTTCAGTTGAGCTAGAAAGTTTATAGGCCACGTAAGCTACTCATTTGAGCTCTTATATGACCATAGAACCCTGATATCCAAGGGATATCAAGATTCAGTGGATATAACCTTGGATAAGAAGTGTTGTGAGGTGGAACTTTTCTTGCTAAGTTGGCTCTCTTAGTTTATTTTACACTTTACTGTATCAAAAGCTACAAGCCAAAAGCTTGTAGCCCTTGATACTTGCAGTTGTTCCTGGTCTTGTGGTGTATGTGCAGGTAACAAGAAGGAAGAAAGCTTCCATTCTTACCCATTCCCTTTTCACATTTTACCAAGCATTTGGCATCCCCATTACAACAAAGTTCAGCACAAGCCACCAACTTGTGGGAGGTGACTTTTCAGTCACTGTTGGGCCTGGATGTAGGCCCAACAAGGTAGCTTCCTTGTTTCCTTTTCCAGTTTCCAAAAATTCTAAATTGTGTGATTTGGTGAGTTTGAATGATAATTGTTAAGTGTTTATTTAAGTGTTCAGTTTATTGTTTGCTTATGCATGTTAGATGTTTATATGCATGATAGATTAGGTTTAAATCAGTTTGCTTGAGTTTTGTTAAGATTTGGTTTGAAAAAGTGGTTACTGCAATTATTAAGGAGTGTTTGGATTTGCATATCAACTTAACTTCTTGGCAAAATTTTGTGTTAAAACCTGTTTGAATATACTTCTTAGGTGGATAATAGGTGTTGTTGTTACTTGTCTTTCAGTTTGGTAGGATTTTGAACAAAGTTGCATGTATAAAAGTTGGAAAAATGGTTAAAATCAGTAACTGCATCTTGTGCATGTTTTTGTGAGAATTTGTGCCTAAGATCTTGCAATCTGTTAGAGATAGGATTAAGTAGGATTGTGTATTACTTGTATGACATGTTATTGATTAGTATGCAAGTTATTAGAATTTGAAATTCGGATTTGTGTCATATAGATCAGTTATTGTTCATCAGAAACATAAGCCATACCAGAAACATTTTTGGTGCAATTTTGTGCTTGATTTTGTGTTATACTTGCTTGTTTTGTGTTTGCTATTGACTCCCTATACTCAACTGAGTATAGGGGTGCCCTCTTGTCCATCAAAAACACCATAAAAATCCAAGAACAAGACCTCTTGTTTAATTCTTCACAAGTGAAGAAGTATTCCTTGTGTTCATCAAACTAAAAACCAAACTGGGCACGTTTTTGATTCTTTTAGCTTTTAATCTAGCTTAAATTGTATCAGAAGTGTGTTTTAGAGTGAGTTAAAGTTACTGGATTAAGTTTTTAAGTTTAAAAAAAAAAAGTTTTTCCAAAAAGCTCCTTGGCCTGGACTCGAACACGAGACCCCTCGTTGGAGGACTATACGTGTTAACCAGTGATCCAAGTGCTTTTCTCTGTCATCCTTCCCACCCTTTATTCATTTAATGCCTTTTAATTTGTCTTAAGTTTAAATAAGCCGTAGCTTAATAAGCTTATAAAAGCTTATTGGAAAAACTTTTTTGCTTGATTTCATTTTTCTTAGGATTTTTACTTAGTTTAAGACTTTTCTGGCCAAAAATTTGATTTTTCTCTTTCTTTATTCATTTTTTATTAATTTTTCTTTACCCGTTTTTATTTAATTAGATTAAAAATAGCAAAAGTAGTTTTAAAATTTTATAAAAAATGTTTTTAGGTTTTATTTAAGTAACTTGAGGTTTACAGCCATTTAAGTTTTTAAAAAGTCTTATTTTTGACTTTATAGGATTTTAGGGTTTTTAACCAAATTTAAAATTTAATATAAAATTATTAAATAGGTTTTAGAAACTTTTAATTACATTTTTGTCTTGGTTACATTATTTAAGATTTTTTGTAATTTTTTAGAATTTTTTTATAAACTTTGATTTTTTTTTGAATATTTTAATATTATTTTATTATTAAAAATTGAAAGTTTGATTTTTTAAGTTTTTACATTTTTCCTTGATTGTAGTCACTTAAATAGGAGTTTTGTAACTTTCCAAATATTTTTAGGACTTTTCAATTAATTTCTAGAATTAAATTAAGTTTTAATTGATTTTAATAGTTTTTAAGTATTTAAAAATAGTTTTATTTGGTTTTAAAATTAAAAAAATACTTTTTAGCTTAATTAGGTTATTTTTGAGGTTTACAAACTTTAAAATCTTGTTTAGGGCTTTTTAATAATTAATTGTGATTTTTAGGGCTTTAATTAGCATTAAAAAGTCATTATCTAATTAATTAAAAGGTTTTAGCAAGTTTGGATTTTTTGCAAACTCTTAGAATATTATTGTGGATTTTTAGTAACTTTTAGGAATTTTTAGGTTAAAATTTTAATTTTTGCACTATTTACGGTTTTACGTGATCGCCTTTTTCGTCTTAGTTTAATCCGTCTTCGTAACCGTCTTCCTTTTCTAATCTCATTTCTTTCTTTCTTTTTCAATCATATAATCACAAATAAAAATCATCTCTTAACACAACGCACTAGCCTCCTCGAGAACGAACTCACTTTTAGGGTCATTCACACACGGTTTTCCTAAATCGTCGTGCCTACTTGCCCTATTTGTCATCCTTTTCCTAAAGGGTAGCAAAAACTCTACAATCAATGATGATGATGATCTAGATAACACAATCACAAACAACCACGAGACAACGAGTTGAAAGGGTATAAGTCCCTTATTAGTGAATAGTAAGCATAAAGGATAAGCATGGGATCTCCCCCACGAGGCACCTCGTTTTTGATTACCGAGTCATGAGCTCGACTCGATCCCCTCAATGCTAATTATCATTGGGGAAGGTGACTTGGTCGAGGGCAACCATTGAAGGAATTTCCCCACCAAAGTAGTGCTTAAGCATATGTCCATTCACCTTGAAATTAGGACCCTCATCTTGAGCTAGCTCGATGGTCCTATACGGAAACACTTGTGTAATGGTGAACGGACCCGACCAACGAGATTTCAATTTCCCGGAAAATATCTTAAGTTGAGAGTTAAAAAGTAACACTTGATCACAAACGTTAAAAACCCGGTTTCTAATCTTTGAATCATGAAACTTTTTAGTCTTTTCTTTAAAAATTAATGAATTTTCATAAGCATTATCTCCTAATTCATCCAATTCATTCAATTGTATTTTCTGGTGATCTCCTGCGGTCTTTAAGTCAAAGTTTGCATGCTTAAGGGCCCAATATGCCTTGTGCTCCAACTCAATGGGCAAATGACAATTCTTCCCATAGACTAACTTATAAGGAGTGCAACCGATAGGTGTCTTATAAGCGGTCCTAAAGGCCCATAAAGCGTCATCGAGTTTGTCGGACCATGAAGCACGGTTTTCTCCAATTGACCTCTCTAAAATCCTCTTCAAAGCTCGGTTCGAAACCTCGACTTGCCCACTCGTTTGCGGGTGATAAGCCGTAGAAAGACGATGAGTAACTGCATATTTCTTTAGAACCTTTTCGAATTGGTCATTACAAAAATGGGTTCCACGATCGCTTATAATAGCACGAGGGGTTCCGAACCGAGAGAATAGTTGCTTCAAAAACTTTACTACCACACGAGCATCATTAGTAGGCAAAGCCTTAGCTTCCACCCACTTAGAAAGGTAGTCCACCGCGACGAGGATATATTTGTTGCCATGAGACGATGGGAACGGCCCCATGAAGTCTATTCCCCATATGTCGAAAATCTCACACACTTGAATTATGTTTTGCGGCATTTCATCACGTTGAGACGATTTTCCTTTACGTTGGCACGAATCACACGACTTCACAAGTGCGTGTGCATCACGATAGATAGAAGGCCAAAAGAAGCCGGCATCGAACACTTTCTTAGCCGTGAGATTAGCACCGTGGTGACCACCCGTGGGTCCCTCGTGACAAGCTCTAAGGATATTAGATGCTTCGGCACCAAAAACACAACGTCGAACGAGTTGATCCGCACAAACCCGAAAGAGATAAGGGTCGTCCCAAAAATAGAACTTGACGTCACGAAAGAATTTTCGTTTTTGTTGTGTCGTCATACCCTTGATTCTGAAATTGTCTTTAGAATTCACTACACCGAGAGTCTCAAGAGGAAATGTTTCGGTGATTTCCTTGTTCTCGAAAACATCTTTGTGAGGATCTTCTAGACGAGAGAGATGATCGGCCGCTAGATTCTCGGCTCCTTTTTTGTCAAGCACTGTGACATCAAATTCTTGGAGGAGGAGCATCCAACGAAGCAATCTCGGCTTAGCATCTTGCTTAGCTAAGAGATACTTGATAGCCGAATGGTCGGTATACACGATGCTTTTAGTCAAGACGAGATAAGGTCAGAATTTCTCAAAAGCATAGACCACGAAAAGGAATTCTTTTTCTGTTGTGGTGTACTTTAATTGAGCCTCGGTCATCGTCTTACTAGAATAGTGGATAGGACGAAAATGTTTGTCATAACGTTGCCCTAAGACGGCCCCTATAGCATAATCACTTGCATCGCACATGATTTCAAAGGGTAATTCCCAATTAGGAGCAACAAGAATGGGAGCTTCGGTAAGTTTCCTTTTGAGAGTTTCGAAAGCTCTAACACAATCCTCATTGAAGTTAAAAGGAGCATCCTTCTCGAGAAGGTGTGTCATAGGTCGAGAGATTTTTGAAAAGTCCTTGATGAAACGACGATAAAAGCCCGCGTGGCCTAGGAAACTCCTAACTCCCTTAACGGATTTGGGATGAGGTAACTTGGCGATGACGCCTACCTTAGCTTTATCGACCTCAATCCCCGCTTTCGACACCTTATGTCCTAAGACGATTCCTTGTTTACACATAAAATGACATTTTTCCCAATTAAGCACAAGATTGGTTTCTTCACAATGTTTTAACATTTGCTCGAGATTAGATAAACACGACGTGATCGAATTGCCAAACACCGAGAAGTCATCCATAAACACTTCCATCGACTTCTCGATCATATCGTGAAAAATTGCCATCATACACCGTTGAAACGTACCCGGTGCATTACAAAGTCCGAAAGGCATCCTACGATAAGCGAACGTTCCATAAGGACACGTAAACGTAGTCTTCTCTTGATCACGAGGGTCGATAGGGATTTGAAAGTAACCGGAAAAACCATCTAAAAAACAATAGAATTCATTTCCCGCGAGTCGCTCCAACATTTGATCCATGAAGGGCAAAGGAAAGTGGTCTTTACGAGTGGCGTCATTTAACTTTCGGTAGTCAATACACACCCTCCAACCGGTCACAACACGAGTTGGAATTAACTCGTTGTTTTCATTAGGCACAACGGTCATTCCTCCCTTTTTAGGGACACAATGGATTGGGCTCACCCATGGGCTATCAGATATAGGATAAATCATTCCCGCGTCAAGGAGTTTAAGGATCTCCTTTTTAATGACATCATGAATTTTGGGATTCACCCTTCTTTGACTTTGAATTGCGGGTTTGTAGTCCTCCTCCATTACAATCTTGTGAGTACAAAATTTTGGGTCAATACCCTTAATGTCGGATATTTTCCACGCAATTGCCCCTTTATGAGCCTTAAGAACTTTCAAGAGCTCGGTTTTTTCATCATTAGCAAGACCTTTTGCAATAATAACCGGCAACTTTTCATCACCTTCCAAGAATGCGTATTCAAGGTGAGAAGGAAGATCTTTCAACTCAAGGATAGGTGGTTCCTCGATTGAAGATTTTTGTTCGACACTCATAACTTCCATCGGCGGAAGAAATGGTGGAATAGAAGTATCATCACTAATCAACACCTCATCTTCATTGTCGATTTCATTTGAAGTGAGATCGCCTCCTTGGAATGGAGTGAGATTTGGTGTGGAATTAGCAAGAATCGGATCCAAAATAGTGGGATTGCCATTTGACGAGCTATCGGAAAAACCTAACACTTCTTGTGAAAACTCATCGCAAACCACATCAACGATGTCAATGTGATTGATGGTAGAGATTGCATAAACATGAGAAGGTTTCGAGTTTTGAGTAGCGTTTATAACAAGTTCCTCTTCGTTGAATCTCAAAGTGATAGTTCTTGCATGAACATCGATAAGCGATCTCGAAGTGTCTAAAAATGAACGACCTAAAATTAGAGGAACTTGAGGATCCGCGGGGATGTCAACTACTATAAAATCAACGGGATAGTAGAACTTCCCCACTTTCACGAAAACATCTTCGGCTACTCCACATGCTAAAATCGTAGAATGATCGGCCATCTCGATAGACATGTTCGAAGGAATAAGAGCCGGAAGCGAAAGCGATTTCCAAATGGAAAATGGCATCAAATTAATGCTCGCACCAAGATCGGCCAAGGCGAGGCATTCTTTAATATCTTGTATGTCACAAGGAATGAGAAACTTTCCGAGATCACCAACTTTTTCCGGTATGCGGTTAAGATAAACCGAAGAACAATTAGCAAGCTTTAAAAGCTTTTCCTTATCGCTCATCATACTTTTAAAAGTGGAAGCGAAACGAGGCATATATAACAACGCGTCGGCTAAACTCACATCAAAATGCACTTGTTGAAACATTTTTATAAAAAGATCGATTTGTTGTTTGTTACGTTCTTGCAATTTCTCTTTGTTTCGTCTCGAAGGGTAGGGTAAAGGTGGTGTGGGTTGGTCATTAGGCAACGGCCTTGGAAACTCAGGTTCCACAATTGGTATTGGTTCAACCGTAGGTGTGGTTTGAGCGGTACTTCGTGGGATTGTAATGTGCTCCTTTTCGACCATCACCTCAGGTTCTTTCTCGATTTCCTTCTCCGTAGAAGTACTTGGACGAGAGATTGGTTCCTTGAATGTTTTACCACTTCGTGTAGTAATAACCTTCATTTCTCCCTTCGGGTTTGCAATGGTATCACTAGGAAGACCACCCGAGGAAGAGGGTTTACACATGATTGCTTCAAACATCTTAGCCATTCGGTCCTCAAATTTTGATTGCCTAGCATCCGCTTTTAATAACTCTTGCTTAATCTCATGTTGTCCTAATTCCATCTTTTGTTGATTTTGTTGAAGACGTTGGACATTTCCTTCCATTTTATTTGCATGAGTTTTAAGTTCATTAGCAAGTTCATTTTTAAGCTCGTTTTTCAACTCGGATCTTAAGCTAATCATCTCACGTTGCATGTTATCAAATTTAGCATCATTTGCTTTAGCATAATCCAAAAATTCTCCTTGAAGATTTTTAGTGTGAGCATTTTGAAAACCTTGTGTAGTGTTTTGAAAATCACGGTTTTGGTTTTGATTAGTGACTTGCCCATTCCCATTTTGATAATTCCCCTTGTTGTAGTTACGTGAATTGCCTTGGTAATTACCACCTTGGTTGTTGTTTCGATAGTTATTAGCATTTTGGTTTGGTGGAGCTTGATTTGGGCGGGAACCTTGACCGTTTTGGTTGTAAGTTCCCGTTGCTACATAAGCACTCGAAGTGTTACCATCCGAGGTAATTGATGAGATGGCATTTATACATGATCTCATCGTTCTTTTCGGGCTTTAAATGCATAAAAATGTCATAATATACCATATATATGCTTGTGTTTGTTTACTTGTGTGTTTTAGGTATGGATATCATGAAAAAGACAAAAGATCACAAGATACAAGGAAAAACGGACACGAGAAACGAAGCCGTACAAAGAACCGGGCCCTAATTCATGAAGAATTCAACAAATACCCTTGAAGACTTGAAGACATACAAGATTGATCCTCATTTTTTGAAGAAATGACACTTAAAACCCTTGTATATTAATAATTACAAGTTTGGTCCCTTAAGTTGTCAAAATTACACAAAAGGTCCTTCAACTTTGAAGAAATGATAAGTTTAGTCCCTCAACTATTCAACATTGTCAATTATGGTCCCTCATCAAGCCAAAGATACATTGAAGACCTTTGAAGATCAAGAATGTCCAAAATCAGTCCTTCAAATATGCAAAAGTTCCAAAAACAACCCTTGAAACACTTTTGGAAAAGTATTGTGCCAAAATTGCCAAATGATGAAAGTTAATAACAAAGAAAATCAAGTTTCTATGGCTGAAAACACGTTTTACCAAAAATCCCAAAACACAAGGGCTATTTGTGTGCACTGAAACATTTAAACTCCCAAATTGCGCCAAACAACTTCCATTCCCCCAATTTCGGATCAAACGTGTTACTATTCACTTTTACCAACCCAAATTTTACCCCACTTAAAACAAAGGGTTAATTGCAATTACCCTGGCACTTGCGTGATTCACATGTGCAGAAACAAATCCCACACAGAAAACCCTCAATTCCACTACTCCTTGGACCCCACACTCAACCTCCTCAACCAATGAAAATGCAACTTAGCCTCCAAGTAATCTGACGTGTCCAAATAAACAGCCTAGGATCCCTGCTTCATATCAAAGCTATTTTGAACGGTTTGGATGCATTTGGACAAATCATTCCATCAAAACGTCTTGAAGACTCAAGGTCATTATAGAGAAATCACTTCTAGGGTTTGTGAATAGTGTTTAGCCAGGCATTTGCCTATAAAAGGAGACCTCAACATGTGAGAGTCCCTTTGTTCCAGATTTTAGCTTTTAAATCTTTGTAATTCCTTTTTATGAAATAAAGTTTGAATTTCTGAAAATTTTGAATTCTAATCTGTTATTTATAAAAGTTTGGTGTTTGATAAGCTAAAATCTGAGTTCCATAATCTTGTTTGAAGGTTTTTGAGGCAAAGTTTTAGTTGATAAAGCTTGGGTTTCAAAAATCAGAAAGTTGGTATTATTTGATCTCACTTTGTGGTTTGTTCTTCTTAGCAACTTGGAAGCTGGTACTTGTTCTGCTAGTACCTCAGCTCAAACAATCCAAGGCCTGGATGTAGGTCTTGGAGGTTTGCATCTTCTTCCTTTTTCATTTTCTCTTTAAGTTTCTGATTATTTGTGATTTTTGTGGATTTGTTCTTGAATCTGTGATATTGTGGTTGATTATTGTTTATTTGGCTTGGTCTGATGTTTATGAGGTGTTGTTAGACTGATTTGTGGGTAAAATCTGCATAAGCCTTTGAAAAATTATGAAAACAAGTTTTAAAAGGGTGTTTGGGTTTACTGCATAAGTTGGGATTGTGGCTTGTTAAGTTGTGGTTTGTTGTTTGCAAGTGTTAGTATCTGTTATTTGAGTGCATTTGTTCATCTGTTTGCAGGTTTGAAGGTTTGAAACACATAGATTCATAAAATAGGGTATAAAATCTTGAATACTTGGTAAAATTGGCTAGGATTTTGAGGACACCTAGATCTAAGCTTAGGCTAGGGCTAACAAGTGCTAAACCTTAGTTAATCACACCAGGGAAGAAGGATTTGAGGCCTGAAATTGGATCAAGTGTCAAATAGATCAGCAAACTTGTTTCTGCATATGTTCATTGTGCATTAGTAACTGTTTGTGCCTAGATCTTGTTGTTTGCTTTGATTCAGTGTTTGATTCTTGTTGCTTTGTGTTTATTCATAGTTTATATAGCTTGTGTATGCATCATGTTAAGTTTGGTTGGCTTATTCTTGCTAAATCTGCTTATTAAGTGCTTAACTGCTTATTTCCATGTCTGTGTGGTATCTGGTGACTGTTTGATTGATTGTGGCTTATTGTGTGGACCAAATTGTGGTTTTCTTGTTGCTATTGACTCCTTGTGATTCACTGATCACAAGGGTGCCTTTGTTTCCAATTGAATCCAACCAGAACTCTCAAATAAGCTTGGTCAAATAGTCAAATCAGTGGGAACTCCTTTCCCCTGCTGGTTGCCACTGCTAGTGTAAAACTGGTGTCAGCTTATCAATAAGCTATAATAGCTTATTCTAACCAGCAACAACTTGGATTTTGTAATAGGTGCTCATTATTTGACCCATTTGTTCATACTAGAGCATTTGGTAGGTTGACTTTAGGGTTTGACTAGAAAACCAACTTCATTGACTTTTTCATAAGTTCATAAGTGCTTATTCTGGCTTATTGGTTGTGCTTATTGGAATTTTGTTGATTGATTTGGCTTATTGAGTCCATTTGTGATCTTTTGCAAGTTGAATAAAGTCCTGAGGTGCCTTATTTCTCAAAAACGACTATTTTGTCTTTTAGTGAAATAATACTTTGCTTATTTCTGGCTTATTGAGTAAGCTTTTTCAAAATTTCTTTTTACAGATCTCATAAGCATCCCAAAAGAAGGTTGTGTGTCAAATTAGAGCTTATGGCATTGGTTATTGCTTAATGGGCTGAAAAGCCCAATAAGAATAAGCTGTGTGCTTAATAAGCTATGATAAGCTCATATTCAGCTTTTGGGCCTTTAGAGTTTTGTTCTTAGAATTGAATTTTGAGTCAGATAGGGCTTTTCCAAGTCAATTGGGCCAAGTTTTACTTTTTGGGCCCAAAAGCCCATTTGGTTTGACTGTTTTTGGTTTTGGCCCATTTGAGGGCCCAATAGGGGTATTCTGGTAATTTCACTTTGATTTTCTGATTTTTTAGGTTAAAATAAACTAGTTTGCAAGTTTTTAGAATTTTTTATAATTTTTGGATTTTTAATATTATTTTAATATTATTTTATTATTATTTTTCAGATTTCACATTTTTCAACTTTTTACATTTTTCTTAGGTTAAATACATTAAAATAGGAATTTAGCAACTTTTAGAATAATTTTATCTCTTTTAGATTAATTTTTATAATTATTTTAAGTTTTAATAGTTTTTAAATCATTTTAAATAGTTTTTATTAGTTTAAAAATTTCTAAAAATAGTTTTTAATCTTTTTAGGTCATTTTTGAGGTTTATCAATTGAAAAATCTTTATTTGGGCTTTTTAATAATTTATTTGATTTTTAGGGCTTTAATTAGCATTTAAAAATTGAATATTTAATTATTTAAAAGGTTTGAAAAGGTTTTGATCATTGGTAAACTCTTAGTTTATTTATTTTGATTTTTGGTGAATTTTTTGTAATTTTTAGAATTAATTTTTATTTTTGTGGTTTTTAAGGTTTTACGTTTTAACTTTCTAGTAGTAATTTTTACGTCTTCGTCATTTTCTTTTCTCATCCCTTTCTAAACCAAATATTAATCTCAAATCTTGTACATCTTAGTCACACACATATACCTCCTTGGGAAACGAACTTTGAATTCATAAGGGTCATTAACATTTGATTTTTCCTAAAGTCATTTGTTCAATACTTACCGCTTTTACGCTCCTTTTCCTAAAGGTCGTATTTTACCACAATCATTTTGGCGCCGCTGCCGGAGAGGTGTGTCGTGATTAATTTGCATTGTTGTTTTTAATATTAACCATAAATAGTATTTGTATTAGTAGAACTCTACTAATACGTATTATCGGTTTTCTTGGTTTTTCTTGTAAAAATATTATTACTATATTGTATTAAGTATCACAATAAATAAACAATATCTCCAAAAGTGTGAAAACACAACCTTAATTGGGATTACATCACTCAATTATTGTATTCGAATCTCAAACAAAAAGAAAAAGGCAAAAATAGATAAATACTTTCGTGAAGCTCGATTTTGAAAAATACAAACTATAAGGTGGGTATAAGGCGGGTATTATAAAATATACCCTAAGGAAAAAGGCTCTTAAGTGCTTCGCGCCGCCTCGTTTCCCCGCTTGCTTGTGAGTATTTTGAGATTGAAGGCTAATCGAGGGTTTTGCCGCCCAAAGTATTATTACGTATAATATATTTGCTTGGTTTCTTTGTGATTAAACCCTCTTGAACAATTTGGTTTTCACCAAAGTTCTAAAGTCATTCGAAGGCGTTCACTCCACGTGATCGTTTTCATTCCTTTGAGGCTTCTTTAATCAAGAGTTTGATTCGAGGAGAGATTTTGTAGATTGTTGTCTACGAAGATACACCAAAATCCAAAAAAAAAAATTAAATATCATCAAAAACACAAAAAAATTGAAAATTCACAAAACAACCAAAAAGAATCTTCTTTGCTCACCTCCCATTCTTCGTGGAGTTTATGATCACTCGTAATCAAGCAAAACGAGCTCGTAAACGTCTTCAAAAGCAAGCCAATCAAGAGACGTTGATTGGAGAACAACCTCCAATTGTTGAACCTATTGTAGAACAAGAAGTTGTCTTGGCTAATCGTACTATGATGGAGTTGCTACAAGCACCCACCGAGGGTTTTGGAGAGGCTATATTGATTCCCGCCATCCTTGCGGATAATTTCGAGATTAAGACGGGTTTAATGTCGATGTTGCAAGCAAATAAGTTTAGAGGTCACGAGAAAGACAACCCGCACTATCATATTACGAATTTTAACCGTCTCACCGCTACTAGTAAGTTTAAGGATGTTCCACATGACACCATTAAGATGATGTTGTTTCCATACTCTTTAGATGGACCTGCAAAAATTTGGCTTGAGAAAGAACCGCCAAATTCAATTTTGACATGGGCCGATCTCGTTTCTAAGTTTGTGAACAAGTTTTTTTCCACCATCTAAAACAACACATTTGAAAAATGAGATTTCACTATTTGTGCAAAGAAATAATGAAAGTTTTTCAATGGCATGGGAACGATTTAAAGAAATGTTACATGAATGTCCACACCATGATTTTACGGAATTGCATCAAATTGATACTTTTTATAATGGGCTTAATGATCATGAACGAGATTATTTGAATGCCGCCGCGGGTGGTAATTTTTTGTGCAAGACGACAAATGAGGCTTTACAAATCATCGAGAATAGATCTAAGGTTAATAGCCCTCGTAATACACCGAGTGTTGCCAATTTGGGTTCGTCATCATCGTCACAATCGTCTCGTAGCATTAATGCCTTACATGATGAAGCTAATGAGGAAAATCGTTTTTTGATAGATTTGCTAATCTTATGTCCCATTGGAAAGCTCAAGAAGCTTCAAATTCCGCTTCGGTTAAAGCGGTTGCTAAGAGTTGTTTGTCTTGTGGTGGAGCTCATGATCTTTCCGAGTGCATTACCGCGGATGGTAACACTTCGAGTGCTTATGTAGCAACGGGAACTTACAACCAAAACGGTCAAGGTTCCCGTCCAAATCAAGCTCCACCAAATCAAAATGTTAATAATTATCGAAACAACAACCAAGGTGGTAATTACCAAGGCAATTCACGTAACTACAACAAGGGGAATTATCAAAATGGGAATGGACAAGTCACTAATCAAAATCAAAACCGTGATTTTCAAAACACTACACAAGGTTTTCAAAATGCTCACACTAAAAATTTACAAGGAGAATTTTTGGATTATGCTAAAGCAAATGATGCTAAATTTGATAACATGCAACGTGAGATGATTAGCTTAAGATCCGAATTGAAAAATGAGCTATAAAATGAACTTGCTAATGAACTTAAAACTCATGCAAACAAAATGGAAGGAAATGTCCAACGTCTTCAACAAAATCAACAAAAGATGGAATTAGGACAACATGAGATTAAGCAAGAGTTATTAAAAGCGGATGCTAGGCAATCAAAATTTGAGGACCGAATAGCTAAGATGTTTGAAGCAATCATGTGTAAACCCTCTTCCTCGGGTGGTCTTCCTAGTGATACCATTGCAAACCCGAAGGGAGAAATGAAGGTTATTACTACACGAAGTGGTAAAACTTTCAAGGAACCAATCTCTCGTCCAAGTACTTCTACGGAGAAGGAAATCGAGAAAAAACCCGAGGTGATGGTCGAAAAGGAGCACATTACAATCCCACGAAGTACCACTCAAACCACACCTACGGTTGAACCAATACCAATTGTGGAACCCGAGTTTCCAAGGCCGTTGCCTAATGGCCAACCCACACCATCTTTACCCTACCCTTCGAGACGAAACAAAGAGAAATTGCAAGAACGTAACAAACAACAAATCGAGCTTTTTATAAAAATGTTTCAACAAGTGCATTTTGATGTGAGTTTAGCCGACGCGTTGTTGTATACGCCTTGTTTCGCTTCCACTTTTAAAAGTATGATGAGCGATAAGGAAAAGCTTTCAAAGCTTGCTAATTGTTCTTCGGTTTATCTTAACCGCATACCGGAAAAAGTTGGTGATCCCGGAAAATTCCTCATTCCTTGTGAGATACAAGATATGAAAGAATGCCTCGCCTTGGCTGATCTTGGTGCGAGCATTAATTTGATGCCATTTTCCATTTGGAAATCGCTTTCGCTTCCGGCTCTTATTCCTTCGAACATGTCTATCGAGATGGCCGATCATTCTACGATTTTAGCATGTGGAGTAGCCGAAGATGTTTTCGTGAAAGTGGGGAAGTTCTACTATCCCGTTGATTTTATAGTAGTTGACATCCCCGCGGATCCTCTAGTTCCTCTAATTTTAGGTCGTTCATTTTTAGACACTTCGAGATCGCTTATCGATGTTCATGCGAGAACTATCACCTTGAGATTCAACGAAGAGGAACTTGTTATAAACGCTACTCAAAAATCGAAACCTTCTCATGTTTATGCAATCGCTACCATCAATCACATTGACATCGTTGATGTGGTTTGTGATGAGTTTTCACAAGAAGTGTTAGGTTTTTCTGATAGCTCGTCAAGTGGCAATCCCACTATTTTGGATCCGATTCTTGCTAATTCAACACCAAATCTCACTCCATTCCAAGGAGGCGATCTCACTTCAAATGAAATCGACAATGAAGATGAGGTGTTGATTAGTGATGATACTTCTATTCCACCATCTCTTCCGCCGATGGAAGTTATGAGTGTTGAACCAAAAGCTTCAATCGAGGAATCACCTATCCTTGAATTGAAAGATCTTCATTCTCACCTTGAATACGCATTCTTGGAAGGTGATGACATGTTGCCGGTTATTATTGCAAAAGGTCTTGCTAATGATGAAAAAACCAAGCTCTTGAAAGTTCTTAAGGCTCATAAAGGGGCAATTACGTGGAAAATATCCGACATTAAGGAATTGACCCAAAATTTTGTACTCACAAAATTTTAATGGAGGAGGACTACATACCCGCAATTAAAAGTCAAAGAAGGGTGAATCCCAAAATTCACGATGTCATTAAAAAGGATGTCCTTAAACTCCTTGACGCGGGAATGATTTATCCAATATCCGATAGCCCATGGGTGAGCCCAATCCATTGTGTCCCTAAAAAGGGAGGAATGACCGTTGTGCCTAATGAAAACAACGAGTTAATTCCCACTCGTGTTGTGACCGGTTGGAGGGTGTGTATTGACTACCGAAAGTTAAATGACGCCACTCGTAAAGACCACTTTCCTTTTCCCTTCATGGATCAAATGTTGGAGTGACTTGCGGGAAATGAATTCTATTGCTTTTAAGATGGTTTTTCCGGTTACTTTCAAATCCCTATCGACCCTCGTGATCAAGAGAAGACTACGTTTACGTGTCCTTATGGAACGTTCGCTTATCGTAGGATGCCTTTCGGACTTTGTAATGCACCGGGTACGTTTCAACGGCGTATGATGGCGATTTTTCACGATATGATCGAGAAGTCGATGGAAGTGTTTATGGATGACTTCTCGGTGTTTGGCAATTCGTTCACGTCATGTTTATCTAATCTCGAGCAAATGTTAAAACGTTGTGAAGAAACCAATCTTGTGCTTAATTGGAAAAAATGTCATTTTATGTGTAAACAAGGAATCGTCTTAGGACATAAAGTGTCGAAGGCGGGAATTGAGGTCGATAAAGCTAAGGTAGACGTCATCGCCAAGTTAACTCATCCCAAAACCGTTAAGGGAGTTAGGAGTTTCCTAGGCCACGCGGGTTTTTTATCGTCGTTTCATCAAGGACTTTTCGAAAATCTCTCGACCTATGACACACCTTCTCGAGAAGGATGCTCCTTTTAATTTCAATGAGGATTGTGTTAGAGCTTTCGAAACTCTCAAAAGGAAACTTACCGAAGCTCCCATTCTTGTTGCTCCTAATTGGGAATTACCCTTTGAAATCATGTGCGATGCAAGTGATTATGCTATAGGGGCCGTCTTAGGGCAACGTTATGACAAACATTTCCGTCCTATCCACTATGCTAGTAAGACGATGACCGAGGCTCAATTAAAGTACACCACAACGGAAAAGGAATTCCTTGCCGTGGTCTATGCTTTTGAGAAATTCCGACCTTATCTCGTCTTAACTAAAAGCATCGTGTATACCGACCATTCGGCTATCAAGTATCTCTTAGCTAAGCAAGATGCTAAGCCGAGATTGCTTCGTTGGATGCTCCTCCTCCAAGAATTTGATGTCACCGTGCTTGACAAAAAAGGAGCCGAGAATCTAGCGGCCGATCATCTCTCTCGTCTAGAAGATCCTCACAAAGATGTTTTCGAGAACAAGGAAATCACCGAAACATTTCCTCTTGAGACTCTCGGTGTAGTGAATTCTAAAGACACCACCCCATGGTTTGCCGACATTGCAAATTACCATGCGGGCAATTTCATAATCAAGGGTATGACGACACAACAAAAACAAAAATTCTTTCGTGACGTCAAGTTCTATTTTTGGGACGACCCTTATCTCTTTCGGGTTTGTGGGGATCAACTCGTTTGACATTGTGTGGTTGGTGCTGAAGCTTCTAATATCCTTAGAGCTTGTCACGAGGGACCCACGGGTGGTCACCACGGTGCTAATCTCACGGCTAAGAAAGTGTTCGATGCCGGTTTCTTTTGGCCTTCTATCTATCGTGATGCACACGCACTTGTGAAGTCGTGTGATTCGTGCCAACGTCAAGGAAAATCGTCTCAACGTGATGAAATGCCACAAAACATAATTCAAGTATGTGAGATTTTCGACATATGGGGAATAGACTTTATGGGGCCGTTCCCATCGTCTCATGGCAACAAATATATCCTCGTCGCGGTGGACTACCTTTCTAAGTGGGTGGAAGCTAAGGCTTTACCTACTAATGATGCTCGTGTGGTAGTAAAGTTTTTAAAGCAACTATTCTCTCGGTTCGGAACCCCTCGTGCTATTATAAGCGATCGTAGAACCCATTTTTGTAATGACCAATTCGAAAAGGTTCTAAAGAAATATGGAGTTACTCATCGTCTTTCTACGGCTTATCACCCGCAAACGAGTGGGCAAGTCGAGGTTTCAAACCGAGCTTTAAAGAGGATTTTAGAGAGGTCGATTGGAGAAAACCGTGCTTCATGGTCCGACAAACTCGATGACGCTTTATGGGCCTTTAGGACCGCTTATAAGACACCTATTGGTTGCACTTCTTATAAGTTAGTCTATGGGAAGAATTGTCATTTGCCCATTGAGTTGGAGCACAAGGCATATTGGGCCCTTAAGCATGCAAACTTTGACTTGAAGACCGCGGGAGATCACCGGAAAATACAATTGAATGAATTGGATGAATTAAGAGATAATGCTTATGAAAATTCATTAATTTTAAAAGAAAAGACTAAAAAGTTTCATGATTCAAAGATTAAAAACCGGGTTTTTAACGTTGGTGATCAAGTGTTGCTTTTTAACTCTCGACTTAAGATATTTTCCGGGAAATTGAAATCTCGTTGGTCGGGTCCGTTCACCATTACACAAGTGTTTCCATATGGGACCATTGAGCTAGCTCAAGATGATGGTCCTAATTTCAAGGTGAATGGACATAGGCTTAAGCACTACTTTGGTGGGGAAACTCCTTCAATGGTTGCCCTCGACCAAGTCACATTCTCCAATGATAATTAGCATTGAGGGGATCGAGTCGAGCTCATGACTCGGTAATCAAAAACGAGGTGCCTCGTGGGGGAGATCCCATGCTTATCCTTTATGCTTACTATTCACTAATAAGGGGACTTGTACCCTTTCAACTCGTTGTCTCGTGGTTGTTTGTGATTGTGTTATCTAGATCATCATCATCATCTACGATTGAAGACTCCCGTGTTCGTTTACGTGAGCCTCCATCGTTCGTTTGAAGAAATTTTTCACGAATCCATGACATATCCTTTATTGTTCTAACAATTATCTTTTAGCATACTTAATAAATGGCTTTAGATATATTGTTGATCACCCTTTCCATGCTAGATCCTAAGCATTCTACTCTTCGTCTCTAGTATGGGGGTTCTCTACCTTTAGACTCGAAACATTGAGGACAATGTTTACTTTTAGTATGGGGGGGGGGGGGTGAATAGGTACTTGCTTTGCTACGCCCTCACGCTTTCCAACTTTCAATGTTTTGTTTTGTTGCTAATAAGGCTAAAAATGGCCAAATTTTAAAATTTTTCTTAGTTTTCATAAGTGTTTTTAAGACACGAATGTATATTTTCCGATGGGTAGAATAAGAGTTAATTTTTGACTTGATGGGCATTTGGAGCCATTTACATTCCTTAACCCGCTCATTTCAAGTTTTGCTAGACTTTTATATAGGGAGCTTTAAAACGCGGAAGTCTTAACTCATTCGGGTTAAGAACAAGAACTTTTCGCAAGTTCCTATAATTGATCCTAGAAAGTCACTTATCAAGGGAACTATAAAACGCATTCTCTAAACTTGAAAAAGTTCAAGAAAGTGCAAGATCCTATAGGTGGCTTGAAAACCCAAAACTTTGATTTGATATAGTCTTAATGAAAGCTAATCCAAATTTGGCTTGATTTTGAATTGCATGGCTAAGTATTCACGAGTCTCTTTAATTAGAGGACTTTATATAGTGAAGAACGAGAGATGATAGAGTTAGACAAGTGATCATGCTAAACGTAGAACATGAAAATGTTCTTTCAAAAACTCATTTGTTTTTGATTGTGGCTTTTTCTTCCCATAAGATCAATGCATTAGGAATAAATCATAATTGCAATAAGTAAGGTCGTACGATTTGAAAGGTTACTTAGCCTCTAGCGCAAGATCGTTTAAAAGTTGCTCGGGGTTGAATAGAGTTCATAGCCAAGGCATAACTTATTGAAGCGGGACGCGAAGATTGGCGATCATCCAAAAAGGCCCTAACAAGGCATGAGGAGCTCTATTTTTGCTAAAGATCCAAGATGATGTGAAGTATCATTATTCCTAAATCAGTATGAAGGATCGAGACACACGACGAAAAGCAATTACTCCCCTAAAGATCATGGAGAAAGTCTATCCAAAAAGACCCTTACAAGGTATGAGGATAAATATATCCAAGTCCGAAAAGGAGGCGGATCGTTGTATATAAAAATCCAAAGTAAAGATTGAAGAAAAATGATGAAGTCGTGGTCCTAATATGAAGAATCTCTCAAAAACGTCAAGTGAAGAAATTCCAAATATATGAAGAGAAGACCATAATTTCAAGAACGTCTTCCCAAGATTTGAAGTATGAAGTACATGCCAAATATCGGTCCGAGAAAGGTCTCAAATCGTGAAACGAGTTATGCCAAGATATGAACTTAAGGAGATACACGAGAAGCCGTTTTAAAAGATTTTGTCCTTCGGCTAACTATTGATCAAATCGTGTTACTTTGCTTTCGGACTAATAACTACTCAAATAAGTCAAAATGAATCACTTGTGATCCATGACAACTAGATAAAAAATGCTAGTAACCCATTTCCTTTTATAATAACTAGGATTGCGGGGAGAAAAAGTATTACACAATTTGGACGTATGAGAAGTGTTAGCATTGTGACTTGTACCAACAATGATCTCGTTGTTGCACTTTGCATGGAATGTATGACAATCAAGGATGACGAAGTTTACTCTAAGGGACATTTGCTTGTTTCTATTCTTTGACCCTAAAAGTCACTTTTTGTGATGAAAATCATACGTTATTTCTTTACACATCTTCGTAGTATGTTGCAAGTCTTTTACTTTTCAACAAAGGTTAATGAAATTGAACTTTGGTGATGCTTAGATACTTTATTCTAGCATTGCGTGAGGGCACGACAATGGCTTAGTATGGGGGAGTGATGAGATGGCATTTATACATGATCTCATCGTTCTTTTCGGGTTTTAAATGCATAAAAATGTCATAATATACCATATATATGCTTGTGTTTGTTTACTTGTGTATTTTAGGTATGGATATCGTGAAAAAGACAAAAGATCACAAGATACAAGGAAAAACGGACACGAGAAACGAAGCCGTACAAAGAACCGGGCCCTAATTCATGAAGAATTCAACAAATACCCTTGAAGACTTGAAGACATACAAGATTGATCCTCATTTATTGAATAAATGACACTTAAAACCCTTGTATATTCATAATTACAAGTTTGGTCCCTTAAATTGTCAAAATTACACAAAAGGTCCTTCAACTTTGAAGAAATGACAAGTTTAGTCCCTCAACTATTCAACATTGTCAATTATGGTCCCTCATCAAGCCAAAGATACATTGAAGACCTTTGAAGATCAAGAATGTCCAAAATCAGTCCTTCAAATATGCAAAAGTTCCAAAAACAACCCTTGAAACACTTTTGGAAAAGTATTGTGCCAAAATTGCAAAATGATGAAAGTTAATAACAAAGAAAATCAAGTTTCTATGGCTGAAAACACGTTTTACCAAAAATCCCAAAACACAAGGGCCATTTGTGTGCACTGAAACATTCAAACTCCCAAATTGCGCCAAACAACTTCCATTCCCCCAATTTCGGATCAAACGTGTTACTATTCACTTTTACCAACCCAGATTTTACCCCACTTAAAACAAAGGGTTAATTGCAATTACCCTGGCACTTGTGTGATTCACATGTGCAGAAACAAATCCCACACACAAAACCCTCAATCCCACTAGTCCTTGGACCCCACACTCAACCTCCTCAACCAATGAAAATGCAACTTAGCCTCCAAGTAATCTGACGTGTCCAAATCAACAGCCTAGGATCCCTGCTTCATATCAAAGCTATTTTGAACGGTTTGGATGCATTTGGACAAATCATTCCATCAAAACGTCTTGAAGACTCAAGGTCATTATAGAGAAATCACTTCTAGGGTTTGTGAATAGTGTTTAGCCAGGCATTTGCCTATAAAAGGAGACCTCAACATGTGAGAGTCCCTTTGTTCCAGATTTTAGCTTTTAAATCTTTGTAATTCCTTTTTATGAAATAAAGTTTGAATTTCTGAAAATTTTGAATTCTAATCTGTTATTTATAAAAGTTTGGTGTTTGATAAGCTAAAATCTGAGTTCCATAATCTTGTTTGAAGGTTTTTGAGGCAAAGTTTTAGTTGATAAAGCTTGGGTTTCAAAAATCAGAAAGTTGGTATTATTTGATCTCACTTTGTGGTTTGTTCTTCTTAGCAGCTTGGAAGCTGGTACTTGTTCTGCTAGTACCTCAGCTCAAACAATCCAAGGCTTGGATGTAGGTCTTGGAGGTTTGCATCTTCTTCCCTTTTCATTTTCTCTTTAAGTTTCTGATTATTTGTGAGTTTTGTGGATTTGTTCTTGAATCTGTGATATTGTGGTTGATTATTGTTTATTTGGCTTGGTCTGATGTTTATGAGGTGTTGTTAGACTGATTTGTGGGTAAAATCTGCATAAGCCTTTGAAAAATTGTGAAAACAAGTTTTAAAAGGGTGTTTGGGTTTACTGCATAAGTTGGGATTGTGGCTTGTTAAGTTGTGGTTTGTTGTTTGCAAGTGTTAGTATCTGTTATTTGAGTGCATTTGTTCATCTGTTTGCAGGTTTGAAGGTTTGAAACACATAGATTCATAAAATAGGGTATAAAATCTTGAATACTTGGTAAAATTGGTTAGGATTTTGAGGACACCTAGATCTAAGCTTAGGCTAGGGCTAACAAGTGCTAAACCTTAGTTAATCACACCAGGGAAGAAGGTTTTGAGGCCTGAAATTGGATCAAGTGTCAAATAGATCAGCAAACTTGTTTCTGCATATGTTCATTGTTCATCAGTAACTGTTTGTGCCTAGATCTTGTTGTTTGCTTTGATTCAGTGTTTGATTCTTGTTGCTTTGTGTTTATTCATAGTTTATATAGCTTGTGTATGCATCCTGTTAAGTTTGGTTGGCTTATTCTTGCTAAATCTGCTTATTAAGTGCTTAACTACTTATTTCCATGTCTGTGTGGTATCTGGTGACTGTTTGATTGATTGTGGCTTATTGTGTGGACCAAATTGTGGTTTTCTTGTTGCTATTGACTCCTTGTGATTCACTGATCACAAGGGTGCCTTTGTTTCCAATTGAATCCAACCAGAACTCTCAAATAAGCTTGGTCAAATAGTCAAAGCAGTGGGAACTCCTTTCCCCTGCTGGTTGCCACTGCTAGTGTAAAACTGGTGTCAGCTTATCAATAAGCTATAATAGCTTATTCTAACCAGCAACAAATTGGATTTTGTAATAGGTGCTCATTATTTGACCCATTTGTTCATACTGGAGCATTTGGTAGGTTGACTTTAGGGTTTGACTAGAAAACCAACTTCACTGACTTTTTCATAAGTTCATAAGTGCTTATTCTGGCTTATTGGTTGTGCTTATTGGGATTTTGTTGATTGATTTGGCTTATTGAGTCCATTTGTGATCTTTTTCAAGTTGAATCAAGTCCTGAGGTGCCTTATTTCTCAAAAACGACTATTTTGTCTTTTAGTGAAATAATACTTTGCTTATTTCTGGCTTATTGAGTGAGCTTTTTCAAAACTTCTTTTTACAGATCTCATAAGCATCCCAAAAGAAGGTTGTGTGTCAAATTAGAGCTTATGGCATTGGCTTATTGCTTAATGGGCTGAAAAGCCCAATAAGAATAAGCTGTGTGCTTAATAAGCTGTGATAAGCTCATATTCAGCTTTTGGGCCTTTAGAGTTTTGTTCTTAGAATTGAATTTTGAGTCAGATAGGGCTTTTCCAAGTCAATTGGGCCAAGTTTGACTTTTTGGGCCCAAAAGCCCATTTGGTTTGACTGTTTTTGGTTTTGGCCCATTTGAGGGCCCAATAGGGGTATTCTGGTAATTTCACTTTGATTTTCTGATTATTTAGGTTAAAATAAACTAGTTTGCAAGTTTTTAGAATTTTTTATAATTTTTGGATTTTTAATATTATTTTAATATTATTTTATTATTATTTTTCATATTTCACACTTTTCAACGTTTTACATTTTTCTTAGGTTAAATACATTAAAATAGGAATTTAGCAACTTTTAGAATAATTTTATCTCTTTTAGATTAATTTTTATAATTATTTTAAGTTTTAATAGTTTTTAAATCATTTTAAATAGTTTTTATTAGTTTAAAAATTTCTAAAAATAGTTTTTAATCTTTTTAGGTCATTTTTGAGGTTTACCAATTGAAAAATATTTATTTGGGCTTTTTGATAATTTATTTGATTTTTAGGGCTTTAATTAGCATTTAAAAATTGAATATTTAATTATTTAAAAGGTTTGAAAAAGTTTTGATCATTGGTAAACTCTTAGTTTATTTATTTTGGTTTTTGGTGAATTTTTGGTAATTTTTAGAATTAATTTTTATTTTTGTGGTTTTTAAGGTTTTACGTTTTAACTTTCTAGTAGTAATTTTTACGTCTTCGTCATTTTCTTTTCTCATCCCTTTCTAAACCAAATATTAATCTCAAATCTTGTACATCTTAGTCACACACATATACCTCCTTGGGAAACGAACTTTGAATTCATAAGGGTCATTAACATTTGATTTTTCCTAAAGTCATTTGTTCAATACTTACCGCTTTTACGCTCCTTTTCCTAAAGGTCGTATTTTACCACAATCAGTAATGCACTCGGAAAGATCATGAGCTCCACCACAAGACAAACAACTCTTAGCAACCGCTTTAACCGAAGCGGAATTCGAAGCTTCTTGAGCTTTCCAATGGGACATAAGATTAGCAAATCTATCAAAAAACCGATTTTCCTCATTAGCTTCATCATGTAAGGCATTAATGCTACGAGACGATGACGATGATGACGAACCCAAATTGGCAACACTCGGTGTGTTACGAGGGCTATAAACCTTAGATCTATTCTCGATGATTTGTAAAGCCTCATTGGTCGTCTTACACAAAAAATTACCACCCGCGGCGGCATTCAAATAATCTCGTTCATGATCATTAAGCCCATTATAAAAAGTATCAATTTGATGCAATTCCGAAAAATCATGGTGTGGACATTCATGTAACATTTCTTTAAAGCGTTCCCATGCCATTGAAAAACTTTCATTATTTCTTTGCACAAATCGTGAAATCTCATTTTTCAAATGTGTTGTTTTAGATGGTGGAAAAAACTTGTTCACAAACTTAGAAACGAGATCACCCCATGTCAAAATCGAATTTGGCGGTTCTTTCTCAAGCCAAATTTTTGCGGGTCCATCTAACGAGTATGGAAACAACATCATCTTAATGGCGTCATGTGGATCATCCTTAAACTTGCTAGTAGCGGTGAGACGGTTAAAATTCCTAATGTGATAGTCCGGGTTGTCTTTCTAATGACCTCTAAACTTATTTGCTTGCAACATCGACATTAAACCCGTCTTAATCTCGAAAATCTCCGCAAGGATGGCGGGAATCACAATGGCCTCTCCAAAACCCTCGGTGGGTGCTTGTAGCAACTCCATCATAGTACGATTAGCCATGACGACTTCTTGTTCTACAATAGGTTCAACAATTGGAGGTTGTTCCTCAATCAACGTCTCTTGATTGGCTTGCTTTTGAAGATGTTTACGAGCTCGTTTTGCTTGATTACGAGTGATCATAAACTTCACGAAGAATGGGAGGTGAGCAAAGAAGATTCTTTTTGGGTGTTTTGTGAATTTTCAATTTTTTTGTGTTTTTGATTGTATTTAATTTTTTTGGATTTTGGTGTATCTTCGTAGACAACAATCTACAAAATCTCTCCTCGAATCAAACTCTTGATTAAAGAAGCCTCAAAGGAATGAAAACGATCACGTGGAGTGAACGCCTTCGAATGACTTTAGAACTTTGGTGAAAACCAAATTGTTCAAGAGGTTTTAATCACATAGAAACCAAGCAAATATATTATACGTAATAATACTTTGGGCGGAAAAACCCTCGATTAGCCTTCAATCTCAAAATACTCACAAGCAAGCGGGGAAACGAGGCGGCGCGAAGCACTTAAGAGCCTTTTTCCTTAGGGTATATTTTATAATACCCGCCTTATACCCACCTTATAGTTTGTATTTTTCAAAATCGAGCTTCACGAAAGTATTTATCTATTTTTGCCTTTTTCTTTTTGTTTGAGATTCGAATACAATAATTAGGAGATCAAATCCCAATTAAGGTTGTGTTTTCACACTTTTGGAGATATTGTTTATTGATCGTGATACTTAATACAATATAGTAATAATATTTTCACAAGAAAAACCAAGAAAACCGATAATACGTATTAGTAGATTTCTACTAATACAAATACTATTTACGGTTAATATTAAAAACAACAATGCAAATTAATCACGACACACCTCCCCGACAGCGGCGCCAAAATGATTGTGGTAAATTACGTCCTTTAGGAAAAGGAGCGTAAAAGCGGAAAGTATTAAACAAATGATTTTAGGAAAAATCAAGTGTTAATGACCCAATGAAGTTCGTTTCCCAAGGAGGTATATGTGTGTGACTAAGATGTAAATGATTTGAGATTAATATTTGGTTTAGAAGGGGATGAGAAAAGAAGATGACGAAGACGTGAAAATTACTACTACAATGACAAAACGTAAAACCGTAAAAACTACAAAAATAAAAATTAATTCTAAAAATTACAAAAAATTCACCAAAAATCAAAATAAATAAACTAAGAGTTTACCAATGATCAAAACTTTTTCAACCCTTTTAAATAATTAAATATTCAATTTTTAAATGCTAATTAAAGCCCTAAAAATCAAATAAATTATCAAAAAGCCCAAATAAAGATTTTTCAATTAGTAAACCTCTAAAATGACCTAAAAAGATTAAAAATTATTTTTAGAAATTTTTAAACTAATAAAAACTATTTAAAATGATTTAAAAACTATTAAAACTTAAAATAATTATAAAAATTAATCTAAAAGTGATAAAATTATTCTAAAAGTTGCTAAATTCCTATTTTAATGTATTAAGCTAAGAAAAATGTAAAAAGTAGAAAAATGTGAAATTTGAAAAATAATAATAAAATAATAATAAAATAATATTAAAAATCCAAAAATTATAAAAAAATCCTAAAAATTTGCAAACTAGTTTGATTTAACCTAAATAAACAGAAAATCAAAGTGAAATGACCAGAATACCCCTATTGGGCCCTCAAATGGGCCAAAACCAAAAATCAGTCAATCTTAATGTGCTTTTTAGCCCAAAAAGTCAAACTTGGCCCAATTGACTTGGAAAAGCCCTATCTGACTCAAAACTTTAATTCTAAGCACAAAACTCTAAAGGCCCAAAAGCTGAATGTGAGCTTATCACAGCTTAATAAGCAAACAGCTTATTCTTATTGGGCTTTTTAGCCCATTAAGCAATAAGCTAATGCCATAAGCTCTAATTTGACACACAACCTTATTTTGGATGCTTATGAGATCTGTAAAAAGAAATTTTGAAAAAGCACACTCAATAAGCCAGAAATAAGCAAAGTATTATTTCACTAAAAGACAAAATAGTCGTTTTTGAGAAATAAGGCACCTCAGGACTTGATTCAACTTGCAAAAGATCACACATGGACTCAATAAGCCAAAAAAATCAACAAAATTCCAATAAGCAAAACCAATAAGCCAGAATAAGCCAATAAGCACTTATGAAAAAGTCAATTAAGTTGGTTTTCTAGTCAAACCCTAAAGTCAACCCACCAAATGCTCTAGTATGAACAAATGGGTCAAATAATGAGCACCTATTACAAAATCCAAGTTGTTGCTGGTTAAAATAAGCTATTATAGCTTATTGATAAGCTGAAACCAATTTTACACTAGCAGTGGTAACCAGCAGGGGAAAGGAGTTCCCACTGCTTTGAGTATTTGACTGAGCTTTTTAGAGTTGAGTTTTTGTACACCTTTGTTTAAGGAAAAACAAGGTATATAATGCGGGCAAGTATTAAGTTGCACGTTTTAGGAAAAACGCGAAACCGAACAAATGCGGGTTCGTTCCCGAGGAGGTGTGTGGATTAATGTGCCAATATATATAATCAAAAGTTTGGGGTAGTGTCGTTTTTAGATGAGAAAAGAAAGAAAAACTAAGACGAACTACAATTACAATTAAACTACGACGAAAGACGTAAAACGCGAACGTAAGTACGTAAAACGTGAAAATTTAAAAATTTTAAGCTAAAAACAAATTAAAAATGAAAAAGTAGTTCAAAATAATATAAATAAGGATAAAAATCCAATAAATATATTTTTAAACCTTTTATTAATTAAATATTCAATTTTAATGTTAATTAAAGCCTAAAAATTAAATATAATTAAGAAAAAGCCCAAAATATTATTTTATTGGACAAATAACTTACTTATATTATTTAAAAACTAAAAAGTATTTTTTCTAAATTTTAAATACTATTTTTCTATTTTTAAATCACTAAAAACAATTTTTAAAATAAAATAATGATTAAAAATAATAAAATAATGCTAAAAATAATTTGACTATTTTAAAAATCCTAAATTACACTAATGAACAGTAGAAAAATGAAAAAGTTTGAAAAATATAAAATTTTGCACTAAAAGACAAAAACAGTATATAATTTAAACCCTAATTAAACTAAATAAAATCTAAAAATTAATTAAAAAGTGAACAGTAAAATATTTTTGGACTAAAAACCTTAAAATGTTTTTCTAAATATAAGAAAATTTTCATAACTGAAAATTTTTACAATTTTACACTAAAAGACAAAAATCAGAAACTTAAAAAGTAATTTAAAATGCTATTAAATGTGAAAAATACTAAATGAACAGTAAAATAAAAATTAACTAAATAGAAAAATCATAAATAAAATAAGAAAAATAACAAAATTGGTTTCAGGACCTAATTCCTATTTTTGGTCACTAAAGACAAAAAAGAATGACAACTGACAATGACATGTGACCCCTTTTTGTCCTTTTGCTTAGCAGGGGAAACTTTTACACTAGCAGTGGGAAGTGAGTTCCCACTGCCTTCACAAAAAAACGGTTCTGGGCACTTTTGTGCCTAGATCTTGTTGGTTTCTTGGTTTTGTGGGCAAACAAAGGCACCCCCACAACCAGTTGGGTTGTGGGGAGTCAAATAAAAGCTAAAAACACCAAGTTGCTAAACAAAATCAAGCAGAAAAAACCCACATACAGTCACTGTATGCAATGGGGGGGGGGGGGGGGGTCTGATGGGACTTTGCTGATGCAAAGTGCAATTGGGTGAGTTTTGGTTGGCCAAAACTCACTCAATTCACTCACACACTCCCCCAAATCACACACAATTCCTAACCTACCCTGATTCCTAACAGCCTCTAAGATTTATATGGCAAAATCTTAAAAAAATAAGCAGTTATGGCTCACACTGATTTTTTGCTAGGTTTTATTCAAGACTTGCATTCAAAACTTACCAAATGGTACCCAATCTAACACACTAAGCAGAATAAACACAAAGTTACTGAAAATAATGAATCTAAGCAGATTTTAAACCAAATGCACCTTACAAACTGATTTTAAAACATAAATCCAAACACCCCTTAAAAACAGAAACTTGACATTTAACAAAGATTTTATAATCAAACTTGCATCAAATCCAGTCAATCCATCCCTAACATGTTTTAAACTAACAAGAGAGCAATATCTAGCATTTGTCCTTCATCCCAACAACTAAATTCTAAAAATTACCAAAAATTCACGAAAAATCAAAATAAATAAACTAAGAGTTTACCAATGATCAAAACTTTTTCAACCCTTTTAAATAATTAAATATTCAATTTTTAAATGCTAATTAAAGCCCTAAAAATCAAATAAATTATCAAAAAGCCCAAATAAAGATTTTTCAATTAGTAAACCTCTAAAATGACCTAAAAAGATTAAAAATTATTTTTAGAAATTTTTAAACTAATAAAAACTATTTAAAATGATTTAAAAACTATTAAAATTTAAAATAATTATAAAAATTAATCTAAAAGTGATAAAAGTATTCTAAAAGTTGCTAAATTCCTATTTTAATGTATTTAAGCTAAGAAAAATGTAAAAGGTAGAAAAATGTGAAATTTGAAAAATAATAATAAAATAATATTAAAAATCCAAAAATTATAAAAAAATTCTTAAAACTTGCAAACTAGTTTATTTTAACCTAAATAAACAGAAAATCAAAGTGAAATGACCAGAATACCCCTATTGGGCCCTCAAATGGGCCAAAACCAAAATCAGTCAATCTTAATGGGCTTTTTAGCCCAAAAAGTCAAACTTGGCCCAATTGACTTGGAAAAGCCCTATTTGACTCAAAATTTAATTCTAAGCATAAAACTCTAAAGGCCCAAAAGCTGAATGTGAGCTTATCACAGCTTAATAAGCAAACAGCTTATTCTTATTGGGCTTTTTAGCCCATTAAGCAGTAAGCTAATGCCATAAGCTCTAATTTGACACACAACCTTCTTTTGGGATGCATATGAGATCTGTAAAAAGAAATTTTGAAAAAGCACACTCAATAAGCCAGAAATAAGCAAAGTATTATTTCACTAGAAGACAAAATAGTCGTTTTTTGAGAAATAAGGCACCTCAGGACTTGATTCAACTTGCAAAAGATCACAAATGGACTCAATAAGCCAAAACAATCAACAAAATTCCAATAAGCAAAACCAATAAGCCAGAATAAGCCAATAAGCACTTATGAAAAAGTCAATTAAGTTGGTTTTCTAGTCAAACCCTAAAGTCAACCCACCAAATGCTCCAGTATGAACAAATGGGTCAAATAATGAGCACCTATTACAAAATCCAAGTTGTTGCTGGTTAAAATAAGCTATTATAGCTTATTGATAAGCTGAAACCAATTTTACACTAGCAGTGGTAACCAGCAGGGGAAAGGAGTTCCCACTGCTTTGACTATTTGACTGAGCTTTTTAGAGTTGAGTTTTTGTACACCTTTGTTTAAGGAAAAACAAGGTATATAATGCGGGCAAGTATTAAGTTGCACGTTTTAGGAAAAACGCGAAACCGAACAAATGCGGGTTCGTTCCCGAGGAGGTGTGTGGATTAATGTGCCAATATATATAATCAAAAGTTTGGGGTAGTGTCGTTTTTAGATGAGAAAAGAAAGAAAAACTAAGACGAACTACGATTACAATTAAACTACGACGAAAGACGTAAAACGCGAACGTAAGTACGTAAAACGTGAAAATTTAAAAACTTTAAGCTAAAAACAAATTAAAAATGAAAAAGTAGTTCAAAATAATATAAATAAGGATAAAAATCCAATAAATATATTTTTAAACCTTTTATTAATTAAATATTCAATTTTAATGCTAATTAAAGCCCAAAAATTAAATATAATTAAGAAAAAGCCCAAAATATTATTTTATTGGACAAATAACTTACTTATATTATTTAAAAACTAAAAAGTATTTTTTCTAAATTTTAAATACTATTTTTCTATTTTTAAATCACTAAAAACAATTTTTAAAATAAAATAATGATTAAAAATAATAAAATAATGCTAAAAATAATTTGACTATTTTAAAAATCCTAAATTACACTAATGAACAGTAGAAAAATGAAAAAGTTTGAAAAGTATAAAATTTTGCACTAAAAGACAAAAACAGTATATAATTTAAACCCTAATTAAACTAAATAAAATCTCAAAATTAATTAAAAAGTGAACAGTAAAATATTTTTGGACTAAAAACCTTAAAATGTTTTTCTAAATATAAGAAAATTTTCATAACTGAAAATTTTTACAATTTTACACTAAAAGACAAAAATCAGAAACTTAAAAAGTAATTTAAAATGCTATTAAATGTGAAAAATACTAAATGAACAATAAAATAAAAATTAACTAAATAGAAAAATCATAAATAAAATAAGAAAAATAACAAAATTGGTTTCAGGACCTAATTCCTATTTTTGGTCACTAAAGACAAAAAAGAATGACAACTGACAATGACATGTGACCTCTTTTTGTCCTTTTGCTTAGCAGGGGAAAATTTTACACTAGCAGTGGGAAGTGAGTTCCCACTGCCTTCACAAAAAAACGGTTCTGGGCACTTTTGTGCCTAGATCTTGTTGGTTTCTTGGTTTTGTGGGTAAACAAAGGCACCCCCACAACCAGTTGGGTTGTGGGGAGTCAAATAAAAGCTAAAAACACCAAGTTGCTAAACAAAATCAAGCAGAAAAAACCCACATACAGTCACTGTATGCAATGGGGGGGGGGGGGGGGGGGGTCTGATGGGACTTTGCTGATGCAAAGTGCAATTGGGTGAGTTTTGGTTGGCCAAAACTCACTCAATTCACTCACACACTCTCCCAAATCACACACAATTCCTAACCTACCCTGATTCCTAACAGCCTCTAAGATTTATATGGCAAAATCTTAAAAAAATAAGCAGTTATGGCTCACACTGATTTTTTGCTAGGTTTTATTCAAGACTTGCATTCAAAACTTACCAAATGGTACCCAATCTAACACACTAAGCAGAATAAACACAAAGTTACTAAAAATAATGAATCTAAGCAGATTTTAAACCAAATGCACCTTACAAACTATTTTAAAACATAAATCCAAACACCCCTTAAAAACAGAAACTTGACATTTAACAAAGATTTTATAATCAAACTTGCATCAAATCTAGTCAATCCATCCCTAACATGTTTTAAACTAACAAGAGAGCAATATCTAGCATTTGTCCTTCATCCCAACAACCAAATTCTAAAAATTACCAAAAATTCACGAAAAATCAAAATAAATAAACTAAGAGTTTACCAATGATCAAAACTTTTTCAACCCTTTTAAATACTTAAATATTCAATTTTTAAATGCTAATTAAAGCCCTAAAAATCAAATAAATTATCAAAAAGCCCAAATAAAGATTTTTCAATTAGTAAACCTCTAAAATGACCTAAAAAGATTAAAAATTATTTTTAGAAATTTTTAAACTAATAAAAACTATTTAAAATGATTTAAAAACTATTAAAACTTAAAATAATTATAAAAATTAATCTAAAAGTGATAAAAGTATTCTAAAAGTTGCTAAATTCCTATTTTAATGTATTTAAGCTAAGAAAAATGTAAAAGGTAGAAAAATGTGAAATTTGAAAAATAATAATAAAATAATACTAAAATAATATTAAAAATCCAAAAATTATAAAAAAATTCTTAAAACTTGCAAACTAGTTTATTTTAACCTAAATAAACAGAAAATCAAAGTGAAATGACCAGAATACCCCTATTGGGCCCTCAAATGGGCCAAAACCAAAAACAGTCAATCTTAATGGGCTTTTTAGCCCAAAAATTTAAACTTGGCCCAATTGACTTGGAAAAGCCTATCTGACTCAAAATTTAATTCTAAGCACAAAACTCTAAAGGCCCAAAAGCTGAATGTGAGCTTATCACAGCTTAATAAGCAAACAGCTTATTCTTATTGGGCTTTTTAGCCCATTAAGCAGTAAGCTAATGCCATAAGCTCTAATTTGACACACAACCTTCTTTTGGGATGCATATGAGATCTGTAAAAAGAATTTTTGAAAAAGCACACTCAATAAGCCAAAAATAAGCAAAGTATTATTTCACTAGAAGACAAAATAGTCGTTTTTGAGAAATAAGGCACCTCAGGACTTGATTCAACTTGCAAAAGATCACAAATGGACTCAATAAGCCAAAACAATCAACAAAATTCCAATAAGCAAAACCAATAAGCCAGAATAAGCCAATAAGCACTTATGAAAAAGTCAATTAAGTTGATTTTCTAGTCAAACCCTAAAGTCAACCCACCAAATGCTCCAGTATGAACAAATGGGTCAAATAATGAGCACCTATTACAAAATCCAAGTTGTTGCTAGTTAAAATAAGCTATTATAGCTTATTGATAAGCTGAAACAAATTTTACACTAGCAGTGGTAACCAGCAGGGGAAAGGAGTTCCCACTGCTTTGACTATTTGACTGAGCTTTTTAGAGAGTTTTAGTTGGATTCAATTGGAAACAAAGGCACCCTTGTGATCAGTGAATCACAAGGAGTCAAGAGCAACAAGAAAATCCAAATTTGGTTCACACAATAACCAACAAATGATCAAACAGTTACCAGATACAACACAGACATGGAAAATAAGCAGTTATGCAGTAATAAGTAGATTAAGCAAGAATAAGCCAACCAAACTTAACAGGATGCATACACAAGCTACATAAACTATGAATAAACCCAAATCAACTTGAATCAAACACTGAATCAAAGTAAACAACAAGATCAAAGCACAAAAAGTTACTGATGAACAAGGTGCAATATGCAGACAAGTTTGCTGATCTATTTGACACTAGATCCAATTTCAAGCAGTCAAATCTCTTCTCCTAGTGTAATTAACTAAGGTTTAGCACTTGTTAGCCCTAGCCTAAGCTTAGATCTAGGTGTCCTCAAAATCCTATCCAATTTTACCAAGTAACCAAGATTTTATACCCTATTTATGAATCAAGGTGTTTCAAACCACAAATATTGCAGATAAATGACCAAGTATACCAGCAAAGCATATACCAACAGATAATAACACAAATCCAACACTTAACAAACCACAAATCCTTCTTAAACAGTTAACCCAAACACCCCTTGAAAACCTGTTTTCATAAATTTTCAAAGTATTATCCAGATTCAAACCACAAAACCAGTTAACAACACTTCAATAACATCAAATCAACACAAATAAACTAGAATCAACAATAATATCACAGATTCAAGAACAAACATGCAATAATCACCAAATTCAGAAAAATAAAGGAGAAAATGAAAAGGGAGAAGGATGCAAACCTCCAAGACCTACATCCAGGCCTTGGATTGTTTGAGCTGAGGTACTAGCAGAACAAGTACCAGCTTCCAATGCTGCTAAGATGAACAAACCAACAAAGTGAGATCATATAACCAATAACTTTCTGATTTTTGAAGCACAAGCTTTATCACTTAAAACCTTGCCTCAAAAACCTTCAAACAAGATTATGGAACTCAGATTTTAGCTTATCAAACACTAACTTTTATAAATAACAGACAAGAACTCAAAATTTTTAGAAATTCAAACTTTATTTCATAAAAAGGAATTACAAAGATTTAAAAGCTAAAATCTGGAACAAAGGGACTCTCACATGTTGAGGTCTCCTTTTATAGGCAAATGCTTGGCTAAACACTATTCACAAACCCTAGCACTGATTTCTCTAAAATTCCCTTGAGTCTTCTAGATCATTTGATGGAATGAGCTGTCCAAATGCATCCAAACCGTTAAAGTAGCTTTGATATGAAGCAAATGATGTGGGCTGTTGATCTTGACACGTGGCAAGCCTTGGTGAGGAAGTTTTCACATGATGGTGAAACGGTTTGGGTGGTGGGGCCTCTTTGGTGAGTGGGGAAGAGAGTTTTAAGGTTGGGATGAGTTTCTGCTTGTGTGAATCACACGGGGGAGCAACTAATTGCAATTTACCCTTTGTTGGTAAAAAGTTAATTCTGGGTTCTTACTTGCTACAGTAACAAGTTTTGATCCGTTTTCTTAGGGAGTGATTTGTTTGGCGCGTGTTTAGGGATTTGAACTTCTAAACTTGGCAGTTTAAGTCCTTGGCTTTTGGAAAAAGGTGTATAACAAGTATTTCAGCCTTAAAAACGAATTCCCTTTGTAAATAACTTTCACATCTTTACACTTTTGGCACAAACGTTTGGAAAAAGGTTTACAAGGGTTGTTTTTGCCATTTTGAGATATTTCAAGGGCTGATCTTGGACTTTGTTGATCTTCAAAGGTATTTAATGTATCTTTGGCTTCATGAGGGACCATAATTGGCAATTTGGAATTGTTGAGTGACTAAACTTGCCATTTCTTCAAAGTTGAAGGACCATTTGTGTAATTTTGACAAACTTAAGGGACCAAACTTGTAATTATCAATATAAAAGGGTTTTAAGTGTCATTTCTTCATTAAATGAGGATCAATCTTGTATGTCTTCAAGTCTTCAAGGGTATTTGTTAGATATTTCATGGATTAGGGCCCGGTTCTTTGTACGACTTCGTTTCTCGTGTCCGTTTTTCCTTGTATCTTGTGATCCTTTTGTCTTTTTCACGATATCCATACCTAAAATACACAAGTAAACAAACACAAGCATATATATGGTATATTATGACATTTTTATGCATTAAAAGCCCGAAAAGAACGATGAAATCATGTATAAATGCCATCTCATCACTCATGAGGCTCAATTATTCACTTAGACTCCCTTACTCCTAGGTGTATCTCTTATATTTTATTGTTGTCTTGAATGATCACGAGGATGCATTGTTTGACTTATTTCGACAGTTTAGTTAGGCTGAAAATAAAGTAGGACGATTTAATCAATAGTTAGCTAAAGGACAAAATCTTTTAAAACTGCTTCTCGGGACCTCATAAAGTTCATATATTGGCATAACTCGCTTCACGATTTGAGACCTTTCTCGGACCAATATTTGGCAGTGACTTCATACTTCGAATCTTGAGAGACATTCTTGAAATAATGGTCTTCTCTTCATAATAGGAATTTCTTCACTTGAAGTTTTTGAGAGATTCTTCATACTTGGACCACGACTTCTTTATTTTTCTCCAATCTTTATTTTGGATTTTGATATACAACGATCCACCGCCTTTTTGGACTTGGGTCTATTTATCCTCATACCTTGCTAGGGTCTTTTCGGATAGACTTCTCCATGATCTTTAGAGGAGTATTTGCTTTACGTCGTGTGTCTCGATCCTTCATATTGATTTTTGATAAATGATTCTTCACATCACTGGGGTTCTTTAGCAACAAAATGTAGCCCTCATGCCTTGTTAGGGCCTTTTCGGACTCGCCAATCTTCGCATCCCACTTCAATAAGTTATGCCTTGGCTATGAACTCTAATTAATACCGAGCAACTTTTAAACGATCTTGTGCTAGAAGCTAAGTAACTTTTTAAATCGTACGACCTTATTTATTGAAATTATATTTATTATCAAGCGATGGGAGAAAAAGCTCATAATTAACTCACATAAATTCATGAAAGAATACCAAACTTATAATTGACTATATCATCTCACGTTCTCCACAATTTAAAATCTCAAGGAATGAGACTCGTGGATGCTTAGCCAATTAAATCAAAGTTTTGGGTTTTCAAGTCATCTATAGGATCTTGCAACTTCTTAGACTTTTTCAAGTTTAGAATTCGCATTTTAAAGTTCCCTTGATAAACTACTTTCTAGGATCAATTATAGGAACTTGCGAAAAGTTCTTGTTCATAACCCATAAGAGTTAAGACTTTCGCGTTTTAAAGTGCCCTATATAAAAGCCTAGCAAAACTTGACTTAAATACGTTAAGGATACTATCTAGAGTAAACTTGGATAAGTAAACTCGGGTTGAGTGAAAAGATTCATGACGGGCCTAATATATCAAGGATATCTAAACTCATTAAAACCATTTTATTTAACTTTATTTTTGAAATGAAATATATACATACGATGCGATAAAAAAAGGAAAGAACACAAGAGAGAATTAATGAAAAATACTACTTGGCCAAAATAGATCAAAAATTTTGAAAAATGTCGAAAAATTAAATTTTCCGGTTAAAATGAGGACATATTCATGGAAAAGCCCACTTAACTTCGATAGAAGTCCCCCTACACTTGATATAAACACTGTCCTCAATGTTTAAGCATGCGGGAGTAAACTGTCACTCCCCACCATGGCAGAATATGGGACGCGACGCATGGATATCATCACAACAATAGCGTGTCCATAGAGAGAACTATATGAATTAGAAATGTCATAAAAGGTGACACAAATGTCATGACAATATCTCATCAATGCACGAGTCTAGGTAAGTAGGTAACAGTCCTACCTCTTACACAAGACAAACAAATAACACAAACAAATCAACATATAGGTTCATAGTATCACTTATTGAAACAAACAGAAAAATAAACTAAGAAGGAACGGGGATCTCCTTCTAAATACATTCCTACGCGACTCCAATCCTAGCCACATATGTTCTCACGCTTAACCACTTTATCACCTGAAAGAGATACTAAAACACGTCAACATAATGTTGGTGAGAATCATAGGTTTAGACTCCAACCGAAAATAGATTATAATAAGCTGTGAACAACCATAAACCACTAAACATATGGACAATGTGCTACAAGTATGCATTAACAACTAACATCCAAGATCAATCATTCCAAACCAAATCCAAGGCTCCCAGCCTTACCAAACACCATGGTACCATAGGCGCCCATACACCTATGTACCAATCCCAAGGCCCCGCCTTATCATTATCCATTGGTCCCATAGATGCTCACACATCTATGTACCTCCCCAAGTTCCCGCCTTGTCAACATCCCCTTGGTACCAAGTCAAACCACAATAAATGAGACGGTACGTGTCCCCCGATCCAAATCATAAACACAATCAAGAATCAGTTAATCACATAAGTGCACACACAAGTCCATCACAAACCATTAACGCATTCACAACATTAGTTACAAAACCATACAGTGTCTCTTCCATCCCATCTGGAAGTGAAAATCATTAAAAGATATGGGACTATGAAACTCACCTGATTGAGTTTCTCCAAAAATCCGCGCACTAGCAAAAAGCTAACAAACAAAAGCACACAATCAAAACATGAACCAAACACTAAGATGGCTCATCAACCCTTGATGGACATCTAACCTTCTCCCATATATATACCTCATTTATATGCTCTAAGCATCTCATTACATCCCTCTATAAATCCCTTAACTTAGTTTACTTCATAACCCGTCTCGTTAACATTTTACCCAAAACAGTCCCGGTTTTTAGGTCTCCAAACTATAAGCCAAACGCCCACCTAACCATACCCATGATCTTAGTAAAGGAAACCCTATGCCCTTACATATGTCAGCTAACTCCTCCCTTTTGCCCCATCCTTAAACCTACTGTTAAGGCCCCGATATATATATATATATATATATATATATATATATATATATATATATATATATATATATATATATATATATATATATATATATATATATATATATATACTTCTGCCTATCCGTATTTTACCTATTTTGAAGATACAAAAAGTTTGTTATGATTAGGGGGTCTTACCCTAACCCATTTGCTTAGCCACCCTTCAGGTCTCTTATATAATATATAAACCAACACCCATGCTCATTAGAGGGCTCAACTGTACTCCTAAGTACCCCAATCACCTTAAAACATTAAATTAAACCCGACTATGTTCAAAATTGTTTTGACCTCCGACTGATGTAACCTGTGTTTTAGCCACCTCCCGACCTCCAATTTAGTTGTCATTTCTTTCATTTGAAAGCAAACTAAATTACCTTTCCAGGGATACTTGGATCGCAAAATAAGAGTTTGTATAACTCTATATATGATCAAAACAATTGACCTAAAATTCTGCCCAATTTTTAAAAAACGATTTTAACATAATTAGTCTAATTCATTACCTATAACTCCACTAATTACAAGCCCTAATTCACCTAATCATTATAATATCATTAATATACAGATTTTAATTTAAACCCTAACCTAAATCCATCATGTATTGATTAATAATGCTTTAAAAATAATTTAATTGAAAAGAGGATTAAAGGTTATACCTTAAAATTAATGGAAGATGAAAATTATGAAGAAACCCTAAAAGAATCCATTGATGCCAACTTATTTTTGATTTATAGGGAATTATGAAGTGTTTTTATTAATAAAAACATTATATACTTATTCCTAACAAGTGCTAACCCAAGTACACAAGCCCACTTTCCTTTTTTTCCTTTTTTTTCCCTTCCTTTTGTTTTAATTGTATACAACAGACCCCTAGCCCATAAATTTCGTTTTTTTATTTAAATTATTAATAATTGTAATAATTACCTTAAATTTCCTTAATTTATTTCAGCTCCTAAAGCCTCCAAAACCTCAAAACCGTAAAACTAGTCAAATTTACGCGTATACCGTAAAAGACGTAAAAATATACAGTTTTATAAAAACTCTTGAAATATGAAATAAACAAATTAACTAAGTACTAAATGACTTAAAACCATCCTGAAAAATACTCTCGTGACTAAATACCTCTTCCGAGACCCCTAAATGCAAAACCCTAAACCTTAAAAATACGATTTTATATAATACTTATACGTATATGTAAAATACCAAAATAACACCATTTCATTTCATAGTCACCAATTTGTGAGCTCATGAACATGAAATAACCGTTACTCGATTTACTTATGAGTAGTTTATACCCATAAACGATATCCACACCAACCTCGTTCACGCAAAATAACATGTAAACACGCAAATCACATAGTCACACATAAATTAACATTAAAATAAGACCAAGTGACGAACCTCAAAACCACGGTTGTCACATCACTCCCTCCTAATAGAAATCTCGTCCCGAGATTTACTCCTTAGGATCATCATTATCAATTAGCTGAGGATACTTGTTCCTCATAAATCCTTCCCGTTCCCACGTGAACTCTAGTCCACGTTCCAAATTCCATCTACCAATAACTACGGTATATTACCCTTTTTATCCAACGTCCTAGCTTCACGACCCAAAATCTATATCGGCTCTTCGATAAAACGAAGACTCGTATCCATACTAATATCATTTAACGGTACTTGCAAGTCAGTTCTTGCTAAGCATTTCCTCAAGTTTGATACATGAAATACGTCATGCACACTACTCAATTCCTCCGGTAATCTCAACCTATACGCCACTAGCCCAATCATTTCAAGGATTTCAAATGGACCCACAAATCTAGGTGCTAACTTCCCTTTTCTTTCCAAACCGCATCACCCCTTTCCATGGTGAAACCTTTAGCATAACTTTATCTCAAATCTCAACGGCTTACGCCTCTTGTCCACATAGCTCTCTTGTCGGTTCTTTGCTATTTTCAACCTCTACTTAGTCACTGCCACCACCTCCATAGTTTTCCGATCCACCTCCGGTCCAATACGTTGGCCGCTTCTAACTTCATCCCACTGTAACAGTGATCCACCTCATCTCCTATGAATTAACTCCATCAGTTTCTACTACAATTCCTATCACCATACCTAACGGCTTCTATCCTCTATGTATTTTCCATCATTCGGAAGTTCTCCCAACCTTAAACACATCCAATGGTATATGCAGGATTGCATAACCAAAAGCTTCCCATAATATTCACAAGAAACATGTCATAACCACCACCTCAAACTTGCTTTCCCATGCTCGGCACCAAGTAACTAACCATCCTTCATACTAACATGTGTTACACCTTTTATCTAGGTGGACGTTCCATTGTTCGTGACTACTAACCTCTTGCTCTAACGGTTTCTCTTCAATATCACCCCACTATCTTCACAACCTCTTGCTACCTCGAATCATTCTTCCTCCATACTACTTTTCGCTTGTCTCTCCACAATATTAATTTCCATACCATCTTATATCCCGTCTTCAGCCTATAATTTAGGTGTTTCCTCCTTTATTCCTTACATCCTCATCAATGGGGAATATGCCCCTCTCACCGGTGACTCTTTCTTTGTAGGAGAATTCTTCCTAATATAATGCGTTCTCCAACTATCTCCAAATCTCACGCCAATGCTCTAGGCGTCTTTCTCAATTACCCCTATATTATGCTCATACCAAACATTAGTCTATCAACGGTATACAACGCTTGCTTCCCATCGTTTCTTCCCTTGCCATAATCCTTCATAAGGCATTCCATACATATTAGGCTAACTTTTACGCAAAACCCTCTATTTCGTCACATCCGTACGCAATCCTTCCAACTTCTCAACTACGTGACTTCTCATTCCTCTTGAAATATGAGATGAATTAGTCAGTCTATCGTCTATCACCCAACTCTCGTCGTACTTATTCCTCCACCCCATTATGTATCCCTTTCACCAACTTCGTCCTTACATCGCCCTTTCTAAGCTACTCCTATCTATGTAGGAAGTATAGTCTACGTCCCTTTTCTCCATATGATTGTCCAAGCCACGCAACATACATGTTGACGCGTTCTCTGCTTTAGACAACTCAACTCGTGCAACCTACATCCTTCATCCAAACCACCCTAATACGTCATCCATATAGTTCAAGTTCGTCTCAGCTTCACTTCATTCTTTGTATTCCATGTCTCATCAACCATGCTTGCCTTTCCCAGATGGTACTTGGCCTTGCAATTTTCTTTCATCACTTAACTCCACCCATCACCTTTTCCAAATGTTCAATCAAGATGATTAAATATGTGTCGGAAACGTTCATGATCTGTATAGATCATTCTCTACGTCTCGTACCCAAAATGCCTCTAGCATTCTAGGCAGATATCACAATCAGCTCCACTAACTAAGTCTATCTAGTTCTTCCAAATCTTTAGTTCCCACAATGTATAAACAACCACCTTTCTTTGTCGTTCTCGTATACATCCAAATCCTTGCTCCACGTATCGTCATGCTTCGCGAATTCATCCACTCCTTCCGATAATTCCAAGATCTGCTCATTATCCAATCCACCTCTTCAGCCTCCAAAACGCTTCCTCACCTTTCTTCACTTTGCCCCTTGCTGGTTCCACGATATGCCATCATCTCTGACTACTCGTCTTGGCCAACTTAATCCTAAAACTCACACTTGAAAATCTCACGTATAATTACCTATCCTAACAACTCCAAAACCAACTCATAATTCGCCTCACTCTCCTTCTTAGATTTGAGTAGATCAAGATGTCGTCGATGCTCCCGATGACAACTCGTTTATATATTGTCATGCACCCCCGGTTCATTGACTCCATGAAAACTGCTAGCGCCTCGGTGAAGCCAAAATCATAACCGTAAACCCAAAGCGTTCATACAACATCCTTAGCAGTTTCAACTACGTCCTCCTTGCACCCTGTCTTAGAAGCAATACGAATAAATTTCTACCTCGTTCTACTCGCGAAAATCTACACGTATTCTAAAAGACCAATACTTCCTCTTATCAAACCACTCAACCGCTTTTCACAGCCAATCTACTACTAAGCAACTCAAATTTTACCTTGCATCCGTTGCAATTTCTAACAACTCTTGCTCTTAAAATCATTCCATCAACAATTTCCTTGGAAAGGCACTAACTACAACTCCTCTCACTTCTCCTACTTGCTCCATTTATGGTTCTACCTCACAGTAATAGGCAAACCTACTAAATCTCAGGAAATTTTTGGAAAACTTACATGCCTTACGAACAATCATAAATACCTTTGAGGTATTATATCCCCTTCCAACACTCTCTATGGCGCGTTACTTGTTCCAATATCCATACATTATACAAATCTCTATTCATCTCCCTTGGCACTCCTAAGAGACCTCATGACCACATTAGTTCGTCTACGAACTTTTAACTCTTTCATCCCCACTAAGGGCATTCCGACCATTCTCTCAGGGCCACCTACTTAATCGTGTAGGCGCGACCAAGTCTTTCATATGTCTACCTCAACGCTCCCAATCAATACGAACCCAAAACTACATCCTGAATCCACTAGATACGATCAACGAATCAAACCCACAGATAACTAACGACATTTCACGTGCACGAGTTAAAACAGACCAAAACCACGAAAACTCAAAAGGAAAACTCAAACATGTACCAATTCAAATGACTCATGACAACGAAAAATGACCCAAGAAACATTTAATGGCAACCAAAACATCTTATGCCCCGCGACATAATATTTAAACCGTGCACAAGATCGACTTTTCCAAAAGAATATTTTTTTTCTTTCCTCACCACATCTATGTGACTCAAACAATCTAAAAACAACCTTCTAGACGATCTCAAAACTCAACTCAAAGACTAGGTATCCCGTGCATCCCAAATCATAAAAGAACTACTATTCAAAACACAACCTTGAACCCGTCACTTGTACCAAAATTTCGATCAAGCTACTGACACCCCATGACTATACATACCAAATATTTGAAAAGTACATCCCGAGTACATAATTTTAGGCTTTTGAATCACCCAAAAAGCTTTAAAAACGAACAAGTTATGACCAAAACAGTTTTATACTAGTTGTTTTTTTAAAAACTAAAGAATCCTCTTAGTAATTAACGTAATCCTTTTTAAATGAAAAGATATAAATGTATGTGAAATTTTCATGAACTTTGTTTAGTCTTGCATAAATAATTATAAATGACGTATATTGATTAAGCTCACTTATATAAACTATTTAAGTAGAAAGAAATTTTATTTCGCTTTATTTTAAAGAAAGTCTTTTAGAATTTGAAATAAATAAGTGTTGATTAAAAAAATCTTATGTTAAATCTTGTTTTAAACACGACTCCAACACCTTACCCTTATTTTACCGAATACAACCAACTATCTAACTCTATAGTAGATTTCCAAGTCCTTTTTTTCAGTATATACCGACCAAAAGAAATGTAAGACCTAACACAAAAGATTTCATTATCTCAAAAGAAATCCCAAGTTATTTTAATAGACTTAAAACCAAGAACACCATTTTAAAACGTACACGTGAAATACGAAACTCAAAGAATACGCTACAACGGAGGTTTAATATAAAAAAAGCGAGCTAGCCACCCTCCTAAGGATACAATCGATAATTGTAGGGGATCATACATATATAGGCATATCAGGATACATATACTTAAATCCGTCTAACATCTACTATACAAGCATATACTAAACCTCTTTCATGCAATCATACTTAGGAATCCATTGAAGTTGTGGTACTTATATAACTATGTTGGCCACCATACTTATACAATTACCCTTCTCCAATGCACTCCTTCCTATGATGACACTTATAAGAATTAATACAACACATAACACATATATCCATCTACTCACATAAGCTCATAACGACATAACCAAAAAAAAGTCCAAAACTCCATCCATTAAAATAACATAGTCAAACTCTTGAAATACATAAATCCATAGTCTACATAAAAAGCATAGGCTAAATCCAAAACGAAAACATAGTCAGTTATAAGTCATGTCGCCCATAAGAGTGGAAACAGCTTAAAATCCTTCATATCCACCTACTCCTAATAACTCGAACCACCACATGATTCTTAGGGAACATGACTTAAACATCAAAAGAAAAAATACTATACCTCAGGTACATAAAATAACCCAACAAAAGATTGAAACTACCATGTACCAAAATATGTACTATAATGTACAATTTAAGCAAAATACGACAATGACTAGCGTGGATGATTATGGTTCAACCAACACTAGTCACATTCTGAAAAGAAAATAACATGTGGCTAAGTATGAACTACTATGGTTCAACCCATACTAGTCAAAACTTAACAAACATCGCAAGTAAAAACCAATAACATCCGGAAAACTTTAATTAATATAAAATGCACACATACTCCTATGACGCCTATATGTAGGGACCCTTAAGCTATATACTAGGTTACTAGACTAGGAAACCTAATTCTCTATAACCATTGGCTCTTGATACCATTCTGTCACACCCCACCATGGCGGAATATGGGACGCGACGCATGGATATCATCACAACAATAGCGTGTCCATAGAGAGAACTATATGAATTAGAAATGTCATAAAAGGTGACACAAATGTCATGACAATATCTCATCAATGCAGGAGTCTAGGTAAGTAGGTAACAGTCCTACCTCTTACCCAAGACAAACAAATAACACAAACAAATCAACATATAGGTTTATAGTATCACTTATTGAAACAAACACAAAAATAAACTAAGAAGGAACGGGGATCTCCTTCTAAATGCATTCCTACGCGACTCCAATCCTAGCCACATATGTTCTCATGCTTAACCACTTTATCACCTGAAAGAGACACTAAAACACGTCAACATAATGTTGGTGAAAGTCATAGGTTTAGACTCCAACCGAAAATAGATTATAATAAGCTGTGAACAACCATAAACCACTAAACATATGGACAATGTGCTACAAGTATGCATTAACAACTAACATTCAAGATCAATCATTCCAAACCAGAACCAAGGCTCCCAGCTTACCAAACACCATGGTACCATAGGCGCCCATACACCTATCTACCAATCCCAAGGCCCCGCCTTGTCATTATCCATTGGTCCCATAGATGCTCACACATCTATGTACCTCCCCAAGGCCCCACCTTGTCAACATCCCCTTGGTACCAATTCAAACCACAATAACTGAGACGGTACGTGTCCCCCGATCCAAATCATAAAAACAATCAAGAATCACATAGCAGTTCATCACATAAGTGCACACACAAGTCCATCACAAACCATAAAAACATTCAAAACATTAGTTACAAAACCATACAGTGTCTCTTCCATCCCATCTGGAAGTGTAAATCATTAAAAGATATGGGACTATGAAACTCACCTGATTGAGCTTCTCCAAAAATCCGCGCACTAGCAAAAAACTAACAAACAAAAGCACACAATCAAAACATGAACCAAACACTAAGATGGCTCATCAACCCATGATGGACATCTAACCTTCTCCCACATATATACCTCATTTATTTTCTCTAAGCATCTCATTACACCCCTCTATAAAGCCCTTAACTTAGTTTACTTCATAACCCGTCTCGTTAACATTTTACCCAAAACAGTCCTGGTTTTTAGGTCTCCAAACTATAAGCCAAAAGCCCACCTAACCATACCCATGATCTCTGTAAAGGAAACCCTATGCCCTTACATATTTCAGCTAACTCCTCCCTTTTGCCCCAACCTTAAAGCTACTGTTAAGGCCCCAATATATATATATATATATATATATATATATATATATATATATATATATATATATATATATATATATATATATACTTCTGCCTATCCGTATTTTATCGATTTTGAACATACAAAAAGGTTGTTATGATTAGGGGGTCTTACCCTAACCCATTTGCTTAGCCACCCTTCAGGTCTCTTATTTAATATATAAACCAACACCCATGCTCATTAGAGGGCTCAAGTGTACTCCTAAGTACCCCAATCACCTTAAAACATTAAATTAAACCCCACTGATTTCAAAACTGTTTTGACCTCCGACTGATGTAACCTGTTTTTGACCCACCTTCCAACCTCCAATTTAGTTATCGTTTCTTGCATTTGAAAGTCAACTCAATTACCTTTCCAGGGATACTTGGATCGAAAAATAAGAGTTTGTAGAACTCTATATATGGTCAAAACAATTGACCTAAAATTCTGCCCAGTTTTTAAAAAACGATTTTAACATAATTAGTCTAATTAATTACCCATAACTCCACTAATTACAAGCCCTAATTCACCTAATCATTATAATATCATTAATATACAGATTTTAATTTAAACCCTAACCTAAATCCATCATGTATTGATTAATAATGCTTTAAAAATAATTTAATTGAAAAGAGGATTAAAGGTTATACCTTAAAATTAATGGAAGATGAAAATTATGAAGAAACCCTAAAAGACTCCATTGATGCCGACTTATTTTTGATTTCCAGGGAATTATGAAGTGTTTTTATTAATAAAAACATTATATACTTATTCCTAACAAGTCCTAACTCAAGTACACAAGCCCACTTTCCTTTTTTCCTTTTTTTCCCTTCCTTTTGTTTTAATTGTATACAACAGACCCCTAGCCCATAAATTTCGTTTTTTATTTAAATTATTAATAATTGTAATAATAATATTACCTTAACTTTCCTTAATTTATTTCAGCTTCTAAAGCCTCCAAAACCTCAAAACCGTAAAACTAGTCAAATTTACGCGTATACCGTAAAAGACGTAAAAATATACAGTTTTATAAAAACTCTTGAAATATGAAATAAAAAAATTAACTAAGTCCTAATTGACTTAAAACCATCCTGAAAAATACTCCCGTGACTAAATACTCTTCCGAGACCCCTAAATGCAAAACCCTAAACCGTAAAAATACGATTTTCTATAATACTTATACGTATACGTAAAACACCAAAATAACACCATTTCATTTCATAGTCACTAATTTATGAGCTCATGAACATGAAATAACCGTTCCTCGATTACTTATGAGTACTTTATACCCATAAAATATATCCACACCAACCTCGTTCACGCAAAATAACATGTAAACACGCAAATCACATAGTTACATATAAATTAACCTTAAAATAAGACCAAGTGACGAACCTCAAAACCACGGTTGTCACATAAACTCCCCTACACTTAGTACATTGTGCACTTTGTTTAAATCTTGCTAAGGAAGAGACAACTAAAGTGATTTCAATGTCACCTATAGGATATGAAATATTGAATCACAAAAGTTTAGGATAGAACTGGGAAGACAGGAACACGAGATCACATGTCATCAAATATCATCAAAAGTGCTCTTTGAAGCTTTAATCCCATCATAAGAAACAAGACAACAAACCCCTATGTAGCTCCCCCTACACTTATTATGAAAACGGGTAAAAGGATAGATCGTCGGGTTGCCTCCCGAGAAGCGCTTGTTTTTGTTAACCGAGTCACGAGCCTGACTCGACCCATGAATAATTCAAGGGAAACGTGGTGAGGGATGGAATCATCTCATGAGAGATGTCCTCACCAAAGTAAAACTTAACACGCTGGCCATTCACTTTAAAATTTGGCCCATTTGGTTGCGATAACTCAATGGTGCCATAAGGGAAGACTTTGGCGACGGTGAATGGACCAGACCAACGACTCTTAAGCTTGCCTGAAATTGTTTTCAACCGAGAGTTAAAGAGTAAAACTTGATCACCTATTTTGAACTCTCGGTTTTTGATCTTAGAATAATGAATGAGCTTGGTTTTCTCCTTGTAGATCAATGAATTCTCATAAGCTTCATTCCTTAGTTCATTAAGTTCATTGAGTTGGATCTTCCTAAGATCACCGGCTTTATTGATATCAAAATTAGCCCATTTCAAGGCCCAATAAGCCTTATGATCCAACTCAATGGGGAGGTGACATGCCTTTCCGTACACAAGACGATATGTAGTGCAACCAATAGGTGTTATATATGCGGTACGGAAAGCCCACAAAGCATCTTCTAACTTATTTGACCATGAGGCACGATGCTCTCCCACAGTACGCTCTAAGATTCTCTTAAGTCCACAGTTTGAAATCTCGGCTTGACCATTTGTTTGTGGATGATACGCGGTGGAAAGTCGGTGATTGACACCATACTTAGCCATGACTCGAGCAAATTGATCATTGCAAAAAATGAGTCCCGCGATCACTGATGATAGCACGAGGAACACCAAATCGAGCAAATAATTGTTTTAGAAAGTTCACAACCACCCTCGCATCGTTCGTAGGTAAAGCCTTTGCTTCAACCCATTAAGATACGTAGTCAACGGCTACGAGGATGTACTTGTTCCCTTTAGATGATGGAAATGGCCCCATAAAGTCGATGCCCCATACGTCAAAGATTTCACACTCTTGGATGAAATTTTGATACATCTCATCTTTATGTGTGATCTTGCCTTGTCTTTGGCAAGAATCACAATGCTTAACCATTTCGTGTGCATCACGATAAATGGTGGGCTAATAAAATCCAGAATCGAAAACTTTCTTCGCGGTGTAATTGGGACCTAAGTGACCACCAGTTGGTCCTTTATGGCAAGCTTCCAAGATTTGTAAAGTTGCGGGCCCGTCAACACACCAACGAAGGATCAAGTCAGCACATTGTTTGAAGAGATAAGGGTCGTCCCAATAGTAAGTTTTCACATCCTTGAAGAATTTCTTCTTTTGTTGGGACGATAACCCTTCGATGAGAATTCCACCCGCCAAGTAGTTTGCAAAGTCCGCAAACCATGGGGTCTCATCAAGATTGGAGTTAATAAACATCAAGGCCTCAAGGGGAAAAGATTCATTAATCTCTTGATTTGGGATCTCCCCTTGATAAGGATCCTCGAGTCTACTTAGATGATCCGCGGCTAGGTTTTCCGCTCCCTTTTTATCACGAATTTCAATTTTGAATTCTTGAAGGAGTAAAACCCAACGAAGAAGTCTTGGTTTGGAATCTCGTTTGGTTAACAAGTACTTCAACGCGGAATGATCGGTATACACACTGGTGGTGGAAAGGACAAGATAGGGGCGAAATTTTTCAAAAGCATATACAACGGCTAAAAGCTCTTTTCCGGTTGTAGTATAATGCAATTGAGCCCCCGTCATTGTCTTGCTAGCATAATGGATTGGTTGGAAGTGTTTGTTCACACGTTGACCTAAAACTGCTCCAATAGCAAAATCGCTAGCATTACACATCAATTCAAAAGGTAATTCCCAATTAGGAGTAACTAAGACCGGTGCCTTAGTTAATTTATCCTTAAGAAGATTGAAAGATTCGATACACTCTTTAGAAAAGATAAAAGTAGTATCTTTTTCCAAGAGGTGGGTCATCGGGCGAGCGATCTTAGAAAAATATTGAATGAATCGGCGATAGAAGCCCGCATGACCAAGAAAACTTCTCACACCCTTCACTATTGAAGGTGGAGGTAATTTAGCAATCACATCGACTTTAGCACGGTCGACTTCAAGACCGGCTTTGGAAATGTTATGTCCAAGAACAATGCCTTCTTTTACCATGAAATGGCATTTTTCCCAATTAAGAACGATATTAGTGTCTTCACACCGTTTAAGCATACGTTCTAAATTGGCAAGGCAAGTTGAGAAAGAATCACCATAGACCAAGAAATCATCCATAAAGACTTCCATAGTTTCTTCAACCATGTCATGGAATATAGCCATCATACACCTTTGGAAAGTCCCGGGAGCATTGCATAAGCCGAAAGGCATTCTTTTGTAAGCAAATGTTCCATAAGGATAAGTGAATGTGGTTTTCTCTTGGTCTTTTGGATCGATGGGAATTTGAAAATACCAGGAGAAACAGTCTAAGAAGCAATATTAGTCATTACCCGCTAAACGCTCGAGCATTTGATCCATGAAAGGAAGAGGAAAATGATCCTTACGAGTGGTATCATTGAGCTTGCAAAGTCTATGCAAACTCGCCAACCCGTGACAAGTCGAGTAGGAATCAACTCGTTGTTTTCATTGGGAACAACGGTTATTCCGCCTTTCTTAGGCACACAATGGACGGGACTAACCCATGGCGAATCCGAAATAGGGTAAATCATTCTGGCATCTAGAAGTTTGATAACTTCTTTCTTGATGACGTCATGAATTTTTGGATTAACCCTTCTTTGGCTTTGGATTGCGGGTTTAAAGTCATCTTCCATGAGAAATTTATGAGTACAAAAGTTAGGATCAATTCCGCGGATTTCGGAAATTTTCTTAGCAATTGATTTCTTATGATTTTTGAGCACATCGAGAAGTCGAGATTTTTCATCCTTTTTTAAGTACTTTGCAATGATGACGGGTAACTTCTTATTGTCTTCAAGGAAAACGTATTCGAGATGAGACGGTAAATCTTTAAGCTCTAAATCCGGAGGATTGTCGATGGAAGGCGTAGTCAAATTCGGATCATCGTTTGTGATTTCCATAGGAGAAGGTGGAGAAATATGGTCCTTATTAAGAAGTTTCTCAATGGTACGAATGTCTTCTTCCTAATTGGTGGGAGAATCGTCATATTTTAAGTCCACATCCCCTAAAGTTGCTTCAAATTCTTTCAAAAGGAAGTCACTTTCTCCAAATGGAGTCAGTGAGGGAGCAATAGAGGAAATGGTCTCAACAATGGGTAGAGAAGAAAAACCAATTTTACAAGCGTCTTTGAAATGTTCTTCACAAGCCTCATCAAGTACGTCAATGAAATTAACGCTCTCGTGTTCATAAGATTTCTTAGAAAGTCTACCCATGTGTTCATAAGGTTGCTTAGAAAGTTTACCCATGTTGAAGACGATTTTGTCGTCACCAACTCTCATGATTAATTCGCACGCGGCTACATCAATGAGAGTGCGACCGATCCTCAAGAATGGACGTCTAACGATTAATGGAACACGGGGATCCATATCGTAGTCAACGACAACAAAATCCGCCGGAAAGGTGAATTTGTTGACACCGACAAAGACATCTTCGGCTATCCCCACCGGATAAGCAACCGTACGGTTAGCTAACTCCAATGTCATTCGTGTGGGGATTAGCTCGGGTAGAGATAATTGTTTCCAAACACTTAATGGCATTAAGTTGATACTAGCACCTAGATCGGCTAGGGCCATACAATTCTCTACCCCGGGAAAGTTACAAGGAATGAGAAAGCGACCCCGATCACCAAGTTTGGTTGGTAATTTCGTTAAGAGAACCGCAGAACAATTCTCATTAAGTTGGGTCTGAGCAATATCAAGGAGTTTTTCCTTATCACTGAGAAGATCTTTAAACATTTTAGCATATTTAGGATGTGAGCGAGAGCCTCGGCAAAGGAGATGTTGAAATTCAATTGTTTAAACATTTTAAGAAAGTTTGAAACTTGAATATCATCCTTATTTTTCAACTTCTCTTTCCTTAACCTTGAGGGATAAGGTATATCGTGTTGAGATGAAGGCTTTGGAATGGAATTCTCACTCACATCCTTGGGTGGTAGAGGGGTGGAAGTAGAAGGTGGTGGAATTGGTGAAGGGGGCTCGTTATCCTTTGTCACAATCACCGGAGTAGGTTTAGGAATCTCGGGTTCCTTATAACCTTTTCCACTTCGGGTGGTGATTGCTTTCATCTCCCTCTTGGATTAGCAACGGTGTTACTCAGAAGGGAACCCAAAGCAGAGGTTTGATTACTTGGGAAGAAACTAGCCATCATATCCCTTAAGTCATTTGTTTGACTGCTTAAAGAGTTTCGCATGTCATTCCTAAGCTCGGCTCGAAGATCATTCCCTTATTTCACCATGTCACCTTTCAAGTTGATGATTTGACTCTGAAGATTCTTCACCAGCGCGTCATTAGTCCTCATGTACGTTTCAACCTCTTGATTGTATGACGTGGGTTGGTTGGAATGGGGAACTTGGTAAGCGGGTGGTTGATAAGTGGTTTGTTGATAAACTTGATTATTTCCTTGAGGTGGATATGGGTTTCTTTGGGTTTGATATTGATTAGGAGCTCGAGGTTGGTTTTGATTGTTGCGATTGAAGTTGGTTTGGTTTTGAAGAGGAAAACCGGGTGGTGAAAGGAAGTTGTTTTAACGATAACTTAGCAAATTTCGGTCACCTTGAGGACGTGCTTGATAGCCTCCCGTGGAAAAGGTACCGTTAGCCGCATACATGTTTTCCGGATTGACGTGAGTAGAAGGACAATCGGTGTATGAATGAGAACCCCCGCAAGTATCACAAGAAGGTGTTACAGCTTTGACTTGTTGAAATTGGTTCTTAGCCATGGTTAAGAAATTTTTGTTCATCTCGGCTATTTGGTGGGTAACTTCGGTTATCTCGGGGTTTAATGAAGTAGAAGAAACATTGGCCCTCGGGTTAAATCTTGAAGATGCGGATGAATCCCGATTTTTGTGGTGAGTTGTCATGTTCTCTATAAGCTCTCTACACTCCTCAGGTCTTCCCTTCATGAATATACCACCGGAGGCAACATTAATCGTATCACGATCACGAAAAGTTAAACCATTGTAGAAAGTATCAATCAAAGTGACGGGGAGCATATTATGGTTCGGACAACGATCGATCAAGACATTATAACGTTTCCAAGCATCGAAAAGCGACTCATCAGGTTCTTGAGTGAAACCACTGATTTGATTGCGAAGACTAGTGACCATGGATGGTGGAAAGTAGCGCGACAAATTTTTTTGAGACATTTCGTCCCACGTATGAATTGAGTTATTGGGAAGAAGATCAAACCATTTTTCGGCATGGTGGGATAAAGTGTGTGGAAAAAGATGAAGGCGAAGAAAATCCATGGAAACACCGGGCGATTTCATGCTTTGAGTGACGGTTATGAATTTATCGAGGTGTTTGTTGGCATCATCATCCGGTAATCCGCGAAATGGACAAGCGTTTTGAACTTGTAGGATCATGTGATGCTTCAACGACAATTCAGGAGCCGTGATTTGCATCGGTGCAATCGGTCCTCCACGTCCGTTCATAGTTGGTTGACAAAGCTCCTCCATCGTACGAAGGTCGGGTTGAGGGACATGGTTGTTGTTGTTGTTGTTATTCAAATTGGGGTGTGGTGGGTTGTTATTATTATGCACACCGGCCATATCTAAGTCTCTACGAGTCTCGGGCTCAGAATAAGACGAAGATGGAGTACGCATACACTAAAATGAATTACAATATTTTTTATTTTTAATCTTTTTTATTATTTTTTTTAGATTTTTGAAAATTTTATATTTTTTTAGATTTTTGAAATTTTTGTGCTTGAAAATAACGTTCCCAAAAGAACGGATCCCAAAATCCAATTTTTCTCACTAAAAACCGTTAATCTTTACGAAAAGTGCCGGTAGCGAAGCCATTTAATATAAATATTTTGCATATGTGTACTAAATCGTTCTCGGTATCTAACCAAATTGATCACGGTTAAAAGTGGAATTATTGGTATTGGTAACTAAAAAGGGGGAGCTTTTGGGTTATCTAATCTACTTGTAAACATAAAAGCTAAACATGTAAAATTAAACGAGAAATCTAACCTTGATTTTCTGAATAAACTGATCCTTGGAAAAATCAACAAGTTCGGAACACTCTTCTTCTTCGGATAAATCCCCATTTTCGGATAAATGCAGTTAATTCGGAATAAACAAGTATTTTCGGATAAAATCAATAAATTCGGAATAACATGGATTTTCAGAATAATTCAACTAATTCGGATTAATCAGCTTTTTCGGAATAAGTGGCCCATTTCGGATAAAGCTAACCTTTTCGGAATTACATGATATTTTCGGAATAATTGGCCTTTTCGGAATACAAGGGAAATTCAGATAAATTGATATCTTCGGAACATGAAGATCTTCGGAAAAAGTTATTATTTTCGGAATAAGGGAATGGTTTCGGATAAACAGGTTTTTCGGTAAAAGTAATTATTTTTGGATAAAACTATAACTCGGATAAATCAAACTTTCTTCGGAATAACTGATTTTCAGATAATGGGATTTTGGATAAAAGTTTTTCTTCGGAATAATTGGTGTATCTTCCGAAAATAAAACCCTTTTCCGAAGATGGTTATAAGACAGATATCAGTAACAGACACGACCCAAAATAAGCTAAAAATAAGCACAACCAAATAAGCAATTAACCAAAACTAACACCAAATTGATTTTAAGAAAAACTAAATAAGCCACGAATCAAAAACTACAAAAACACAAAATAATCAAAATATTTAAAATCAAATTTTAATTAAAAATATTAATCTATCAATCCAACTTAATTAAAAATAAGCCAAACACTAATAAATCAACAATAACAATAAGCTAAAGCATCCACCAAATCAAAACCATAAGATCAATCACATAAACAAATCCATCACACAATCAAGATTAAACAACCTACATGATTAATTAAATCAACCACAAGATTAAGAAAGGAAGAATGAGAATTTATAATAAGCTTTATTAGATTAAAGATTAAGAATCAAAGTTACAAGATTAAGATGAAGGTTTAATAAGCTTGAAAGAAATGCTAGAGAGAGAAAAAGTATAACACACACTAATTACCTACTAAACTAGAAAAAATAAAGACTAACTCTTTTCTAATGAAATATGTGTAATATATATAGGGGAAGGGAAAGGTATTGTTTCTCCTCTCTTTCTTCTTGTCGTCTCGTCTTTTTAAAATAACTCGACTTTCTTGACTTTGTCTCGGGATTAGTCGAACGATTACTTGAACTTGTCTTCTAATTTTCTTCTTTTAGTAGACTTGGTCCTTCGACTTCATTAAGCTTCCGTCTTTAGACTTTTTCTTCGATAAATCTTCAGAATAGGCCTTTGACTTCCGTTCTTCTTGCACTTATGATCTTTTGACTTCGTCTTTTGTCTTTTTCTTCGATAAATGCCCGTGAAAGCCCGTGTTTTCTTCCTTTTTCATATTTTTGTCCTAAAACACAAAAAAACACAAACCACGCATAATTCCGCCTTTCACGACATTAAATACACGTTTTGGTCATGTTATTATTAGAAATAAGTGGTAAAAGGATAAGTGTTTTCACTTATTAGGACCCACGGGGGGCCATTTTGGGCCTAACTACACGGCTAAAAAAGTCTTTGATTCAGGTTACTATTGGCCTTCTATTTACAATGATGCCCAAGAAATGGTGAAATATTGTGATGTTTGTCAAAGAAAAGGAAAGATTAATCAAAGAGATTAGATGCCACAAAATTTTATCCAAGATTGTGTGATTTTTTATGTATGGGGTATAGATTTTATGGGACCTTTTCCATCATCAAAGGGAAATAAGTACATACTCGTAGCGGTGGATTATGTTTCTAAGTGGGTTAAGGCTAAAGCCTTGTCTACCAATGATGCTCGAGTTATAGTCAAGTTCTTAAAGCAACTGTTTGCTTTATTTGGTGTACCTCGTGCCATCATAAGTGATCGTGGGACTCATTTTTGTAATGATCAATTTACAAGAGTCATGAAGAAGTATGGTGTTAACAATAGACTTTCTACCGCGTATCACCCTCAAACCAATGGGAAACCGAGGTCACAAATCGTGGTTTAAAGAATATTCTAGAAAGAACGGTGGGAGAGCATCGAGCTTCTTGGTCGGATAAGCTTGATGATGCTTTGTGGGCTTTTAGGACCGCTTTTAAGACACCAATTGGTTGTACACCTTATAGACTTGTCTATGGAAAAGCATGCCACCTCCTATTCGAATTAGAACATAAGGCTTCATGGGCTCTCAAATGGGCTAACTTTGATCTAAACCAAGCCGGTTCACATAGGAAAGACCAACTTAATGAGATGACTGAGCTAAGATCCGATGCCTATGAAAACCCATTTCTTTACAAGTAAAAGACTAAGCAATTGCATGATGCTAAGATCAAGAACCGTGAGTTCAAAGTTGGAGATTCGGTTTTACTCTTTAACTCACTGTTGAAGCTTTTTGTGGGAAAGCTTAAGTCACAATGGTCCGGTCCATTCACTATTGCTCAAGTATTTCCATATGGACTATTGAGTTATCACAACCAAATGGCCCAAATTTCAAAGTGAATGGTCACCATGTTAAGCATTACTTTGGGGAGGACATTTCTGTTGAGATGGTCCAAGAGACCCCCATTTTCCCCATAAATTAATTCATTGTGGGATGAGTCGAGCTAGAGACTCCTTAAATCAAGCTTGAATAACTAGGCTTAGATCATTTAGACTAGAGTGTGGTAGGATAGGAATAAGGGGTATATAGATGAGAACAAGTGTAGGGGGTGCCTCTCTTTTGTCTTCTTGATGTTTGTAGGGTTGCTCTCTCTCATTGCATGCATTGGAGCTTATGGAGGAGGCCCTTGTATCGTGTTCACTTTGTTACTATTGTGATTTTCTAAACACATTCTGCTTGAAATGAATTCACTATAGTAGACCTTTCCTTAGCTTGGGTTAAGCAAGTTATCAATGTCATAAGTGTAGGGGAGTTTACTCCAATACTCTTAAACATTGAGGAAAATATTTATCTCAAGTGTAGGGTGTTGATCCCAAAATCGTTAGACTCAAACAGTAAAAACCGTTTTATCTAGGTTGTCAATTGTATATGTGATGAACACAGCGGAATAATACAATTAACTAGAATAAGATGTTTAACAAAGATGAAAGATTCCCAAAGAGAGTTTGTATTAATGATTAACACAAACTACTCTAGGTGTGTGTACATTGAATCCTACACCTAGAGATCAATGTTTACAGTAGGTTACATTGTGAATATGAAAGTAATGAATAAAACCTACGTATGGTTCCTTTTATAACATAAGGAAACCATGATACATGGAAACTAAATAATATATTAATGAATAAATAAAAACATACTTATTCACTCTTATCACTACTTTGACCAAATCTTTTCTTCTTATCACATATGGCAGGGGAAACATACAGCAGGGGAAAGTTTCTCTAGCAGGGGAAACTTTGTAGTATTTTGTCCACCAGCTTGAAGTTTCACATAATGTCTTATTTGGTCCTTTCTAGTTTCCATGGTGATTTGACTCATCAACTTTTAGCCCAACAATCTTCCCCTAGTTGATGATGTCAAAACACTTCCCCTTAAACATACAACACCAAAGATCAGCAGGCTGAACATTCTTTGTAGACTTCTTCCCCTTTTTGACATGATCAAATAGGGGTCTTCTATGTGAACAACCTTGATTTTCAACTACTACTAACCAATATCATACATCAAACCCAAGTATTCTACCTTTTAAAATACCATCCATGAAGCACATAGGCCTGACTCCTAATAAAAATGATTTTGAGCAGTAGATATTCTCATTAGTTGTAGTAATACCACTGAGTAATAGCAAAAATCTTCACCTTGATGTCATATGTGAATGACTAACACTTTATCAAATAAGCTTCCCCTTAAAGTATGCTAGTCATTGATGAATCTTCAATTCTGTAGGCTTTATGTAATGATTACATATGAAGAAAACTAATTATAACTTACTTGATGATGAAGAAGAATAACCCGAACTTGCATTCTATATCTTGCACTAACCACATGACCAAGAGTCTGCATATACAAAATCCTCATTTACCTTTGAAACGAGACGCTGAGCACGATAATGTAACTCCTTCAAGTGATAGAAAATATGTGCATAGAGTACCATAAGAAAAATCACATATTCCTAGATCTTGTATCACTTTGTCATTAGGTGTTTAAGAATAAAACACATACCCGCGAAAATCTCCTTCATCTTCAAATAAATGATAAAAACTTTTCTTCGTAATCAATAAAATTAAATCAAGCCTTTATACCTTTAAACCAGTTGCTGTGAATCTACCAAACTCAAAACCTTGTTGTCCCAAAAATCAGATTTGACAGCAGGGGGAACTTTCAAAAACAGTGGGAATCTATTAATGAAAGCAGGGGGATCTATTGAAGGCAGGGGATCGTAGCAGGGGGAACATTTTCAAAAACAGGGGGAACTTTTAATGCCACTGTTTTTTGTTATTAGCTACTGTTAAACAATGCTTCACTGTTTGGTGCAAACACCTCCACCACATCTGCTATATCCCACTTGTACCTATATCTGCATACCCTCGAACCAATCGATCCATCACGTCATAATCACCTGTGGGACCGCTTAATTAATTAATTATATTGCGTCTGACCTTTGACCTGCACCTTCACGTGTCATAGTGATCCACTTCCCTCTTTGCGTGAACCTCTTTATCAAACAATATCCCAACTTGCTGTCAAGCAAATTATTCTTTTTCTCTGCAGTCAATGGCCCACGCCGAATAAATAAAGCCAGCAAATGAATAGACATCATGATGTCTTTCATTTACCAACTGAATTCGATTTGTTTTTACTAATTAATTAAACATTCGACGGGTAAATGCCAATCAATGGCCCTCTATGAGCATTTAATAAACAGACAATAGCTCGTTATAAACACAAAACAGCACGTCATATTCAATGCTTTGTCAAGATAACCTTTTATCTTGTCTCATTGAACCAAAAAGCTAATTCGCACGTGAGGTGTCAAAGTAAAATACCTTGTATTTATTTTTCCTTGCAATGAAACACATAACATGTGGGACCGCATCACATTCAACAAGCTACTGCTTCCTTTATTCCTCTCATGAATCAATCGGCCAGCAAAGAACATTTTTAATCTCTTTGTCTCTTCCGTCGGTAGTTAATAAAGAGGTGAGTATAATACCCACCAATCAATTTTCGCTTACTGATCAAGAAGAATACATGAACATAACAAACTGTTCTAGAATCAGCGACACCAACATTACGTCTCCCCAGCAACAAAACTTAATTACCTAGGGTTTTAAGATAAACCCTAGATCTTCACAGCAACGAATACGAAAAACACCTTGATTCACCTAGATATCGAGCCACCCGCTCTGATACCACATGTTGATCCCAAAATCGTTAGACTCAAACAGTAAAAACCGTATTATCTAGGTTGTCAATTGTATATGTGATGAACACAGCGGAATAATACAATTAACTAGAATAAGATGTTTAACAAAGATGAAAGATTCCCAAAGAGAGTTTGTATTAATGATTAACACAAACTACTCTAGGTGTGTGTACATTGAATCCCACACCTAGAGATCAATGTTTACAGTAGGTTACATTGTGAATATGAAAGTAATGAATAAAACCTACGTATGGTTCCTTTTATAACATAAGGAAACCATGATACATGGAAACTAAATAATATATTAATGAATAAATCAAAACAGACTTATTCACTCTTATCACTACTTTGACCAAATCTTTTCTTCTTATCACATATGGCAGGGGAAACATACAGCAGGGGAAAGTTTCTCTAGCAAGGGAAACTTTGTAGTATTTTGTCCACCAGCTTGAAGTTTCACATAATGTCTTATTTGGTCCTTTCTAGTTTCCATGGTGATTTGACTCATCAACTTTTAGGCCAACATAGGGGGTCTTCTATCGAAGTGACCTTACCTAGAACATTGCCTTGCCTTCATGATAATTGGGAAAATTATTTTTTCAAACATTTTTCAAATTTTTGATCTATTTTGGCCACCAAAAATATGTATTCATAATTTTTGCATTAATCATTTTTCATTTGCATAACACATTTGCATTGTATATATTTCTTCTTTTATTTTTCATCAAAAATATATGAAAAGGAAAAATATAATAAAGAATATGGTTTAACAAATTTAGACTTCCTTGACATATTAGGCCGGCCATAGATATTTTGACTCAGCCCGAGTTTGCTTATCTAAGCTTACTCTAGCTAGTATCCTTAACCAGGTAGACCTTTATTGGTTTATTAGGCTAAGCATCCACTAATCTCATTATTTGAGATTTTAAACTGTGGAGAACAAGAGATGATAGAGTTTGAAGTAAGTGTAAAGGGCTAGATAAACCTCATATATATTAACTGTGGCTTTTATATCCCCTTTCGTAACCTTTACTTTCTTGTCAACGCATGTATATATGTTAATAAATAATCAAGAACGGTTTTAAATAGTTTGTAGTTGAAAAAGAGATTTTGCTAGGGTTTTATATTTAACAATTAAGTTCGTTTTTCCTCGACTCACCCGAATTGATTTCCAATTATCGTATCGACTTAACTTTGTTTTTGGTAAAATCTATATTTTTTTTTGGAATTTTAAACTAATTAAAAGCTATTTAATTAAAATCTATTTAATGGTAAAAACTTTTATTCTAATTAATTTTAAACTAAAAACATTGTAAATAAAGTCTAATTTTAAATGAAAGTAAATTTAAAAACTAATTTTAAAAATCTACTTTAAACTAATTTTAATAAAACTATTTTAAAAACTTAAACACAATTAAAACTTATTTTATAAAAGAAACTAAATTAAAATAAAGACTTTTAAATGTAAACTATTTTTAAATAAACTAAATAAAATGAAAGCAAATTTAAATTTATAAAAGTAAATTAAAATATTTTTTTTCTTTTTATTTTTTATTTTTCTGTGTAAGAGAAAATATAATACTTTAAATAAAACTTTTTAATTAAAGACTTGTATTAAAAAAAAACTAAATAAACTTGAGTTAATCTACTTTAAACAAAACTGGCACTAATTAATTACCTATATTAATTGAGTAAAGGGAAATAGAAATCAAAAGTAAGCCTAGCTGAGATGGTTATGGGCGTTTGTCTCTATGCGAGAGGTCTCGGGTACGATCCCCAGCCCAGACAATAATTTTATTTTTGCTATTTTATTATTGTTTTGGATAGATTTAAAACTAACAGACCAAAAATAAGCTGAAAATAAACAAATTATACTAATCTTAACAAACTGAATACCAATAAAGCTATAAATCAAAAACAGATTACATAAACAAAATAGTGAAAACAAATTAACCAAATAAGCAATTTAAACTAATAAGCTAAAAGCATAAAAATAAATAAGCAGATAGTAATAAGCCAAATAAGCACCTAAGTAAAAAAAATACGCTAGAATATGATTTAAGCAATAAGACAATTTAAGTAAACCAACTACCTTAAAATAATAACAACGAGAACAGATTTAATAAGCAAAACAGATTTAACAAAATAAAAACAAAAAGCAGATAATTCTTACTAAGCAAATATCTTACTAAGCAAATTTAAGCAGCTTAAAATATCTTACTAAGCAAATCTAAGCAGCTTAAAATCATAGTAACAAAATAAGCATATCCAAACACTCAGAAAAGAAACACTAGCACATAAGTAAACTATCCAATAAAACTTAGCAAACAAACCTATTATCCAGACAAATAAAACTTACTCAGCAACTATTCAATCCACAAAACTAACAAGCAGAATAAACTTAACAACTATTAATCAATAAAAAATAAAATAAAAAGGAGAAGAACCTTTTTGGAGATTTCCGTTGGGAAGAAGATTGAGGCGCTGAGCCATCTTATCAATCGAAAACAAACACCACCATCTTTATCATCAACACTTCTCGATCCAAATTAAACTTCGAACATTATTTATTTTTTTATTTTTTATTTTATATATATATTTTTTTTTATATCAATAATACACGCCAACAGTAATAAAAAAAATAAGCATATTAAAAAGAAACTTTGACAGAAATTGTAAATAAGACGAAATTTAATTTAAATCAACTTTTGATTAATTAAAATAAATTATTTACATTTACTTAATATTAAAATTACAATAATCCTAATCTATTCTTGCTGAAAATTGAATCTAATTTAATCCTACTCCTAAAATTAATTAAAAAACTGAAAGAAAAATAAAGAAAAGCTTCATCTAATACATGTGAAAGGGGGTTTTTATAGGGAAAACCCTCAAAACTTCTTCTTGAATCTTTGTGAGCAAGGCTTTAATCTGGACCGTTCATTATCTCTTCTCTTTCTTCTTCCTCATCAAACGGCTGAAATCATCCACAAGCCACGGATTGCCCTCATGGCGTTTCTTTGTGCTTCTTGTTTTTCTCTTTGCTCATGTGGTTTTTTATCATTGGTGGATTAGGTATTGGTGACTTAATCCATCCATTCACAAGAAAGGATTAAGCCACGTCATTTTTGATTGAGGACCACTAGTAGTGTTCTTGCCCTGAAAACTTGGGGATTTATTTCCCATAGGTGTGAATTACCCATTTAGGGTAAAAGCCCCAATTGTTGGTGGGTAACTTTATGATTAGGGTGATTTAGGGTTTGAGTAAAAATGGGTAAAAAAGGAGATGGGGGAGGCTGCTTTTTTTTTGTTTTGGGGGAGAGAGAGGTGACATTGTAATTATCGAACGTAAAAGTGTGTTTGTGGTGAGTTTGACCAAGATAACAAGTAACCGTCCTATTTCTTTTGTTATTTTCTTTGACCGAAATTGTTGACCCCAAGATATGTATTATTTCCACCGTCTTGAGTTTATTGGGCCCTTGATTCAAAATAATGATCCACCGTCTAATTGAATTGCTTTGTTTTGGGCCTCGAATGAATTTTTGGACCCAATTTCATTCATTTAAAAACTTGTAAACGGGCTTGGGATTGGTTTTGACCCAAAAGATATAAAACTCCTCATTAATGGGTTTAAAAAGCCCATTAATCATATGTGGGTCCCACAAAGCCCAATAAACCTTAAAAACTCGAATCCCGTCTTAAAATGATTTCCATTTGGTTTCTCGATCTTGTCTTCAAACTCGTGTCGAATTTGCCGGTTTTCATAATCTTTGGCACACTTTTGGTTCTTTGACTTTTTCTTCGTCTCTTTCTTGGACTTTTCTTCAACTTTTGACCGTGAAATCCCGTGTTTTCTCTTCTTTTCATCATTTGTACCTATTTTAACACAAAACACAAAACCACGCGTAATTCCGACTTTTATGATATAAAACACATGATTAGGTCTTGTTTTTCCTTGATTTTAGTGGCAAAAGGATAAGTGTTTACACACTTATTAAATCCCCTACACTTGACCATTGCAATGACCCCATGCAATGCATAGTTTCAAAGCACAAGGTTACATTTTTCTCATAATCAATCCATTATGGCCTTTTTTAAGATATACTATTATTACTATAACGAAAAGATAAAAACTTAAAAGGAGACAAAAGTTATAATCATTTATTAACTTGGAAATTATTCGATGGAAGAAACTCGTAAAGAAATCTAAGACTTGAATTAGGGCTTTGGTGTCATGAATATTAATCACCCTCAAGTTTCACGTTCCCCATACCAAGCTCAAAAACGAGATCATTGTTATTACAAGTTAGCACTACTAATACTTACTCATGTGGTTTAGTTAATCACTTAGACCCCCTTATTCCTACGGTGTATCTCTTGTATTTTATTTTTGTCTTGAATGATCACGAGGATGCATTTTTGACTTATTTCGATAATTTATTAAGCCCGAAAATAAAGTGGGACGATTTAATCAATAGTTAGCTAAAGGACAAAATCTTTTAAAACTGCTTCTCGAAACCTCAAAAAGTTCATATCTTGGCATAACTCGTTTCACGATTTGAGACCTTTCTTGGAACCGATATTTGGCTTGTACTTCAAACTTCAAATCTTGAGAGACGATCTTGAAATTATGGTCTTCTCTTCATTTTGGTATACATCTTCACAAGGAGTGAAAGATGCTTCAAACGTTGACCACGACTTCTTCATTTATCCTCTTCTTTATTTAGGATTTTGATATACAACGATCCGCCTCCTTTTCGGACTTGGATCTATTTATCCTCATACCTTGTTAGGGTCTTTTTGGATAGACTTCTCCATGATCTTTAGGGGAGTAATTGCTTCTCGTCGTGTGTCTTGATCCATCATATTGATTTGGATTAATGATCTTCACGTCATCTTTGGATCGTTAGCAAAAAAAGTGAATCCTCATGCCTTGTGAGGGCCTTTTTGGACTCGGGTATCCTCATGCCTTGTTAGGGCCTTTTTGGATAAGCCAATCTTCGCGTCCCGTTTCAATAAGTTATGCCTTGGCTATGAACTCTAATTAATACCGAGCAACTTTTAAACGATCTTGTGCTAGAAGCTAAGTAATCTTTTAAATCGTACAACCTTATTTATTGCAAATATATTTATTAACAAGCGATGGGAGAAAAAGCTCATAACTAACTCACATAAGTTAATGAAAGAATACCGAACTTATAATTAACTCTATCATCTCTCGTTCTCCACAATTTAAAATCTCAAGGAATGAGACTCGTGGATGCTTAGCCTAATAAACCAACTAAGGTCTACATGGTTAAGGATACTAGCTAGAGTAAACTCGGATAAGTAATCTCGGGTTGAGTCAAAATATTCACAACGGGCCTAATATATCAAAGACATCTAAACTTGTTAAAACCATTTTATTTATTTATTTATTTTATTTTTTACTTGAAATGGAAATTATTACGATGCGATAATAAAAGAAAATAAAATAAAAAATACTACTAGGCCAAAATAGATCAAAAATTTGAAAAACGTTGAAAAATTTTTAAAAATTTTCCGGTTAAATGGGGTCAAATTCATGGAAAAGGCCACTAAAATTTCGATAGAAATCCCCCCTACACTTAATATAAACATTGTCCTCAATGTTTAAGCATGTGGGAGAATAAACTCCCCTACACTTAGGACATTGAGTACGTTGTTTAAATCGAGCTAAGGAAAGGACAACTAAAGTGATTACATTTATTCATTTTATTTATATACAAGATAGAATCACAATAGCAAAAACTTATCGAAGGAACCGGGTACACGGGTAACACGGGAACACGGGTCGTGTCAAAAGTACCAAAAGTGGATCATCAAAGCACATGTACCTACACAATCACAACACACAAAACAAACAACCTACACGGCTCCCCCCACACTTATTGTAGAAAATAGATAAAAGATAAAAGATAGATCATCGAGTTTCCTCCCGAGAAGCGCTTGTTTTTGTTAACCGAGTCACGAGCCTGACTCGACCCCGAATTAAATGGTCCATGGGGAAGCCTCGAATGTAATACCGGGATCAAAAATCTTATCCTCGGTCCCGGATGAACATAATAAATGAGAGGCAGGAGGATAAGTCATAAATGGTAAAAAGGTCTTCTCAAGATACGAAAAGTATGTGAGGTCGTGATCCACGGGAGGTGGGACGGGTAAAGGAGACAAATTGTCATCCCTCAAAGACAATGGATGGTCACTATTCGGCAAAGCCGTAAAGGTATCAATCAAAGAATGGTCAATGTCACCTCCCGGGTCAAAGCACTCATCCTCATGAACGTGAATCTCTTCGATTTCTTCATCATAGATAGGCTCGTCAAACAAAGGTTTGCCGTTCCCCTCATTGAGGATTTTAGAAATTCTCTCGAAAAGATCACGATCAAGTACGCAACCATCATTCATTTGTGGGATTTGTTGATAAGTTAAATCCTCACGAATGTGGTAAACGTAATTCTCATTAGAGGAGTGTTGATTAGGTAACTCCTCGAGAATTGGATGAGAATCGATAGTAGAATCAAAAGTAATTGGCGAAGAAGCAAATGTGAATTTATCAAAATCCAAGTTCTCAAAATCAATATCAATATCAAGTTTTAAAACACCATTTGCCTTCTCATCAATACCATGATCACAATTAAGCTCATGCGAGAAATCCAATAACACGGGATCATAAAAATCATCCTCGTGATGGAATTTCTCGATACTCAGGGTATAAAAGTCATCACTAAGGAGTAAAGAATCCGATAAATCATTAGTATTATGGTTTTCAAAAGTCGGTCTTGGTAAAATAGGCGAATCATCCTAATCCGATCCCGAGGAATAATTAAAAATGTAGTCGGAATCACAAGATAACTCTTCCCTATCTACAAACTCCTTAGGTGTAGGACAACTTATGGGTTCTTCTTCTATGCACTCACACTCCTCAAAAATTGGTTTCTCAAAACATGTCTCGCTAAGAGGATTTGAAGAAAGCATAAAGTCATTTGAAGGGGTAGGTGAAGGAGGCATAAAAGAAATGGGGTCATCAACGGGTAATGAAGGCTCAAGAATAATCTCGGGAATTTCCTCAATAGGTGAGGAAAGAGGAGAGCTAATAGTATCCGTGGGTGTCAACACCGGAGGGTGAGTAAAACTCATGATAGTCTCCGGGCCTTGTCTCTCCTTTATTGGCGGAGAGATGGAAGGATCCACAGTGGGAACATCACTACTAGTAGTGGTGTTAGCCTCAATATCATCACTCAAAGACGGCTCAATATCAAATTGATCTTGATAGGTTTCTAAAATGAGCATGAATTTCCTATCGGTGGACTCTTGCATTTGTCTAGTAGATTCTACCATTTCTTCCATGATTTTCTAATGTTCGGTCAATTTTTGTAGAATCAAGTCCATTTGAGGGTTGTGCATGTCCATTTGATTAAAGATTTGAAAATTGCCGTTATTTGGAAAACCTTCATTATTTGAAAACCCTTGATTTTGAAATTCCCCATAAAACCGTTGATCATATTGTGGTGGGTCACTAGTTGTAGGAAAACTAGGGGAGCCAAAATAAGTATTAGTATCATAACACATACTTTCCTCATTATTATAAACCTCCTCATAAGTTTTGTCACAATTAAAATAAGCATGAGGCCCACGACAAGTCGAACACTCCTCGGACATAATCTTATAACGCTCTTCTTGCAAGATTTCCCAAATCAGACGATTATCCATGGTAGTGTCGAAAGAAATCGAAAATAACAATAATTATTATGCTACGTAATATATATTAATAAAAGAAAAATATTTTTGTATTTTTTAGAAAAATATATGTTTACAATAAAAATCGAAAGAAATCGAACTAAAAAAATTAACACTAATACGTAATATTTTTTGTGTAATACTTTTAGGAAAAAGTATTACTTTTTGATTTTTTAATTTTTTTGGTGCAATTTTTAGGAAAGAAATTGCTTTTGTGAATTTTTAATTTTTTGTATTTTAAGTTTTTGATTTTTTTGTATTTTTGATTTTTTGTGCAAGAAAATTAACGTTCAAGAAGAACGGATCCCAAAATCCAAACGTCTTCACGAAAAATCGTCAATCGTACGAGCGAAGCGGCAGCGGCGCCATTTTGAAAAAGAGATTTTGCTAGGGTTTTATATTTAACAATTAAGTTCGTTTTTCCTCGACTCACCCGAATTGATTTCCAATTATCGTATCGACTTAACTTTGTTTTTGGTAAAATCTATATTTTTTTTTTGGAATTTTAAACTAATTAAAGCTATTTAATTAAAATCTATTTAATGGTAAAAACTTTTATTCTAATTAATTTTAAACTAAAAACATTGTAAATAAAGTCTAATTTTAAATGAAAGTAAATTTAAAAACTAATTTTAAAAATCTACTTTAAACTAATTTTCATAAAACTATTTTAAAAACTTAAACACAATTAAAACTTATTTTATAAAAGAAACTAAATTAAAATAAAGACTTTTAAATGTAAACTATTTTTAAATAAACTAAATAAAATGAAAGCAAATTTAAATTTATAAAAGTAAATTAAAATATTTTTTTTCTTTTTATTTTTTATTTTTCTGTGTAAGAGAAAATATAATACTTTAAATAAAACTTTTTAATTAAAGACTTGTATTAAAAAAAACTAAATAAACTTGAGTTAATCTACTTTAAACAAAACTGGCACTAATTAATTACCTATATTAATTGAGTAAAGGGAAATAGAAATCAAAAGTAAGCCTAGCTGAGATGGTTATGGGCGTTTGTCTCTATGCGAGAGGTCTCGGGTACGATCCCCAGCCCAGACAATAATTTTATTTTTGCTATTTTATTATTGTTTTGGATAGATTTAAAACTAACAGACCAAAAATAAGCTGAAAATAAACAAATTATACTAATCTTAACAAACTGAATACCAATAAAGCTATAAATCAAAAACAGATTACATAAACAAAATAGTGAAAACAAATTAACCAAATAAGCAATTTAAACTAATAAGCTAAAAGCATAAAAATAAATAAGCAGATAGTAATAAGCCAAATAAGCACCTAAGTAAAAAAAAATACGCTAGAATATGATTTAAGCAATAAGACAATTTAAGTAAACCAACTACCTTAAAATAATAACAACGAGAACAAATTTAATAAGCAAAACAGATTTAACAAAATCAAAACAAAAAGCAGATAATTCTTACTAAGCAAATCTAAGCAGCTTAAAATAATAGTAACAAAATAAGCATATCCAAACACTCAGAAAAGAAACACTAGCACATAAGTAAACTATCCAATAAAAATTAGCAAACAAACCTATTATCCAGACAAATAAAACTTACTCAGCAACTATTCAATCCACAAAACTAACAAGCAGAATAAACTTAACAACTATTAATCAATAAAAAATAAAATAAAAAGGAGAAGAACCTTTTTGGAGATTTCCGTTGGGACAGAAGATTGAGGCGCTGAGCCATCTTATCAATCGAAAACAAACACCAACATCTTTATCATCAAAACTTCTCGATCCAAATTAAGCTTCGAACAGTATTAATTTTTTTTATATATATATATATATATATATATTTTTACATCAATAATACACGCCAACAGTAATAAAAAAAAGAAGCATATTAAAAAGAAACTTTGACAGAAATTGTAAATAAGACGAAATTTAATTTAAATCAACTTTTGATTAATTAAAATAAATCATTTACATTTACTGAATATTAAAATTACAATAATCCTAATCTATTCTTGCTGAAAATTAAATCTAATTTAATCCTACTCCTAAAATTAATTAAAAAACTGAAAGAAAAATAAAGAAAAGCTTCATCTAATACATGTGAAAGGGGGTTTTTATAGGGAAAACCCTCAAAACTTCTTCTTGAATCTTCGTGAGCAAGGCTTTAATCTGGACCGTTCATTATCTCTTCTCTTTCTTCTTCCTCATCAAACGGCTGAAATCATCCACAAGCCACGGATTGCCCTCGTGGCGTTTCTTTGTGCTTCTTGTTTTTCTCTTTGCTCATGTGGTTTTTTATCATTGGTGGATTAGGTATTGGTGACTTAATCCATCCATTCACAAGAAAGGATTAAGCCACGTCATTTTTGATTGAGGACCACTAGTAGTGTTCTTGCCCTGAAAACTTGGGGATTTATTTCCCATAGGTGTGAATTACCCATTTAGGCTAAAAGCCCCAATTGTTGGTGGGTAACTTTATGATTAGGGTGATTTAGGGTTTGAGTAAAAATGGGTAAAAAAGGAGATGGGGGAGGTTGCTTTTTTTTTGGTTTTGGGGGAGAGAGAGGTGACATTGTAATTATCGAAAGTAAAAGTGTGTGTGTGGTGAGTTTGACCAAGATAACAAGTAACCGTCCTATTTCTTTTGTTATTTTCTTTGACCGAAATTGTTGACCCCAAGATATGTATTATTTCCACCGTCTTGAGTTTATTGGGCCCTTGATTCAAAATAATGATCCACCGTCTAAATGAATTTCTTTGTTTTGGGCCTCGAATGAATTTTTGGACCCAATTTCATTCATTTAAAAACTTGTAAACGGGCTTGGGATTGGTTTTGACCCAAAAGATATAAAACTCCTCATTAATGGGTTTAAAAAGCCCATTAATCATATGTGGGTCCCACAAAGCCCAATAAACCTTTAAAACTCGAATCCCGTCTTAAAATAATTTCCATTTGGTTTCTCGATCTTGTCTTCAAACTCGTGTCGAATTTGCCGGTTTTCATAATCTTTGGCACACTTTTGGTTCTTTGACTTTTTCTTCGTCTCTTTCTTGGACTTTTCTTCAACTTTTGACCGTGAAATCCCGTGTTTTCTCTTCTTTTCATCATTTGTACCTATTTTAACACAAAACACAAAACCACGCATAATTCCGACTTTTATGATATAAAACACATGATTAGGTCTTGTTTTTCCTTGATTTTAGTGGCAAAAGGATAAGTGTTTACACACTTATTAGTAGTCTCTTATGCATTTTTGACTAATCGTTCGTGGTTGGTATAAGTACTTCTTAAGATTCTAAGTTAGAACGTTTTATGTGTACTAGACTTATGTCATGCTTAATACTTAGCGGGTGTTATTCCTTTTATTCTTTACATTTTATTTGTGAGGAATAAAGAAAAATAAGAGTGGCTTATAAAAAAATGAGTGGCTAGAAAAAAAAGAGAAAAAGAAAAAGAAAAAAAGATAATTATACAAGACTCCCAAGAGGGGAAGTGAAGTGTTAATTATAGTAGGTATTGAATTCCAATATTAATCTCACAAGGGTTGCGGGGATTTAATATTTGCTCCAGTCCAATATTACCTTGACGGGTTGCGGGATTGAAGATCCAAGGTCTCAAAATGGCGGCGGATATATATTATTGCGTGAGTTTTATTTTTCTTTTCTTAGCGAGTGTGTAGCTACTTATTAATGCATGACATAAGGATTTTACACATAAGGTGAATGACTTATTATTTTGGGTCGGACTTATATCAATTGTGGGCGGTTTTTTGAGTAATGGATAAGATGGTTACTTAGGATTAAAACCGTGCTTCCTTATTTTCAGATTTTACATTTCTTATATTTCACGCTTTAAATAATGACAAATTTGTCCAAAAGCAATTTGCTCATTAATAACCGGTCTTAGAGGCATAATAAGTGGGGGTATAATAGTAACACAATTAACGTGTATGAATAAGTCGATGCACTTTCACTTATGGATAACAATGATATTGTTTTTAAGCTTGGTATGGGAAAGTAAAACTTGACGATGATAAGTGTTCATGGTACCAAAGCCCTAATAAAAGTCTTTGATTTCTTTATGAGTTATTTCCATCAAAACCATTTCAAGAAAAATCAAAAATATATAAATAGAATCATTTTCTTTGCATTGCATTGTAGAAATCAAAATCATGAATCATATAGTGTAGTGTAGTGTAAAAGCATTCCATATTGGCCAAGGTGGATTAACTATGAGAAAAGTGTAAATTGGGGCTTTAAAATGTGGCATTGCATGAGGTCATGGCAATGATCAAGTGTAGGGGATTTGATATGATTGAAATCTCATATCAGTTATATCATATTTAACCCTAAAACACAAAGTAAAATACCTGATTTTGATATATAAAAGCAGTATTATGGGTATACTTTGTTGTTTGTGCTTATGTAGGTAAAAAGATACAAATGTGAAGCAAACATGGAATTCAAGCCAATAATGATGAAGAAAAGACAAAAGAAGGTTGTAAGATGACAAGTCAAATAAAGTCAAAGGACCTTTGTTGACAACTTTCAAAGTAGAAGGACTAAAAGTGACATTTTGGAAAAGTCAAGAATCAAGTCAAACATGGTCAAAGGAAAAGTCAACAAGTCAAGGGATCATTCTTGCTCAAGATTAAAGTCAAAAGGGCCAAATGTGACAAGCTTGTGAAGTTCTTAGTCAAATAAGGAATCTGCTAACTAGAAGGACCAAATCTGCCAATTTTGAAAGTTCAATACATGCTTAATCCGAGTGAAAGGCCTTCAACCAATAAGAGGCAGTATTTGTTTGACTGGGATCACCACATCAGCTTTATTAAATAAAGAGAGAGAAGAAGTGGGGTACGAATCACAACAGTGTTTACTCAGTCCATCCACCAATCATATTTCACTATATGGATAATGAGCCGTGTCCACATCTCTCCTAGAATAAGAACTTGCCACGTATAATCTTCATCCCCAGAACATGGAAAATGATAGAGTGGATTTCATAAGGAGCGCTTAAATGAAAAATGCTTGGAATAGAAAGACGAATCTATCCCAACTATTTAATTAAGATGAAAATAACTCATGAAGAAAAGCCCAATTGTGTTCATAATCTGCAAATTTCAATCATCCAGTTGAAGAAATATGGAAGGCTATGAATTGTTGCAACACGTCACCAACATCACCCTCACTCCTTTTTTTACTCTATAAATACCCCTAGTTCTCTTTCATTTCTTGTAATGTAGCTAAGTGTGTAAATACACACACTCTTAGATTTCTCTCTCAATTCAGTTAGAGTTTAGCAGTTAGAAACTTCTCAGGTGTCTTACAAACACTTGAGATAGTTTGTTAGTTTGTTAGCATACAGTTGTAACTACTTCCACCATTAATTAAATCACATTTTACCAAAATTGTAGAACCTTGGTAATCTATGATCTAACAAGAGGGTTGATGTTTCTAGAGAGAGAAAGTAGAGAGAGAAAGATGAGAGAAAATGTGTGAAATATATTATGAAAATGAAAACAACCAACACCTCTTTCCATGAAGGAAAGAGGTTTATATACCCAAGTCTATTAGTAGACTTGGGCCTCCGGCCCATGAACATGCTCATGGGTCGGGCTAATATAAAATGTAACTAAACTATACTACGAGCTCTTAACTATATTGTTGGAGTGACCGAGACTTTCTAAATACAAAAAATGTATTTCCAACAATCTCCCCCTAAAGAGAGGTCACTCCAATTACAAAGTTTTGATCTAGCATGCTAGATCTTTCTTCTCGTGCTCGTAGTCCACTTTCTCTTTTCTTCTTTTTCTTTTCTTCATTCTTGTGAATATGTGTTGATTACCATCAGGCTTTGACTTGAGCATATTCTTTTGGCCTTTCACGTACAATCATTGCCTTCTTGTGATGTTCGCCTCTTCGTGACTTCATGTCCCACATACCTATCCTTTGTTGAATTCTTGAAAGTTTTAGAGTTGATACAACAGAAGACTTTTAGGTCATACTTTCTTGAATTTTGCTGAAATATTTGATGCAGAAGGAATAAGTATGTGAGGACGACTTCATCTTGGTACACCGCAACGCCACCGTCTTCAAATGTAGCAACATAATAAGACACGAATAAAATGGCCTTGACATTTTATTCTGATTCGGTAGCATTTTACCTCCGGTCGGTGAAGACCGTTGGACGATAATAAATATCGTACTTGTGACAGGTAGCTCTAACTAAAGATCTCTTTGACAAGATTTCACGGGTAAGCCCGTTCTCTTTATTCGACCGTTCAAAGCTGACTGCGAACATAAAGAGTGAACCATTTAGATAATAAATATCTTTATGACCGAAGCCGTCAATTCATGAACCTGGAACAAGTGAATTTCAATTAAGATTTTCACCATCGTTGCTTTCCAGTTGTCACGAGCTTGATTCAAATAGAGTCTTGCTTGTCACCTACCGCTGTGCTGTTTGATGTTGACACTGGAAGGATTTCCACTCTTCACTATGAACACTAAAGAGTGCCACTCTGAGTGTTCTGGCAAGATCACTTGGATTTTACGTAGAGGCCCTGGAACAAGTTTAATCTCAATTAAGAGTCAAACCATCGTTTCTTTCCAGTTATCACAAGATTAGTTCTTAAAGAACCGCACGTGTCACCTTCCATGAGCTTGTTTGATGTTGGCTCAAGCAGGATTTCCATCTTCATTGTAATACTTTCGTATCACTCAGATGTTCTGGCAATATTACAAGAATATTGCGTAGGACTCATTAAAAATCTTCCTTGTTTTAAAATTGTTTCCTAATGAGACTTTTAATGTTCTCATGGCTCTAGACTCAATAGTGCATTTTGTTTTGGTGAGCGGAGGCTGGAGCGGATTGCCACCTTTTCAATATCAATTTATTCAAAGTGAATAAACCAATAGATAACGTGTTGAACTCCGTGACATTAAAACAAATATCTTTTGAGAGATATTTGAGTTGGCTAGGAGGGGTTGTGCATCGCATCACTGGGTCCATGATACTTTCGTCTTCAAGATGAGTTGACCCGGTTTCTGCCTAAGTTGTAAGGAGGGCTTCTTTATTTACACCCTTTATCTTTACATTTCTTTTTCATTCTTCAACCCCTTCAATGCTTAACAATACATCATCACTAGCACCTTGTTGTGATTGTTCCAGTGCTAACATCAGTACTTGGTCGGCAATCAACTACGTTCACAATCCATTCCCCATCTTTCCTAAGGACTTCTATTTTCTAACTATGGAATTGTCCTTGGTAAGATTCCTCCAGTTCTGGAAGAATCATTGGACTAGTACCTAATCCTACCACCCTTTTGTCACCACAACCGTCGTGAGTTAAGTGTGTTTTGGGTAAGTATTCGTCTTCATGAAAATTACTTAAAAATCATTGAGGTACTTGTGATGTAAATATCAAGAGTTTTGTACCTTCAGTGTTTTTGACAACAAAATGCTCCCCCTTAACATATGCAAAGCACATAACAAGTTGGATTTTCTATTAAGCCTTTTTCATTTTTAGCCACGTATATTTACAAGTCTCGTTAATCCCATTTTCTCCCCTTATCTAAAATGTTAACCATCAATATTTTGGATATTAATGGATTAACAGGTCTGTGGGTAACAAAATGAAATTGGCTGATGGCCACAGAACATAGTAATGCTCCCCCTTAATTTAATGAGGGTTAGTTGTAGTGCTCGAGTACGATATATTTTGAAATATTTAGAATCCCGTGATAAATTCTTGAAAGATATCATACTTTCACACTACAACAAGCCACAAAAGCCTAATTCACATATTATATATACATATTCACAAGTGAGTGTATGGAGTTGACCTGATGTAGTACGATCACCACGTTTAAATGGATCGTTCCATAAGCCTATGATGAGCTCCATACGGTCTGCCACCCACGAATCGCTCCAGACTGCGTATCAACCGTCGTTCCCTTAACTTATCCTCAATCTTCTGGATGGTGTAGTTGCCACTCTTTTTAAATCTGCCTGTCAATTGATACTTCACTTTTGGAAGGCCTTGGATGGAATTGAGCATCAACAACTTGTCACGAACATGCTTAAGAGTACCATCGCTGAATTTGTGTAGTTCTGATATTCTCATGTATTGCTTGACCTCTACTTCATTTAGGTAGAATATGCCCATCTCTGGTTTGAGTGTACCCATGTATTGTTTCTTGTCTTGGTGATAACGACTCAAAGGCGTTGTGTGAGGTCGTTGCAGATTTAGCCTGGATTGATAACTCTCTACACCAAGTTGTAAGTCTTCAACCCGATGCTTGATCACAACTCTTCGAGTATATTGGCGAATGTTGGAACTTAAGGCAACGACAAATTCAGGTTCTAGGTGAGTAATGGTTTTAAATTCACACTTGTTTAGTAAAACGAGGCAAAAGCGGTAAGTATTAAGTGTTCGTTTAGGAAAACGAAAGCACTTATGACCCTTTGTGTGGGATCGTTCTCAAGGAGGCTTGGTGTGTATGTTAAGAGATGATTAATTTGTGATTATATTGATGAGAAAAGAGAAAGAAAAAGACGAATTACGCTAAAAATTACCCTACGACGTAAAAAACGTAAAATCGTGAAATTCGACGAAAAATGAAATTGTCCTAAAAATTACCAAAAAATTACCTAAAATCAAGAAAAATATAATTAAGACAAAAATGCAAACAAAAATTTCAAAAACTTTTTAATAATTTTATATTAATTTTTAAAGCTAATTAAAAACCCTAAAATTAAATAAAATAAAAATAAGTAAATTTGAAAACTTTAATGGATGTAAACCTCAAATAACTTAAATTAAACTTAAAAACTATTTTTCCAAATTTTTAAAACACTTTTTTCTATTTTTAATTACTTTCTAAAATTAAAACTAAAAATAATCATAAAAAATTAATTAATGACGTAAAAAATAAATTTTTTATACTAAAAAGTCTTAAACTAAGTCTAGAATGCAGGAAAAATGAAAAATAGTAACAAACCTTAATAACTAAGCTGAAATCAGCTTATTTATAAGCTGATTGATTAAATAAGAAAAAAGTGAAAACACTTTAAGTAATAGACAAAGCAAACGTTTACCAATCAAAGACCCTGGGGCAGATGGTAAACGCGTTTGTGTGTGGGAGGAGTGGCGCAGGTTCGAGTCCTGGCCATGTCCTTTTTGAATTTTTTTTTAATTTTCTTTTTGACAAAACACAAACCTTAGTACACAAACCAATTCCAAAACACAATTAAGAATAAAAATTAACAAGATTATAAGCTAGAAAGAACAAAAAACGTAACCAGATGTAAAACGATGCTACAGTATGATTTTTCCCAAGAATTTGTTTCGTCCGAGAACCAAATCGTTCTATGATGACACATAAAACCTACTGATGAACTTGGTGACCTGATTGGCTTAGGAAAGCCTTGCTTGATTGATTGTTTTGGCAAAGTAAGGCACCCCACAAGTCAGTTGACTTGTGGGAGTCACAAATAACACAGAAACAACAGATCCAAGTTCAAAACACACAAGATCACACCAATATGCACAAATTCAGTTACTGGATGCACAAGTAAGGGTCTAGGCACAAATTGCTGATTCAGATGGCAATTTGGTGAGTTTTGGCTCACCAAATCTTGCTCCAAACCTAACCAAAACTTAACGAACCTCTACCAAATCCTAAGATACCAGTACTACTATCAATTTACCAGATTTGGTGGTCAAATTAACTAAGGCACAGCAGAAAAGTGGATTACTAATTTTATAGCTAGTTCTCACTAAAAATAAGCATACCAATCTTACCAAACCTAACCAAACTTAAAACAACCTTACTGATATAATCTTTTTATATCTAATTAAGTGTGTTAGAGTGGTTTTCAAACCAAAAGTTTGTCAAACATTTACTTTAAAACCCAAATCCAAACACCATTTAATAACTGAAAACCAAAATTTAACAAATGAAATGCATCCAACTCTTAACTAAACTGATAACAAGCAATCTAAACATGTAAAGAAAACTGAATAAAGCATAAACAAGCAATCCTACTAACATATAACAAGTTACTCCCAAAAATCACATAAATCTCATAAAACATGCAATTTTTAATCCACAAAGTAATATTAGTGGGTTCAAGCAGTAACCTGTTGATGCCTTCACCAAATCAGCTTAAAGGGGCATGAAGGAGAGCTATTGAAATAGTGTAGAGAAACCCGTTGTTGGAATCTTAAAGAAAACACCCAGAGTTGACTATATCTTCCAATAAGCAAAATAACAAATGAATGGAGATGAGGTCTTGATTCTTTCTTGGTTCCTGCACAACACCACAAGATAAATCAAGCTTTTGGCTTGAATCAAGAGATCAAGAAGCTGCTTGACCCAATCTTCCAAGCAGTCAAGGTTAGATCAGAGAAAATAAAAAAGAGAGTACAAAACATTCAGTAAACCACCCCTTTTTTACTTTTATCTCTCCCAGACTTTTAAAACAAAAACTTATACTTAGATCCAAAACTAATATGTAATAAACCCACAAGTTTATCACCCAAACCTGAACATCCACTCTTACTTGATATAATCAAATATCAGGGAAGTATGGTCATGTCCAAACCTGAATGATAAAGGTGTAAGGTCTATATAACTTTATCAGTTAAAGTCTAAATGATAAGTTGAAACCCGTAGCTTATGATAACAACTTGTTCAAGTAACACAAACACAAATTCCCAAAACCAGTTTTAACTTCAAGAAAATTTAAGAAAACTTCAATATTTTAACAAAACTTATAACTCTTCCAAAACTAGTAAATCAAACACAGTCAAGATCAAATAACAAGAAAAATTGGAGCTTGAATCTTTTTCATCAACAACACTTCACGAAGTTTCATTCATTAATAAAATGGGGTTTACAAGTTTGTGACCAAGAAAAAAAAACCAGGAACAAGACGAGACTCACATGTCGAGTTCTCTCTTTATAGAGCTAGTAGAATGTCCTAGAATGCTAAAATAAACAAATATTAAACATGAAACCCTAATGAGGTGAAATCTGAATATTCCCTCTTGAAGACTTGAACATGTGATGGATTCAGTGACATGTGATGTTTCCTGGCTTGTTGTGGGGATGCCAGGTATACCAAGATGCTTTTGGAACATTAGATGACAATAAAAGTCCATATAGCCGTTGATGAGCTTGTACTCATTTGTTTTCTTGTGCAGGAGAGGGTCAGGGGTGTCACATGAGTGAGAGTGAAAAGCTTTTGGTTTGTTGGTTTTGATTAGAAAGTTGTTAATTGCTAATCTGCACACTTTGGGTGAAAAACCCCTTGATTAGGACTTGATTTGGGATTAGGGTTCATGGTTTAGATTAGAGGTGTTTAGGGAAAAGATGCTGAACAGAAGTCGTTTCCCACTAATTTTAATAATTAAAAACGAGTTTAAACAAATTAAGTGGGGGTTTCACTGGTTGTGTTGACTTGGGAGACGTGGGGTGGTGATGTGGTGTAAGGGGATGAGGTGGCAACTTTTGGTTGGGTGATGGAGGTTTGTTGTTTGGGCAAAACAAGTCCCTGCATTCCCAAAGATGTGGCATTTAAAGTTTTTCAGCTTGAACCCTTATTTCCTTTGTTAATAACTTTGATGCACTTGCTGATTTTGGGACAATTAGTTTTGCAAACTTTATAAAAGTACTATAAGTGCAAAATGAGCATTCTTCAAGGGCTTTCTTTGACATGGATTCAAACTTCAAGGATGTATCTTGTACAAATGAATAGTGGAGGGTCATTTGTGACAAGTCTTCAAGGATGAGGGACCAAAGTTGATAATTCTTCAAAGTGGAGGACCTTTTTTGTAAATTTGACAAATTTAAGGACCAAACTTGTAATTATGAATAAACAAGGGTTTAAAGTGTCAATTATTCAATATTGGAGGACCCTTCTTGCATAATCTTCAAATCTTCAAGGGTTTTTCTTGGAAAATCTTCATTAGGGCTTGGTTCGTTGTGCGGCTTCATTTCCCGTGTTCGTTTTTGCATGTTTCGTGTGATCTTTTGTCATTTTCTCAATATCCGTACCTAAAATACACAAGTAACAAACACAAGCATATATTTGGCATTTTTGATGATATTTAATGCATTTTAAGCCCGATTTGGACGATGAGACTATGTATAAAAGCAGTCTCATCACTCCCCCATACTAAACCATTGCCGTGCCCTCACGCAATGCTAGAATAAAGTATCTAAGCATCTCCAAAATTCATTTTTATTCACTTCTATTGAATGATAAACTAGCTACACTACTACTATTACTTCTACTTAGACATAATGTATGATTTTCATCGCAAAATGGGACGTTTAGGTTCATAGAACAAGAACACATGAATGCTTCGTTAGAAATAATTTCGTCGTCCTCGATTTTCACCCCAATTCCATGCTAAGCGTGCAACGAGATCATTGTTATTATAAGTTAGTAATGCTAACACTACTCATATGCCCTAATCACGTACTTATCCTCCCATTTTCCTAAGTTGTATCTCTTATATTTTATTTTGTCTTAAATGTTTCACGAGGATATATTGTTTGACGTATGCGATAATAGAGATTTAGGTCTAAAAATAGTGTTCTAACGGTGTAACCAAGACCATCGAATTAATAACCCCTCCTAATAGACAACGATGTCAAAAAATTTAGTCAACAAGATGGATCGATAAACACGGTTTTATAACGGTTTTGAACATGAGACTTATTACCAAGACTTTTATACGCCCCCTAATTGAAGGGCCTTATTATCATAGGTTTACCTCCATCTTTTATTCAACTTCGCCATGAAGCTTTTATTATGACTTCGGTCTTGCCTTGCCTTTTATTATCCTCCTCATCGGTGGTTTTATTATGGCCAAAGGTATATCCTCACGCTAAAAGAGAATTTTGGATCTTTAAAGCTTCAAAGATTAAGGCTTGATTCACTTTCAGTTTTGCATAGATTTTTCGGCCTTGTGAGCTTCAAATTGTTTGCCTGATTTAGGTAAGCACTTGAAATCTTATTATTAGGTGAAGCTTTCGATTATTCGGGTTGCCAATACTTCAAAACCGTGACGTTGGCGATACCTTAATGTCTTCCCAATTTAATTACATGGAAGCTACTAGAAAAGACTAGAAACCAACAATCAAGACTAAACTGCTAAGTCAATATATATTAAGCAAAAAATATTTACAAGCGAAGGGAGAATATGCAAACAACGAGAACACATGAGTTTTTGAAAGAATAAGAGTACTCTACGTTTAGCATAGTAAATTATAATTAACTCTATCATTTCTCGTCCTCATTTAAGAGACTTAGCCTAATATAAAGTTAAGGAATCGAAGCTAAGTGCTCAACACGCACGGTCGAGTCAAACATTATTCGTATTCTCGCCATCGGAAAATCTACATTCGTGTCTTCAAACACTTATAAAACATGAGAAAAATTTAAAATTTGGCCATTTTAGCCTTATTTTGCAACAAAACAATAAACAAAAAGATAAACTTTGGAAAGCGTGAAGGTTTGGCAAGGCAAGTATCTATTCACCCCCCATACTAAAGTTAAGCATTGTCCTCAATGTTGTGACACCCCCAAATCAGGTTTGCAACGGAATAGTAATTGGGTGTCAGTAGGTGGATCACAGAACAAATGGCATACAAAGCATTGATCATAATTACATGATTTGAAATACAATTGATACAAATATGGTTTTAGTACAATCAGTTGAAGTGTTAAATATCAGTTGTTACAAATATCCTAGTGAAAATAGATCTCCCAATCATTATGATGCTCCTAAATGATGCTCAGTCCATGCTCAAATAATCCAGCTTAATTTCCTGAGAAAAACATGCTTAAAACGGTCAACATAAAGTTGGTGAATTCATAGAGTTTTGTAAAATCATAGTTCAGGACAGTAAATTGTCCTACATAGTTTTGCACAAAGTTTGATACAAAATCAGTAGGATCTCAAATATCCCATATAGTATTTCATAAGGTTTGATAATAATCAAGTTCAGATATATCAGTATGTTCCATGTATTAATGTACCAAATAATAAAAGGTCAAGTTTAGAACCGCAAACATCACAAACATAGTATCACACAAAGCCAAATACTATAAGGTAATTACATTCCCATATTGCCCGAAACTGAGACTTGACAGTTAAGTCCTCGACAAATGAGGACCCTTCGCCTTATTAAAAGGCACCCATAAAAATAATAAGTGCTGACATGTGAAACATCTGTTGTCCTGGCCTAGGCACATTGAGCATGACTCACCCAGATGGGGACGGTCAATCCCAAATAGATCTATTTATAACACTCAGGCAATTCAAAAATTCTAACAGTTTTAGATGCACGGGTCATGCGGGTTCATCTACAATAGGCAAATGTAATTAAGGGTAACAGTTCAGTTTGCGTTTCCTTGATCAACAGTTTATTAAGTATAAGTGTGGAGCCACGATCCCACGATATAAAAATCATATAGTCAAAACAAGTTATAGCATGTCTCCCCCTCGCGGGTTAGTAAAAACATAAATAGTAGTGAAAGGTGAGGCAATGAACTCACCTAAATAGTAGTGTCCGGATAAAATCACAGATAGTCCAGATAGTATGCTCACGATACAGTTAATTACCTAAGTAATTTAAATGATCTTAGTATATGCATATACAATGCATAGATGCGTCCAGATAATTAAAGTGCATGCTTATACTTGTTTAAGATATCTTGTCGTTTATTGTCCGATCCGTATGTATTTATTTATAGATATACATAGTGAGTCCTTCAAGTTTCTATGATTTACATTAAAAACCCTAAAGTTTATTTAATATAAATAACTTTAGTTAAATTGCACCAAGGTCCTCAAGTTTAATATTTACCATATAAGCCCCTAGGTTATAAGTTTAAGGAATGACGGTTTAGTCCTTTTGGTTTAGGGTTTCTTTTATAGTTTTAATTAACTAATTAATAAAAGAACTAGGGCTTATTAATCTTTCGTCATATGGCAAAACAAGTCCTCCACCATTTTAATCATGTAATACCTTTCGGTTCTTGCCATAAGAAGTCGCTAGGGTTTCTATAACTTTCGGCTTGTGTCCAAAACAGCCCCTAGGGTTTGTCTAGGGTTTATTAAACTTTACAAGTTAGCAAAAGGGGTCCCTAGGGTTACTACTATGTTTCGGAAAAGGCAAAAAAGGGTCCCTAGGTTCCTATTTATGTTACATAAATTACCCTATCTTAGTAATAATTTCATTTGAGTCCTTGTTGTTAATTTTGGAGTTTCAGATAGTGTCAAAACACTACCCTCAACTCACGGCATTTTACAAAATCCACCCTTATGTTTATATTTTTGGGACGTGAGTTTTTATACTTGTTCATTTAGATCCCTTAACTTAATAAAATTACTAAATTAACCCGAAAGTATTATTTTTACTGCTTTTAATCCGAAAACTTATAGATCTACTATTTTAACCCCAAACTTCATAGATCTAACATTTTAGTCCAAATTACTTGTAGATCTATGTTGTTAACCCAAAACCTTGTAAAGTTTAAAGTTTGACACAAAAGTTTTAAATAAACATTGTTTAGTAATAGTGAAGTTTACTTTGGGCAAGCTTATTATAGTGGCAAAATAGCTTAACTTCTATGAGGCAAAATAGTGAGCTTATAGATCTAAGGCAACTAGTTATAGATCTAGTGTTTCTAGGCTTATCTAAATATTACAAAGTTACCCATAACACTAAACCATGAGGATAAACCCCACGTCTAGTTTTATATATGCATAGGTTTTCATGGTTTTTATAGTTAAGTATGTTCGTGAGGTTATGTTCATCATAGATAGCAAGATTTTTACATCATATAAAGTGATAACCATTTTTAAGCCGTGAATTAGTATAGTCTAGGTTGGCTTAGATTTGTTTCAAGGTGAAGTTTCACTAGTGATATGCATATATATGTTCATGTGTATGAAAATGATATATATTGAAAAGGTAGGTTTCATGTTACTTACTTGTTTAGGTAGATCTAGGGATAAACAAGGGAATGAGTAGGAATGAGAGCTAAGTTTCAACAATGGTGAACCCTTGTGAATCAACACTAGCCGTGTCATTCAATGGAGTTTTTAGGGTTTTCTTGTTGTCTTGAAGATCAAGGTGGTTGTAGAAGTGATAATGATTAGCACTTATGTAGTATGAGACATGCTTTAGGAGTAGTAATTGAGCTTTTAATGGAGTTTTTGGTGATTCTTGGTGATGACGAAAATATAGCCGAGAGGTTTGAGGGGAGAGTGAGGAATATTTTCAAGTGTTATATGCTGTGTGTTTTGCCAAGCTTTGGATATTCGGCTATATCCTAGATTGTAAAGATTTTCCATATCTTGTTGAAGTACTATGATATCCTTGCAAGATATCACTAGATATGTCTTGGATTTGGGCAAGTACTACACCATTTCTAGTAACATACTCTTCCTTCCACTTGTGCTCTTGCCGTGTATTATTAAGGTCAAAGGGAGACAAAATTGACAATGTATAGTATTTGTGTATGGTGACATAGTCTTGTGTAAGTATGGCATAGTATGCATGTGTAAGAAAGTATAGCAAGTTGTATGGTTCCTTGTAAGCATAGTATGCATTTGTTGAGTTATAGGTATTTTTGTTGAAGCTTTAGGTAATTTAGTGAAAGTATATAATGAATATATCATTATAATATTTTTCTTGAAGAAAGTAATTAAATGACAATGTTAAAATAATGTACATTGTTTTTAAAGTGTTAGGTGTTTATTTCCATTATAAAATATATGTAAATATATACATATAGAAATAAATCCAAGTACTGAATAATCTAATTATGTAAAGTTACAGTTTATCTCAAAATATGTACTGAGGTGATGAATCTATTATTCATTCAGGTAAAAGTATGTATATAAAATTAAGTTAAAATACTTCACTATTTTTATATACTAAAATCATGATTTTTATACGAAATAAGTCTTGTGATGATATATTGTAAAGGTGGTTCGTAAAAATATTATGTGATGAATGATAATAATAATAAAGCTAGTGACGTGTCAAAAGCCCAAATTTTGGGGTTTTACAACACCTACCCGTTATTTTAGCTTTGTCCTCAAAGCTTAAGATGAAGTTACTCGTCCAGGGAACAAGTGAGGACACTTTTTCATGAACGTGTAATCTTGTGAACTCAAGTTTAGACTCATAGGTGATATTTTAGAAGGTAGTTATTGATCGTATGCTTCCGATGAGTACATTCTAATAAACAATGTAACTTGTCTTTTATGTTTTGATAATTGACACCTTTGGTCCTTCTATTTTTGTAATGTGACCCGTAGGGCACAATTTGTTTTTCCAATGAAAATAACTTAGGGCTCAAAATAAGTTTCAAAAGTGGCAAAATCAACCTCTAGAGTTTTTAATCCGTGTTAAATCAACTAGGGATTCTTTCAAGTTCGTTAATGTCTACGTTTAGCCCTTAGAGTTTTAAAACTTTCGTCTCAATATTCTAGGGCTTATAATATGTTCCACAAATGGCAAAGTAAGTCCCCGATAGTTCTAAAATTCAAGTTTAGCCCAAAAGAATTAGTAAAAGGTTCATTAAATCATATTCGAGTTCTAATAAGTTTACAAAGTTGGATAAAATAGGACAATTTCGTTTTAAGTCTTGGTTTTTATTTAAATGGGCTTCCCGATATACTTCTAGCCTGTGGAAAGCAAACATTAGTTTGACTCCAAAGCTTCACTTAGTGAAATGGCTAAGATTATTGTTGATAGTGATTGGGTAGGAAGTTGCAAAGAATCTGCTTCATTTGTGGCTGAGCTGGGGCATAAGTTGCAGAGAGAAGAAGTACTTCAAATGATGGAAATCAAAGAAGAGACCAAGAATAAGGAAGTGTGCATCCCTGGTGAGATGCTAAAAGGGTCATGCATCTACTGTTGGTGTTTCAAAATTTGCACAATTTCGACTTCTAAAAGGAGGAAGTCATTTATTTCAAGGCTTGTTAAACAATGGTATTGTCGAACTAATTGGATCCGAAGAGGAAGAAAATTGTCCAAAATCATGAGACATCAATTATCTCTTTCCAGAGGTGACAAACATAACCCTACAATATACACCCATTGTGAGTTGGGCACGTCTTTTATGCTTGGGTTTGTTTTCCTCGTCGATTTGAGAAATGTGAGCTTAGAAGATAAGGCATCCTCTTACCAAGTATTTCCGGGCTTCGATACAAGAGATGACACTAAGTCTAGGGTTGATAAAGTCTGTGTTACCGTCGCCTTGAATGATCGAGGTTTCATTTCCTCATGGCAGATGAAACAGCTTAAATTTTCTGTGACACCCCAAAGGGTTCAATTGAAACGGAATTCGCCACCCCAAAAAGGGTTTAAAATGCAACGAAAATGGACACCCCCGAATGGGGTCGAATGCAGCGGAAGTGGTATTTAGGTTAAGGATAAGCCAAATGTCAAGAGCACAACGCTTTGATCTAAAAGAGATGAACATGAATCTTCCTATGTTTCTGGGTGAGGATGTAATGACATCAAATATAAGTTATCTTAAGGATAAGATATTACTAGAGGAATTCGCGAGTCAAAAAGGATTACATTCCATAATTGGATAAATAAAATAACATCAATTATGAGTCATGCCGAATATATTTAAGCTCATGTGATTATAAATTTCTATTTACATCGATAAGCGTCCTCATCCATGTAAGCTAAAATTTATAACTCCATTCGGTGACCTATGATTTCTTTATTCTAACGAAAAAGTGTCCCAATTCGTTTCAATAAGGATTTCATAGCCCACCTTACCTAAATATTTCCGGCAAGGCTTAATATTTAGAATAAATATAATATCTAAGATAATAGATATTATTAAGATACTTTACAGCCCATTTGCTTATAACCTTCGACTTTAGACGTCCCATAACATCTTAATACGAAATTATAAACAAACTTCTGGTCCGGTGGCTTAAGATTTCACTCTTATACGTCCCATAACGTCTTGAGAGGAAATCATCATTAACTTAGGATCAAGAGACTCAGGTCCCATATGTAAAATATAGGATCATAAGTACCTTGATTTTGGGTTCCACCGCATCATTTAAAGATGCAAACTTATCCAAATAATACCACGTGAAAATACTAAAAGCAAACGTGTATAAGTCGTTAATAAGCCGTGTTCCGTAGATATACGTACAAAATTATAAGCGAGAGAAAATAAATGTTGACGCGCGATAACGTGCGCAAGAATACGTATCAAACAAGGAACTCATATATGCAATATAATGATATATTACAATCATAAGTATATGCATTGTATCTTATAGTTCCTTCTAGTGCGGTATATATCCATATATACACATAACAGCAAGTTCAAACATCTAATAAAATGTAGTACACGGGATAATGCTCCCTAGTCTATTTTTAAATATTCCAGTATGTACGGTTGTTGTAGATCCGTTCCTATTATGTGGCCAGTCAGTTTTCCAAGTAGTCAAAATAGACTAACCGGTTTATAGTCATCAATTAATTATAAGCAATAAATAGCGTATATGAAATGATCAGTGTATAAGCTTAAGCTTGATATACAATCATGGAGGATTTATTTGGATTTCATTATAATACCAACTCATTTTTAGGCAATTCATTTATGTTACTGTATTTTAGTTAAATAAATCGTTGTACAAGTATTAATAACTTCCATTTAAATTTGTAATTAATAATATCATTTATGTAAAAGTATTTTACTTACCATTGTTGTATTTTACTTTTATAATCTACGTACATTAAATTTCATAATTTTTATGAACAGTTATAAAAGTAATAACACTTTATTACATTTAATTTAATGTCCCTAAAGTTTTCGCAAATTAAATAATAACCCTTTATTTACAAGTTTCAGAAAATGATGGTTCTAGTCCATTTAGTTTAGGATTCGCTCAAGTTTTAATAAATTAAATGAAATAAGGGGTCTAGGGTTTGCTTAAGTTTCGGTTATTGGCATTTATTACTCCCTAGACTTTCAAATATTTACAATATTAGTCCTTGTAATTATTGTTTTATCAAAACAAGTTTCAATGTCACGGTTTTAATCCATGAATTTAATGAATTGACATTTTTAGTCCAAAAGTTTTTATAAGATATATTTTTGGTATAGAAACTTTGTTTAAGTATAATATCACTAAGTGGGCTTATTAAATGTGACAAAAGAGCTAATGGGCTTCCCAAACCCTTATTGAGCTTACAAGATCCATTAACAATTTTTATGAGCTAAGGATTTCTTAATGGGCCTAATTACATTTTTAGATCCATTAATATTACAAGTTTTACAACATAGGTTCATAGGACAATAAATGGGCCTAATGGGCTTCCTAATGGACCTAAACATATTTTTGATAGTTAATAATACTTAACCATTTATCTAGGTGTAAAGTTTATGATACCTTACAAGCTTATTACTGGGTTGTAAAGATTAAGTCTAGATCTCTAAAAAGAGAGTAAAAACCTACGGTATGTTTTATTTCCGGGTTTCAAATGAAATCCAAGTTGGTTACAAGTTTGTATATAAATTATAAGCTTTAGGAGGAGCTTATAACCCACGGCTAATATTATTTACAGTATTTCAAGATAAAGTCCAATCTTGTTCTATGTTTATATTTAATTTACAAGGTCCCAAAAATTAAGATTTAGGGTTTATTATAAGTTCACAAGTTTATTATAAGTTTTGAAATGAATCAGATAGCCCAAGCTATATTTCTTTTCCATGTGTTTTCATTATGAAATCTAGGTTTATTACTTTAAAAGTAAATTTTAAAGTCCATACATAAGATCTAGGTTTTTACAAGTTTGTTATAAGTTCAATAGGATTTAATCAAGATCTCAATAACAATCTAATCTTAGCTTTTTCCAAGGTATATAAAAGTCTAGTTAAGTTTTCCAAAGACATGGTAAGGATTTTCAAAGATACATTAAGATTTCTAAAGAAAAAAAAATCTAATTTAAATTTTCCAAAAATTAATTAAGTTTTTCTAAGATACAATTATTCAAGAAAAGATTTCCAAGAATCCCTTTTTAGATTTTACAAGATTTTCCAAAATCTATTTTAGATTTTCCAAGATTTTCCAAAATCTATTTTAGGTTTTACAAGATTTTCTAGAATCTATTTTTAATTTTCCACGATTTTCCAAAATCTATTTTAGATTTTCCAAGATTTTTCCATGATTTTCCAAAATCTATTTTAAATTTTTCAAGATTTTCCAAGATTTTCTAAAATATATTTTAGATTTTACAAGATTTATAAAAATCGGTTTAGATTTACCAGGATTTATAAAATCTAATTTTTATCTTCCAAAGATTTCAATTTTCATATTTCCAGGGGTTTGTTATGTATTATGTTGTTTGTGGTTATAATGCACTTTTGGGCCATCATACTTCAAAAGCCATTCTATAAACGTTTGAGGAGCGAGGGCACTTTAAATCGTAAACCCAACCACTCAGTCAAAACATAATATCGAGATGGAACATCTTTAGTATAAAGCTCCCTACTAACATGACATGTTTGTAAGTTTCATTAAATACGTTAAGTATTTTAATATTTTAATATCTTCATAACGATATTAAACAGTCGTAATACGTAAAGTACATAAATGGTTAGCATCTAGTACTATCATAAATATAGATGCATAGGATAATAAATTGCATTTAAATCATATAGTTATGCATGCTCTCTATGCTAAATGCTCTCTAAGTATGTCCCCGTCAAAAACCCAGTTTTGGAAATCTAAGTTTTTGAAAGTTTTGTCCAGTTATAGTTCAGTTAATAAAATAGAAAAACAAATTTATTTTCGATTTGATTCTCTATAACCATTGCAGTGATACCATTCTGTGACACCCCCAAATCAGGTTTGCAGCGGAATAGTAATTGGGTGTCAGTAGGTGGATCACAGAACAAAGGGCATATAAAGCATTGATCATAATTACATGATTTGAAATACAATTGATACAAATATGGTTTTAGTACAATCAGTTGAAGAGTTAAACATCAGTTGTTACAAATATCCCAGTGAAAACAGATCCCCCAATCATTATGATGCTCCTAAATGATGCTCAGTCCATGCTCAAATAATCCATCTTAATTTCCTGAGAAAAACATGCTTAAAACGGTCAACATAAAGTTGGTGAATTCATAGAGTTTTGTAAAATCGTAGTTCATGACAATAAATTGTCCTACATAGTTTTGCACAAAGTTTGATATAAAATCCAGTGTAGGATCTCAAATATCACATATAGTATTTCATAAGGTTTGATAATAATCAAGTTCATATATATCAGTATGTTCCATGTATTAATGTACCAAATAATAAAAGGTCAAGTTTAGAACCGCAAACATCACAAACATAGCATCGCACAAAGCCAAATACTATAAGGTAATTACATTCCCATATTGCCCAAAACTGAGACTTGACAGTTAAGTCCTCGACAAATGAGGACCCTTCGCCTTATTAAAAGGCACCCATAAAAATAATAAGTGCTGACATGTGAAACATCTGTTGTCCTGGCCTAGGCACAGTGAGCATGACTCACCCAGATGGGGACGGTCAATCCCAAATAGATCTATTTATAACACTCAGGCAATTCAAAAATTCTAACAGTTTCAGATGCACGGGTCATGTGGGTTCATCTACAATAGGCAAATGTGATTAAGGGTAACAATTCAGTTTGCGTTTCCTCGATCAATAGTTTATTAAATATAAGTGTGGGGCCACGATCCCACGATATAAAAATCATATAGTCAAAACAAGTTATAGCATGTCTCCCCCTCGCGGGTTAGTAAAAACATAAATAGTAGTGAAAGACGAGGCTATGAACTCACCTGAATAGCAATGTCCGGATAAAATCACAGATAGTCCAGATAGTATGCTCACGATACAGTTAATTACCTAAGTAATTTAAATGATCTCAGTATATGCATATACAATGCATAGATGCGTCCAGATAATTAAAGTGCATGCTTATACTTGTTTTAGATATCTTGTCGTTTATTGTCTGATCCGTATGTATTTATTTATACATACACATAGTGAGTCCGTCAAGTTTCTACGATTTACATTAAAAACCCTAAAGTTTATTTAATATAAACAACTTTAGTTAAATTGCACCAAGGTCCTCAAGTTTAATATTTACCATATAAGCCCCTTGGTTATAAGTTTAAGGAATGACGGTTTAGTCCTTTTGGTTTAGGGTTTCTTTTATAGTTTTAATAAACTAATTAATAAAAGAACTAGGGCTTATTAATCTTTCGTCATATGGCAAAACAAGTCCTCCACATTTTTAATCATGTAATACCTTTCGGTTCTTGCCATAAATAGTCGCTAGGGTTTCTATAACTTTCGGCTTGTGTCCAAAACAGCCCCTAGGGTTTGTCTAGGGTTTATTAAACTTTGCAAGTTGGCAAAAGGGGTCCCTAGGGTTACTACTATGTTTCGGCAAAGGCAAAAAGGGGTCCCTAGGTTCCTATTTATGTTACATAAATTACCCTATCTTAGTAATAATTTCATTTGAGTCCTTGTTGTTAATTTTAGAGTTTCGGATAGTGTCAAAACACTACCCTCAACTCACGACATTTTACAAAATCCACCCTTATGTTTATATTTTTGGGACGTGAGTTTTTATACTTGTTCATTTAGATCCCTTAACTTAATAAAATTACTAAATTAACCCGAAACTATTATTTTTACTACTTTTAATCCGAAAACTTATAGATCTACTATTTTAACCCCAAACTTCATAGATCTAACATTTTAGTCCAAATTACTTGTAGATCTATGTTGTTAACCCGAAACTTTGTAAAGTTATAATTTTGACACAAAAGTTTTAAGTAAACATTGTTTAGTAATAGTGAAGTTTATTTTGGGCAAGCTTATTATAGTGGCATAATAGCTTAACTTCTATGAGGAAAAATAGTGAGCTTATAGATCTAAGGCAACTAGTTATAGATCTAGTGTTTCTAGGCTTATCTAAATATTACAAAGTTACCCATAACACTAAACCATGAGGATAAACCCCACGTCTAGTTTTATATATGCATAGGTTTTCATAGTTTTTATAGTTAAGTATGTTCGTGAGGTTATGTTCATCATAGATAGCAAGATTTTTACATCACATAAAGTGATAACCATTTTTGAGCCGTGACTTAGCATAGTCTAGGTTGGCTTAGATTTGTATCAAGGTTAAGTTTTACTAGTGATATGCATACATATGTTCATGTGTATGAAAATGATATATATTGAAAAGGTAGGTTTCATGTTACTTACTTGTTTAGGTAGATCTAGGGATGAACAAGGGAATGAGTAGGAATGAGAGCTAAGTTTCAACAATGGTGAACCCTTGTGAATCAACACTAGCCGTGACCTTCAATGGAGTTTTTAGGGTTTTCTTGTTGTCTTGAAGATCAAGGTGGTTGTAGAAGTGATAATGATTAGCACTTAAGTAGTATGAGACATGATTTAGGAGTAGTAATTGAGCTTTTAATAGAGTTTTTTGTGATTTTGGGTGATGACAAAAATATAGCCGAGAGGTTTGAGGGCTGAGTGAGGAATATTTTCAAGTGTTATATGTTGTGTGTTTTGCCAAGCTTTGGATATTCGGCTATATCCTAGATTGTAAAGATTTGCCATATCTTGTTGAAGTACTATGATATCCTTGCAAGATATCACTAGATATGTCTTGGATTTGGGCAAGTACTACACCATTTCTAGTAACATACTCTTCCTTCCACTTGTGCTCTTGCCGTGTATTATTAAGGTCAAAGGGAGACAAAATTGACAATGTATAGTATTTGTGTATGGTGACATAGTGTTGTGTAAGTATGGCATAGTATGCATGTGTAAGAAAGTATAGCAAGTTGTATGGTTCCTTGTAAGTATAGTATGCATTTGTTGAGTTATAGGTATTTTTGTTGAAGCTTTAGGTAATTTAGTGAAAGTATATAATGAATATATCATTATAATATTTTTCTTGAAGAAAGTAATTAAATGACATTGTTAAAATAATGTACATTGTTTTTAAAGTGTTAGGTGTTTATTTCCATTATAAAATATATGTAAATATTTACATATAGAAATAAATCCAAGTACTGAATAATTTAACTAAACTTAGAGTTTATCTCAAAATATGTACTGAGGTGATGAATCATTCAGGTAAAAGTGTGTATATAAAATTAAGTTAAAATACTTCACTATTTTTATATACTAAAATCTTGATTTTTGTACGAAATAAGTCTTGTGATGATATATTGTAAAGGTGGTCCGTAAAAATATTATGTGATGAATGATAATAATAATAATAAAGCCGGTAACGTGTCAAAAGCCCAAATTTTGGGGTTTTACAAATGTTTCGAGTCTAGGGGCGCAAACACCCCCATACTAGAGACGTAGTCGAATGCTTAATGTAGCATGGAAAGGGTGTTACCATTAAATTTAAAGCCGTTTATGAAGTGTGCTATAAACCTAAGGTTAGAACATCAAAGGATATATCATGGATATTGAAAAAGTCTTCAAAGAAAACGATCGAGTGCTCCCATAAAACAAACACGAGAGGCTCCAATCGTGAAGATAATGATCATCTAAAATCCACAATTCACAAACAACCACGGAACAAAGGTTGGAAGGGCACAAATCCCCACACGTTACTACATTAGAAAGCGATAATATGTACATAGGATAAGCATGGGAATCCCCGACGAGGCACCTCGTTTTTGATTACCGAGTCATGATCTCGACTCGATCCCCTCAATACTAATTATCATTGGGGAAGGTGATTTGGTCGAGGTAGTTCAAGGACGGAACTTCCCCGCCAAAGTAGTGCTTCAACCTATGTCCATTCACCTTGAAATTGGGGCCATCATTTTGAGCTAGCTCGATGGTCCCATATGGAAAAACTTGAGTCACGGTGAATGGACCGGACCAACGGGATTTCAACTTACCGGAAAATATTTTCAATCGTGACTTAAAAAGCAACACTTGATCCCCAATGTTAAAAACCCGGTTTTTAATTTTGAATCATGGAACTTTTTAGTCTTTTCTTTATAAATCAATGAATTTTCATAAGCAATATCCCTCAATTCATCTAATTCATTAAGTTGCATTTTTTGGTGTTTTTCCGCGGTCTCCATATCATCATTACAATGCTTAAGGGCCCAATAAGCTTTGTGTTCAAGTTCAATTGGCAAGTGACAATTCTTCCCGTACACAAGCTTATAGGGAGTGCACCGATGGGCGTCTTATGAGCGGTCCTAAAGGCCCATAAAGCATCGTCCAACTTATCCGACCAAGATTGTCGGTTTCCCCAATAGACCTCTCCAAGATCCTCTTTAAAGCTCGATTTGAAACCTCGACTTGCCCACTCGTTTGTGGGTGATAAGCCGTAGAAAGACGATGTATAACCCCATATTTCCTTAGGACCCTTTCGAATTGGTCGTTACAAAAATGGGTTCCACGATCACTTATGATCGCACGAGGGGTTACAAACCGAGAAAACAATTGCTTCAAAAACTTGACTACCACACGAGCATCGCTAGTGGGCAAAGCCTTAGCTTCCACCCACTTAGATAGGTAGTCAACGGCGACAAGGATGTACTTATTACAACGAGATGATGAGAACGACCCCATAAAGTCAATGCCCCAAACGTCAAATATCTCACACACTTGGATGATATTTTGTGTCATTTCATCGTTTTGTGAGGTTTTTCCTTGTCGTTGACATGAGTCACACGACTTCACAAGTGCATGCGCATCTCGGTAAATAGTAGGCCAAAAGAAACCGGTATCAAAAAACTTCTTAGCCGTGAGATTAGCACCGTGGTGACCACCCGTGGGTCCCTCGTGACAAGCTTTAAGGATGTTAGAAGCTTCGGTATAAAAGACACAACGTCGAATAATTTGATCCGCACAAGTTCGAACAAGTAAGGGTCGTTCCAAAAGTAGAACTTGACGTCACGAAAGAATTTTCTTTTTTCTTGAGTCGTCATACCCTTGATGATGAAGTTGCCCGCATGGTAATTTGCGATGTCCGCAAACCATGGGCTAGAGGAATCAAGCTTAGAATTCACTACACCAAGTGTCTCGAGAGGAAATTTTTCGGTGATTTCCTTTGGCTCGTAAACACTTTGGTGAGGATCTTCCAAAAGAGAAAGATGATCGGCCGCTAGATTCTCGGCTCCTTTTTTATCAACGATTTTGTGATCAAATTCTTGAAGGAGGAGAATCCAACAAATTAATCTTGGCTTTGCATCTTGTTTAGCCATGAGATACTTGATAGCCGAATGATCCGTATACACTATGCATTTAGTCAAGACGAGATAAGGTCGAAATTTCTCAAATGCATACACCACGGCAAGGAATTCCTTCTCCATTGTAGTGTATTTTAGTTGAGCCTCGATCATCGTCTTGCTTGCATAGTGAATAGGCAAGAAGTGCTTATCATGACGTTGCCCCAATACGGCCCCAATAGCGTAGTCACTAGCATCACACATGAGCTCAAAGGGGAGGTTCCAATTGGGAGCAACAAGAATGGGAGCTTCGGTAAGTTTCCTCTTAAGGATTTCAAAGGCTCGTACACAATCTTCGTTAAAGACAAAGGGTGCATCTTTTTCGAGGAGATGTGTAATGGGTCGAGAAATCTTTGAAAAATCCTTGATGAATCGATGATAAAAGCCCGCGTGGCCTAGGTGTCACACCCCACCATGGCGGAATATGGGGCACGACGTATGGATATCATCACAACAATAGCGTGTCTATAGAGATAACTAAATGATATAAGAAATGTCATAAAATGGTGACACAAATGTCATGACAATATCTCAACAATGCAGGAGTCTAGGTAAGTAGGTAACAGTCCTACCTCTTACCCAAGACAAACAAATATCACAAACAAAACAAACATATAGGTGCCAAAAATATCACTTATTAAACAAACAAAAGAAACTAAGAAGGAACGGGGATCTCCTTCTATATGCAACCCTAAGGCATCCAAGTCTAGCCACTTCTATCCTCAAGCTTAAACACATTCACACCTGAAACAGACACTAAAACACGTCAACATAAAGTTGGTGAGAGTCATAGGTTTTAGACTCTAACGCCAAATCAGTTACAAGCTGTGAATAACAAACACCAACATAATAACATATGGACATTGTGCTACAATAATGTATTAACAACTAGCATTCAAGTTCAATCAATCATCACAATTCCAAGGCATCACGCCTTACCAACAACCACAATTTCCAAGGCATCACGCCTTATCAAACACCATAATTTCCAAGGCATCATGCCTTACCAAACACCATGGTACCATAGATGATCACACTATGTACCTATCCCAAGGCCACTACCTTGTCATTATCCATTGGTCCCATAGACGATCACGCTATGTACCTATCCTAAGGCCCCTACCTTGTCAAACCACAATAACTGAGACGGCACGTGTCCCCGATCCAAATCATACACAATCAAGAATCACATAGCAGTTAATCACATAAGTGCACACACAAGTCCATCACAAAACCATAAAAACATTCACAACATCAATTTATAAATAACTCAACACATTGTCTCTTCCATCCCATCTGGAAGTCAAAATCAATAGTAAACATGGGACTATGAAACTCACCTGATTGCTTCTTCACAAGTCCTCGCACTTAACAACGAGCTAACAAACCAGAAACATACAATCAATACCCGAACCAACCACCAAGATGGCTCATCAACCTATGACGGAAATCTAGCCTATTCTCATATAATTACCTCATTGTTAAGTTCTAATCACCCCATTACCCTTCCTTAACAAGTCCCTAACTTGGTTAAGTTTAATAGCTATCCCGTTCATAATTTTACACAAAACAGTCCCAGTTTTAGGTCTCAAAACTTTAAGTCAAACGTCCACTTAAATATACCCATGGTTTCTGTAAAAGGAAGATTCACACTTTTATACATGTTTGTTAAAACCTCCCACTTGCCCTAACCTTAAAGCTACTGTTAAGGCCCCGATATATGTGTATATATTGCTACCTATCCAGAATCCACTGATTTTAAATGTATGAAAAGTTCATTACCATTAGAGGATCTTACCCTAAACCACAATCTTAGCCCAAATGCAGATACTCACTAAAATATATAAACCATCTCTCATGTTCGTGAGAAGATCCCAATGCAACCCTAAGTACCCCAAACAACCCAAAACTTAAAAAGAAAACAGGCTGATTACAAAACTGTTTTGACCTCCGACTGTTGTAACCTGTTTTTGACCCACTTCCCCACCTCCATTTTAGTTCTAGTTTCTTGCATTGGAAAGCTACTTCAATTACCTTTTCAGGGATACTTGGATCGCATCTTGAATGTTCATAGAACTCCCGATATGATCAAAACAATTGACTCAAAATTCTGCCCAGTTTTTAAAAACGGGTTTAACAAAATCAACCTCATTAATTAACCCTAATCCCTCTAATTACAAGCCCTAATTTATTTAATCATTATAATATGATTAATATACTCTTTTTAATTAAACCCTAATCTAATCCATCATATGATCATAGAAACATTAAAAACATTTAATATGAAAAGGGTTAAGAAGGTTTTACCTTTGAATTAATAGAAGATGAAGAAAACCTAATTTTTGAAGAACCCTAATTGGCCACCATTGATGAATTTCGGCTAGAACATGTTATGGAGGTTAAAAACCTGATTATTATGGTTATGAGTTGGGTTTGGTTAAGTCCTAAAGGCTCCCTAATCCCATTACAAGTCCATTGGGCCTGTTTTGGGCTTTTCCCTTCTTTCTTTCTTCCTTGGTGCGTCTAAACCGACCCCTAAATTCATTTTTTTTTATTTTTATTATTTAATATTATGTTATTAATGTTACTTTAATTTTCCTTAATTTATTTCAGCTCCTAAAGCTTCCAAAACCACAAAACCGTAAAACTAGTCAAATTTACGCGTTTTACCGTAAAAGACGTAAAATATACACTTTTAAAAAAAATCACAAATTTTGAAATAAACTTTATAACTAAGTCCTAAATGACTTAAAACCATCCCGAAAAATATTCATATAACTAATTACCTCATGCGCGACCTCTAAATGCTAAACCGTAAATCGTAAAAATACGATTTTCTATAATACATATACGTATACTTAGAACCACCAAATAACACCATCTCACTTCATAGTCACTACCATGTGAACTCATGAACATGAAATCATCACACATCGTTTCATTCTCAAGGTACCCCGTACCGGAAATGATATCCAAACCACAATCTATACACACTAATAAGCACATAAACACGTAAAGACACGTAACTAGCACAAAATAAAACTAAGTAACGAACCTCAAAACCAGGGTTGTCACATCACTCCCTCCTAATAGAAATCTCGTCCCGAGATTTACTCCTTAGGATCAAACACACAGACAACAAATCACACGAGGATACTTGTTCTAAAAGAACTCCTCTCATTTCCACATGAACTTTAGTTCAAGTTTCAAAATGCCACATATACAAACCAAAAATAATTAAACTCATTGCCAAACTCTTGACCTCACAGTCAATAAGTCTCACAAATGATCTTTGATAAAACAAAGACTCTTATTAACACAAGTCCTGGATAACCGTACATGCAAAATGCATTCTCAAAAAACCTTTACCAATCTTAATACACGAAATATAACATGTATACCACTCGTTTCCCCCAGGTAATTCTACGCTCATAAGCTACTGGTCCGATCTTTCCAAAGATCATAAATGGACCTACAAAACTCTACATCAGCTCTTCCATTTTACCAAAACATACCACCCGTTATTATGGGTGAAACTCCCTTTAGTCCGTACCCCAAACTACTTAAAATTTCCAATTTCCTTGCAAAGGGACCTATGACGGTCTTTCACATACCCATTAGTTCTTCCAGTCCAAATCAACCTACGATCTATACACATCCTCAAAAGGGTGGTTATCTCAGTTAGACCAATCCCTTCGTCCCTATGGCATATCACACCTATAACTTCTCATCCATTCGATTATTGATACTAATCCTCCCAAACAATCAGTATAGATCAGTGCCATTTCCTTTTCCAATCTCGACCTATTTTATTCTTGCTTCGCTCCTATACACACTTCCTTCTTTCCTCAGCTCATACCATACATCATGATGTGATGCTTCCCATCGTTTCTTCCCTTGCCATAACCCTTCATAAGGCATTCCATACATATTAGGCTAACTTTTACGCAGCACCCACTATTCCATCACATTCGTACACAATCCTTCCAACTTTTCAACTACGTGACTTCTCATTCCTCTTGAAATATGAGATGAATTAGTTAGTCTATCGACTATCACCCAACTCTCGTCACCTTCCCCAATTTCGTCCTTACATCCCACTTTCTAAGCTACTCCTATCTATGTAGGAAGTATAGTCTACGTCCCTTTTCTCCACATGATTGTCCAAGCCACGCAACATACATGTTGACGCGTTCACTGCTTTAGACAACTCAACTTGCGTAACCTACATCCTTCATCCAAACCACCCTAATACGTCATCCCTATAGTTCAAGTTCGTCTCAGCTTCACTTCATTTTTCTTATTCCATGTCTTATCACACATGCTTGCCTTTCCCAGATGGTACTTGGCCTTGCAATTTTTCTTTCGTCAATTAACTCCACCCATCACTTTTGACAAATATTCAATCAAGATGATTGAATATATGTTGGAGACGTTCATGATCCGTATAGATCATTCTCCACGTCTTGTACACCCAAATGCCTCTAGCATTCTAGGCAGATATAACAACCCAGCTCCACTAACTAAGTCTATCCAGTTCTTCCAAATCTTCAGTTCCTGCAACGTATAAGCGATCGCCTTTCTTTGTCGTCCTCGTACGCGTCCAAATCCTTGCTCCACGTATCGTCATGCTTCGCGAATTCATCCAGGCCTTCCGATAATGCCAAGATCGGCTCATTATCCAATCCACCTCTTCAGCCTCCAAAATGCTTCCTCATCCTTCTTCACTTCGCCCCTTGCTGGTTCCATGATATGCCATCATCTCTAACTACTCATCATGGTAGACTTAATACTAAAACTCACACTTGAAAATCTCCCGTATAATTCCACTTCAAAACCAACACATACTTCGCCTCACTCTCCTTCTTAGACTTTGAGTAGATCAAGATGTCGTCGATACTCCCGATGACCACTCATTTATATACGTTCAGGCACCCTCGCTTCATTGACTCCATGTAATCCGCTAGTGCTTTGGTGAAGCCAAATGCATAACCGTAAACCCAAAGCGTTCATACAACATCCTTAGCAATTTCAACTATATCCTCCTTGCACCCTCTCTTAGCGGCAATACGAATAAATTCTTACCTCGTTCTACTTGCAAAATTCTGTACGCATTTTAAAAGACCAATGCTTCCTCTCATCAGACCACTCAACCGCTTTACACATCCAATCTACTACTAAGCAACTCAACTTTTACCTTGCATCCGTTGCATTTTCTAATAACTCTTGTTTTTAAATCATTCCATCAACAATTGCCTTGAAAAGGCACTAACTCCAACTCCTCTCACTTCTCTTACTTGCTCTATTTATGGTTCTACCTCACAGTAATAGGCAACCAACTAAATCTCAGGAAATTTTTAGAAAACATACATGCCTTACGAACAATATCCCCTTCCAACACTCTCTATGGCACGTTACTTGTGCCAATTTCCATACCTTTCACAAATCTCTATTCATCTCCCTTGGCACTCCTAATAGACCTCATGCCCACATTAGTTCGTCTACGAACCTCTTTCCTCCCCACTAAGGGTATTCCGACCGTTCTCTCATGGTCACCTACTTAAGCGTGTAGGCGCGACCAAGACTTTCATATGACTACCTCAACGCTCTCGAACAATACGAAACCAAAACTACATCCTGAATCCACCAGATACAATCAACAAATCAAACCAACGGATAACTAACGAAATTTCACGTGCACCAGTTAAAACAAGTCAAAAACCATGAGACTCAAAAGTAAACTCAAACCCAAAACGTGTATCAATTCAAAATGACCCATCATGTTAGAAATACGTTTTAACGTATATTAGAAGTATCGGTCACTCCACAATATGATTTATGTTGTAATAGCTCGTAGTTAGTAATTAGTTATTATTTGCTTATTAACTTAAGTAAGAACCGGTCCATGGGCTTGTCATGGACCGGCCCAAGCCCAATGTTTAGCTTGGACTATAAATACCCCTTTCCACTAAGGAAAGGGGTTGGTTGTTATCATTTCTTAATTTCCACTTAATAAAATTCACATAGTTTCTCTCACTTTCTCTCTCTAACTTTCTCTCTCTAGAAATTAACAAACCCCTTCATAGATTCATTGATTATCAATATTCTACATTTGGTATCAAGAGCTATGGGGTGATTTAAGGTGGTGATTTGTGTGGTTTTTTTAGTTTTTGATTGTATTAGTGTTCTTTAAGAAAAATCATCTTGATTCTTGGTGTTTTTGATGTTTTTGTGATTGGGATTAGTGGATAAGTATTAGTTGTTACTTATTTTAGTCGAAAGCACAAAACTTTTTGGGTTATTTGGTCAAAATCTGGGCTTAATCGTAAGTTTTACTGTTCTACTGTTCATCGGACAAAGTTTCTGTTCATTCAGCAAAACTTCCGGATCAAGAAGTTCAGAATCAAGGAGTTCCGAGTCAAGAAGTTCCGAATCAAGAAACTTCCGAACCAAGAAGTTCCGAGTCAAGAAACTTCCGAATCAAGGAGTTCCGAGTCAAGAAGTTCCGAATCAAGAAACTTCCGAACCAAGAAGTTCCGAATCAAGAACTTCCGAACCAAGAACTTCCGAGTCAAGAAGTTCCGGATCAAGCCAAACTTCCGAACCAAGAACTTCCGAGTCAAGAAGTTCCGGATCAAGCCAAACTTCCGAACCAAGAACTTCCGAGTCAAGAAGTTCCGGATCAAGCCAAAGTTCCGAACCAAGAACTTCCGAACCAAGAAGTTCCGGATCAATCCAAAAGTTCCGAATCAAGGTATTCTTCCGAATCAACAAAAAGTTCCGAATCAAGGTAATCTTCCGAATCAAACTTCCGAATCAACAAAAAGTTCCGAATCAAGGGTGATTTTGCTTGTTTTTTCGACGATTTTTTAGAGGATTTAATCTTGGTTTCATACAACAAAAACACAACACAATTCACAAGCTTTACTTCACTGCTCGATCAACCGATAATCTCTGTTTCTTTGAAGAAAAACAAAATGAATCCAAATTCAGTAATGCCTCAGATGACATCTCTTACGGATATATCAATCATAACGGGAACTGATAGCCGTCCACCGATGCTTATTAAAGAGGTGTTTGAGGCATGGCAAGGTCGAATGATGCAATATCTAAAGGGGAAACCGACATACGGAAGGCTTATGGTCAAATCGATTTTGAATGGTCCACTCGACTACGGTACCATTACGGTTGATAACGTGACTAGACCACGAGAATTTGAAGAACTTACTCCAGCTCAACAACTTGTTGCAGATGCAGATGAAAAAGCTCTTCAAACAATTCTCCAAGCTCTTCCCCATGACATCTATAGGATGGTGAGTCAGTATACGGTGGCAAAGGATCTATGGGAACGTCTTAAGGTGTTGCTACAAGGCACGTCTCTCACCAAACAAGAAAGGGAGTGTCAGCTGTATGATTTGTTTGATAGATTCACCTACAACCCAGGGGAAACACTTCACGATTATTACTTCAGATTCACCACACTCATGAATGATCTGAATGTATACAATCTTGTGATCGCACCATTCCAGGTTAACACCAAATTCTTGAATACTCTACCTCAAGCTGAATGGGGTGAGTATATTACCGATGTGAAGTTAACCCGGGATTTGCATAAGTGCAACTTAGATCAAATCTATGCCTTCCTTCAGCAGCATGAGAAGCATGTGATTATGCACCGTTCTCCTCGTGGTATGCACCCAGATTCTTTAGCATTGATGGCGAATCAACCAAGCTTGTCTCACAACAACACACCTTATATCTTGGGACATCAAGCTTATCATCAATCACCTTACATGACACCAGCCTTTCCCCAATACTCGATTCTACCACAACCACCCACCTCACATCAGCAACAATATCGGTTCAATGCACCCTCACCACAGTATGCTTCACAACCTTATCCAGCAAATGTTGCACATTATGCTCAGCCATCATATTCTTCTTATCAAGAGAATGCAGCATATCCAACAAGCTACCCTGATCAAATGAGTCTTCCTTATACTGATTATGCAGCTCATCCAGATCAAGCACTATATTGTGATGATGAGGAAGTCCCAGTTCCTGTATTCCAACAAGGAGCTGACCCAGTTGAAGTGCTAACTACTATGTCTGCTTACCTCACAAGAACTTTAAGCAAACGAGGATTCAGAGGATCAGCTCCTACCAACAATCAGTTGAGGAATTCATCCAATTCTCGCCAACAAGCTACAATTGAGAATGGCAGAGTAATGGTTCAGCCAATTCAGCCATATCAGGGGAGAACTTCCACATCAACTAATGTTCGCACCGCCAATCCTGCTCCTGCTCCAATGGTCAACAACCCTCCACGGGCTAATACAGGCAAGTTGAGAATGATTACATGCTACAACTGCAAGGAAGAGGGTCATATGTCCAGGGATTGTAAGAAACCCAAGAGGAGAAGGGATGGACAGTGGTTTGCAGAAAAGATCTATCTGGTAAATGCTCAGGCGCAAGGAAGGGAACTTGATGAAGAGGAGCTTGCATTTCTTGCTGACCCAGGGATTGCTGAACAAGACGTTGTCACTACGCAGAATGCAGCTTACCAAGCCGATGATCTTGATGTGTATGATTCCGACTGTGATGACTTTCAAACTGCAAAGGCTGCTTTCATGGCAACTTTTTCCAGCTTAGGGCCAGATAAGAAATCTGAGGTACTTATTAATAACACTGATAATGCCACTGATGCTAGTATTCAACCACATCAAGTTGGGCAAGAGAGTGCTGATTCGAATGAATCTTCGGTGGTGAGTCTTTCAAATGAGGAAACAAACAATGATAGCAATATCAATGTGAGTTCCCAGACTTTGAGTGAGTCACAACCGGGACCCAGTTCGCATACGCCTACTCCTGCTCAACAAGATTTGGTCATGGTTCCTGCTACACTACTTAGCCAAATGAATGCTGCACTCTTAGAAACCTTAGCTAAGAATAAGAATTTGTCTGATGAGCTTGCTTTAAGCAATGAGAAAGTACAAACCTTGGAACTAGTGCCTTCGTCTAGTGTTCTCACAAATCTCGAATATGATCACTTTAGAAACAAACAAATGGGTCACTTGCAAGAAATCGAAAACTTAAGAGCAAATTTGTCTAGTGAACTTAGAGAAAAGGAGTTAGTGGTCACTAATTTTCAAAAACTTCAAACTGATTTTGAATTACTCGAATCTAAGAAGACTGAAATGGAGATTAATGCTACTAATAAGATTAGAAGTCTAGACTACTTGCTGTTAAGACAATACGCTGCTTCACAACTAGTTCACTTATTTGATGCTTCGTTTAAAGAGTTTAACTTATCACGTCTAAAAGGCCTTCCCCCTAATCCACGATATGCAAAACAAGCTTTAAGACATAGTCCTAGACTTTATAATGCAACTCAATTAGGATTGGCTTTAGACCCGATTGTTTTTCCCAACGATCGAACAAGTAAGGTTCTAGTTGATGAGGATCGGTCATACAATTCTTCAAAATATCCCGATTGTGATTATTTTAAAATGAATAAGGAGCTTGCTAAAACTGATTTTAGAGTTCGCTTCCATATGGACAAAGATCTCATTACAGCACCAACCTACATGATAGAGGAAGAAAGCCCTAGTACATTTCCTACACTTGTCAACATGGAAGGTCCTAAGGAAATTCCAAAGAATCTTCCACCTGTTAGCACTGTATGGTTAAACTTGCAAGAGATTAACCGATACTTTACTAACTTTGACAAGGTCATCTTGGAATGTACGACTTCAAATGGCTTTAATGCCGGAGAATGGGCTTTCGAACACATGAACGAGGTGTTTAAAACTGAGATCAATCCGTTTGTCGAAAGTCTAAAAAGAAGTTTTGCATCTCTTAAGGAAAATCTTCAGTTTGAAATTGGTGAAGTTCAAAAAGTGTTTTATGAAATGGACACCGCTTACGAACTGCAACTAATTGAAAAGGAAAAGATTTCAACCGAATATGACCGATTCTTGTCCGAAGTAATCTCGTGTGATGTGCTTACTATTGTAAATGTTAAATATTCGAATGAGCTTACATCCGCTATGATGAATTGTGATGCTGTGAATATTTGTGAGGATATTTGTGATGATGTTTGTGATATTTCTGTAAATGTTGCTGAAACTGTAAATGAGGTAGATAATCATTCTTGTCACGAATCTAACGCTGAGTTTTTAAAGCTACAAGATTCTTATAATTTACTTTCTCAACGCTTTAATCAACTAGAACAACATTGTATATCTTTAGAATTAAAACAACAAGCTCAAAATGAAAATCTTTTGATATCAAATGTTTGTGAAAACGGTGTTGAGATAAGTGACAAGATGATTGCAATTGTTAAGACATTAGAGGAAGAAATCATGAGATTGAAGAGAGAGATATCATCAAAGGAAACATTAAGAATGGAACTAGAGGCCGCAGAGTCTAAAAACCAGGTCTTAGAAATTAGACTATCAACTGTTCTAGGGGAGATGGATCGGACAAGGCAGGGACTATCAGCTCTTTATGGTTCACTAGAAGATCGATTCGCTTTTAATGCGACACAGCAACAATATTATGTTGAACAACTGAACCAAAAGTGCGAAGAAATCTCTGACTTGAACATCCTGCTCATAGACAAAAATATGGTTTTGGCTGAGTTAAAGGAGACACTTCTTCTCACCCGACAAGAAGTTGTTGATAACTTAGCTACCGACTCTGCACCGTCCACTAGTGCTCCAACAACCAAGAAAGTAGTGCTTTATAAGAATCCGCTTCATAAGAGAAACCAACTTACCTATGATGATTATATGAAGAATGCCATTAAGCATGTCGATCTTCTTAGGGATATTTTAGACGATCTTTATGCCTTAGATCCCTCAAGTAGCGACTATTATTCGGCTCATGAATATGTTAAGCGAGTTCAATATTGCTTGGCTTATTTACAATACATAGGTACACCAGGTTCTGCACTACTTAATAATAGGCCCATTGCTGTCACTCCATTTAATAAGACTCCAGGAGCGAAACCGTCATTGGCACAATCGAGTAAGACACCTTTAAAATCTGCTGCTAATGTTCCCAATTTGCCTTCTACAGGATTAAAAGAGACTACTAAGGCTAAAGGATCGCCACTCAAGAAAGATAAGATCAAGCCCGCCACTAGTAGTGCCACAAAGAAGAAAGTAGAAGTCCACAATAGGAATGCTAGTTCAGTTTTAAATAAAACGAATCATGTTAAGACTAAAAGCTCTGCGCCTGTGCAGCAGCCTAAACCATTCGTGAATTCTGATTTAAATTGTTGGAATTGTAATGAATGTATGTTTTCCCAGCGTCATGATTTGTGTCTGATTGATCACGTTAATGAAATGAATGCTATTAAGAATGGTCTTGAATGGAAGCCAACGGGTAGAACTCGTGCCCAAGTTGGCTGGCAATGGCGTCCCACTGGTAGGACCTTTACTCTCGATGGTAAAATGTGCCCTTTAACTAGGAATGCATCCATTGAGGTTAGGTCTGAGCGTCCTTTAGTTAGGAACACTCGCACTCAAGTAAGGAAACAGCGCCCTTTAATTAGGTCAGCCCCCACTTTAGTGCCTATCAGTGTAGAAATACCTCAGGATTTGAGCCAATTAGAATCTACACCACTAATTAAGAAGAAAAAGGCTAGGAAATCTAAGAAACCTAGAGTTAGCAAATCTAAGATTATTAAATCTGTACCTGCTAATAACAAGGAACACTCAGATTCCGATACCTCTACATTGTCTTTGTGTGGTGATATTTTCAGGTGGTCCAAATCATCCTGTGGTATTTGGACTCCGGTTGTTCAAAACATATGACCGGAAATCGCTCGATGCTCCGAAATTTCGTCAGCAAGTTTCTTGGTACGGTTAAATTTGGGAATGATCATATAGCAAAGATTATGGGATATGGTGAATATCAGATTGGAAACGTGACGATTTCTAGGGTATACTATGTTGAAGGTCTTGGTCATAACTTATTCTCAGTAGGACAGTTTTGTGATTCCAACCTTGAGGTTGCTTTTCGACAACACACTTGTTTCATCCGCAACTTGGAAGGAAAAGATTTGTTGAAGGGATCTCGTGGTGCAAATCTTTACACTTTGTCCTTACAAGACATGATGGCCGCTTCTCCAGTATGTCTTCTCTCTAAAGCTTCTAAGACCAAGTCATGGTTATGGCATCGCAGATTATCTCATCTTAATTTTGATGCTATTAATCATCTGGCTAAAAACGAGTTAGTTCGTGGTCTTCCCAAGCTTAAATTTCACAAGGATCATTTATGTTCCGCGTGTTCAAGGGGGAAAAGCACCAAGAAATCTTACAAACCCAAAGCTGAAGACACTAATCAAGAAAAACTTCATCTTTTGCATATGGATCTTTGTGGACCGATGAGAACTGAAAGTGTGAGCGGTAAGAAATTCATTCTCGTCATTGTGGATGATTTCTCAAGGTTTACATGGGTTAGATTTCTACGTACAAAGGATGAAGCTCCGAAGGCTATCATCACTTTTCTGAAGTTCATTCAGGTACGTTTGAATACCACTGTCCGCCGTATTCGTACAGACAATGGTACTGAGTTCGTCAACCAGACTCTTCGTGATTATTATGAAGGAGTTGGTATATCACATGAAACATCCGCTGCACGCACTCCACAACAAAACGGTGTCGTTGAAAGACGGAATCGTACACTTATGGAAGCTGCTAGGACCATGCTTATTTATGCGAACGCTCCATTGTTCTTGTGGGCAGAGGCTATTTCTACTGCATGTTTTACCCAAAACCGTTCTATCATTCGGAAACGCCATGGAAAAACACCTTATGAGCTTCTACATGACCGCAAACCCGATGTTTCATTTTTCCATGTGTTTGGTGCTCTGTGTTATCCAAACATCAATAGTGAGAACCTGGGTAAGCTTCAACCAAAAGCCGACATAGGTATTTTCATTGGTTACTCACCGTCCAAAAGAGCATACCGAATCTATAACCGTCGTCTTGGCAAGATTGTAGAAACTATGGACGCAGATTTCGACGAGCTGACAGCGATGGCTTTTGAGCAACACAGCTCTGAACCCGCGCTTCATGAGATGGGACCCGGTGCTATAAGTTCCGGATTAGTTCCCAACAATCCTACTTCTACATCATTTTTACCACCATCAAGGCCCGAGTGGGATAAACTGTTTCAACCGTTGTTTGATGAATTCTTCGATCCCCCGACTGATGAAGTTCCAGTACCTGTAGTAATTGCTCCAATACCTGAAGTGGTTGCTCAAGTTAATGCACCTTTATCTAATGCATCTACAATTCAAGTTGAACCTGATACACCTTCACCAATTCACAAACTACACCTGAATCATCACCCCTACTTGTGCCTAATGATGTAGAAGAGGATACTACTGATCACGACTTGGAATATGCTCACTTGCAAGAGCTTCCTTTCTTTGGTGTAGCGATACCTGAAAACCCTTCAGCCGCGTCTACCTCAGAAGAAGCTCCATCTATTGTTCACTCCAGACCACCTAGGATTGAAAACCATTGCACTAAATGGACAAAAGATCACCCAATTAGGAATGTTATTGGAGATCTAGATCGACCAGTCTCTACACGCCATCAACTACAAGAGAGTGCACTATATTGTTACTTTGATGCATTTCTCTCTGAAGTTGAACCCAAAAATTGGCAGCAGGCTATGACCCAATCATCTTGGATCGAAGCTATGCAGGAGGAACTCAATGAATTCAAACGACTTGAAGTATGGGAATTGGTTCCTCGCCCTGACAAGGTTAACATCCTTACTTTGTTATGGGTTTATAAGGTTAAACTTGATGAGATGGGTTCGGTATTAAAGAATAAAGCAAGATTGGTCGCTAGAGGATATAAACAAGCCTTGGGTATAGACTTTGAGGAATCTTTTGCTCCTGTGGCTAGATTGGAGGCGATTAGACTATTCCTTGCGTTTGCTGCTCATATGAACATGATCGTCTATCAAATGGATGTGAAGACGGCATTTTTGAACGGTGAACTAAGGGAAGAGGTTTATGTTAGTCAACCGGATGGGTTCGTGAGTACGGAGTCTCCTAACCATGTGTACAAGCTTAAGAAGGCTCTCTATGGGTTGAAACAAGCTCCACGCGCGTGGTATGATCTCCTGTCAACATATCTCATGTCGGAAGGCTTCTCCAAAGGCAAAGTGGACCCCACTCTATTCACTCTCAAAGACGGCAACGACATGCTTCTGGTACAAATTTATGTTGATGATATAATTTTTGCTGCCACTAACATAGAATTGTCTAAACAATTTGAGAAGATAATGTCCACACGCTTTCAGATGTCGATGATGGGAAAAATCTCATTTTTCTTAGGATTACAGATTTCTCAGAATCCCAGAGGCATCTTTATAAATCAATCCAAATATGCTCTAGAATCACTTAAGAAATATAACTTTGAGAATTGTGACCCCGTAGACACTCCAATGGTGGAGAAATCCAAGTTAGATGAAGATAGGGATGGGATTATTGTCGATCCGAAACTTTACCGTGGAATGATTGGCACCCTTCTCTATCTGACTGCTAGCAGGCCTGATTTGCAATTTGCTGTATGCATGTGTGCCCGGTATCAGGCTCGGCCTACCGAAAAGCACTTACATGTTGTGAAAAGGATCTTTCGGTATCTAAAAGGAACACTTCATCGTGGTCTATGGTATCCGAAAGATTCCTCGATTGCTTTAATATCATACGCAGATGCCGATCATGCTGGATGTCAAGATACGAGGCGTAGCACTTCTGGATCTGTGCAACTCCTAGGAGATAGATTGATCAGTTGGTCTTCAAAAAGGCAGAAAAGCGCTGCAATTTCTAGCACGGAGGCTGAATACATCGCCATGTCCGGTTGTTGCGCTCAAGTCCTTTGGATGATATCACAATTAACTGACTACGGTCTTGGATTTAACAAAATCCCGATGTATTGTGACAACAAGAGCGCCATTGCCCTTTGCTGCAACTATGTTCAACACTCCCGGGCCAAGCACATAGACATTCGCTACCATTTCATCAAGGAGCAGGTGGAGAACGGAGTGATCGAGCTGTATTTTGTCACTACTGAGTACCAGCTGGCAGATATGTTCACCAAAGCCTTAGATCGAGGACGAATCGAGTTTTTGATCGACAAGCTTGGCATGAAATCATTCACTCCAGCGACTCTCAAAGAGTTGGCAGAAGAATCAGCTGAATAGTCGTGGTAAACTATTCAGAGTATCCTTTGGTTGTGATCATGTATATTATAGTAAATATATAAACCACAAAAAGAAAATACAAAAATATAAAACCAACAAAAACCATAAAAAATATAAAACCTAGAAAAACCATAAAAATTATAAAATCAAGAAAAACCAAAAGTATTTTTCGTTTCAAACGGGCATGTCTTTTAGTACGGTAATATTTACGGCCTTAGAAATGTCGATCAATATTGACACGGTGCCATAAATAGAGTCCGTATAAAAGTTGTACATTTTTAAAACATGCCCATTATGGCTTGTAGTTATTTCAGACTGCAACCCGGTTTTCATATTAAAGTCACGTATTTCCTTGGAAAACGTTGGCTCAGAACGGGAATTAATTTTCTCGGGCGTGATTTACAAGCCAAATCATGCAAAGGGATCAAGTTTACTTTATAACTTGGTCTGACACGAATTAGTGTACGTCTCAGTGTATTAATTTGTCTAAATAAGAGAAATCTTATTAAAACCACGAATCAAAATTTTTCAAGAGAAATTGGAAATGCTTTCATCACTATTTGACTCTTTAAACAATGACTACAGCTCTTTAAATAGAAAACGGGTCATCGTTTAAGGGGGAGAAAATAGTAAAATCATTTTCGTCATTAAAATTGATCTTCAAAAGTGATTGTGAAAATTAAGGGCTTCATGGTAATTGAGTGGTTTGCTTTAGAAAACGACTAGTGTTCGTTCTAAGTGATAGGCATTGCTTTTAGATATTGGAGATATGCTAAATAGGATGCGTTTGCTAAGATTGTGTGTAAGTTAAACAAGGTTTAAGTGAATTAAAAAAGTTAGCAACAAAAAAGGATAGGGAGTGAAATTGGAGGGACTAAAGGTAGTATTTAATGAAAGTAGGCAAAATTTGACCTAAGTCAAAAATAAATCAACCCGCCTCTCACTACTATTTCCATTCACTGTTTATTTGATCACTTGCCGCCATTGTTGCATAAACATACACACACGCTCTAAACAATCAAATCTCTCGTTTCATCCATTAAGATCCGGTTCCTTCGTTTAATTAAGGTATATACATCAATTTGTTATCTTCTAATCCACATTTCTTATCATATAATTCTGATTAAACATGCTCAATTACTCAGTTCAATCCACTTAGGGTTTTTGATTAAATTAGGCTAAATTGATTAGGGATTTATGGTGGGATTTGCTCGGAATAGGTTAAATGATGTTTATATGCCTTAGTTTGCCTTAGAAACTCACAAAAGCGCTAGATTAATCATCATAAGCCTCGTTTGTAAAAGTTCCGGATGAACATGGTTTTGAACTTCCGAATGAAGGATTTCTTCTGAAAAACTTCCGAATGAGGAAGTTCCGAATGAAGGACTTCCGAATGAGGAAGTTCCGAATGAAGAACTTCCGAATGAGGAAGTTCCGAATGAAGAACTTCCGAATGAAGGAAGTTCCGAATGAAGAACTTCCGAATGAAGGAAGTTCCGAATGAAGAACTTCCGAATGAAGGAAGTTCCGAATGAAGAATTTCCGAATGAAGGAAGTTCCGAATGAAGAACTTCCGGATGAAGGAAGTTCCGAATGAAGAACTTCCGGATGAAGGAAGTTCCGAATGAAGAACTTCCGGATGAAGGAAGTTCCGAATGAAGAACTTCCGGATAAAGGAAGTTCCGAATGAAAGAACTTCCGGATGAAGGAAGTTCCGAATGAAGAACTTCCGGATGAAGAAGTTCCGAATGAAGAACTTCCGGATGAAGAAGTTCCGAATGAGGAGAAGTTCCGAATGAAGAATGTTCCGGATGAAAATGTTCCGAATGAGGAAAAGTTCCGGATGTGTTGTTTGATTGTTATTGTTTGCATGCTATCTATGTACTTGTTGTTTTATCTTATGAAATGTGTTATGCTTAGAAGTAAGAATGATATATATCTATCTGTTTTTGTGCATCAACCTTTCATGTCTTATCTTAAGCAGATAAAATGACTAATCCAACAGTACAAGCTATCCAAGAATCTAGAGAAGCCGATATTGCTAAAGCTCGAACCCTTAAGTTTATACCCAACAACTATAGGCTGAAGCAAGTTTCTAAATCCACTCATCATGGTTTTAAGGTCGCCATAGCCATTCTTGATAACTCTCATTTCAAGAACGCCCTTAGGAATACAGCCTCGGTGCCTTATGAGTATATGTTTGAATTTTGGGCAACCAAGGATTTCACTTCGAACAAGATCACCTTCACCATCGACAACAAGCAGCAGACACTCACCGTTTCAGACTTCCGTAAGATTCTTGGTATACGGGATACACCCAAGGGCATGTCTTTCTCAAGGGATCCTAATAAAGATGAACTCGCGGAGTTATTTGACGCACTTGGATGTCCGGAAATACGAGTTGCATCTGAGTTTACTACTGCTAAGGTAGGACAACCCTGGAGAGCTTTGATGGGTATTCTCAGTAAATGCCTTACACCAAAAACGAGTGGACATGATGCTTTGCGCAGTCCGATAATGAACCTCTTCTATGGCATGTACAAAGCTGCGAATTCAGATTATGCTTTGTTGATATGGGAAGAATTCACCTTTCAACTCTTCCACAACAAGAAGCTGAAGACAAACTTCTTTCCTTATCCTCGGTTTATTAAGCTCATCATAAATTACTTTATGAAGCTTGATGCTACTATTGATAGGCGTGCAGGAGGTCGCTATCACACTGAAGAAGCTGATGATACTGTAGATCTGAGGCATGAAGGACCGTCTACTGGTGTGATTCCTGGTTCTGTTCCTGATTACCTTCTATCTGAGAAAATCAAAGGTTCTGCAGATTACAAGCTACTACAATTAGAAATCCAGAGGCTGAAAGCAAACCTTCAAACTGGAGAAGACTCATCCACAACGGTTAAGAGTAAAGGTAAACGCAAACAACCAGCTGCGTTACCTGAACCCGAACCAAAGAAGAAGAAGTCAGAGGGTAAGAAGGGAAAGGGTAAGGATTTGATGCGTCTACGTGATGAAGAAAATATTGTTGATCCTACTCTTGACAAATCCGAGCAACAAATGATGAAGATTGCTATTAAAAGGAGTAGGAAAGATACAGGCGGTAGTGGTTCAGGTGCGAGGGTAGATATCGAGGATGAGTACGAGGAACCGCATGATGTTGATGAGTTTGGGTCACCTGAAAACTATTCCACTTCGAAGGAGCCATCAATCCCTATTTCAACAAGTGTGGAAAAGGAACCTGTTGCTCCTACGATCATGGTGACAACTCAACCTTTGGCAACTCTACCACCACCAATCCAACCCTTAACAACCCGACCAACCCGACCGGCTTCCACACCATTTCTTACACCACCCACAATCCCCATTCTTAGTACAGCAGTAACAACCGAGCCTATTCAGTCAACCCAGAGCAGTTCTGCAACATCTGCAATGGCTGCATTAGTGATGGCCGAAATGCTTGATAATCACAAACGCGAAATGGATGAACTTCGCCAAGAGTTGCAAAGACGAGCTCAAAGGGAAGAAGTATCTCAGAAAGCTCAAGAAGAGTTGATTGCCAAGTTCTCTGCAGACATGGAAGCTACACGTAAAGCTCATGCAGAGGAACTTGCTCGAGTTAAGCAGGCTGAGGCTGATAAGCATGCTGCACGCATTACCAGACTTCAAGCAATGAGGGATAAATATAAGGAACAAAAAGAAGCACTTGAAGCATCTGTGAAAGAAAGAGTGCAAGAATCCGTTGAATCCTTAATGCCTAAGCTTCGTGACGAGTTGAAGACACTTGCTGCTGACAACTTGATGGTCAAATCCTCCAACCCTTCAGAAGCCGCCTATAAGATTGCTTATGACCTGACGGATTTTGAATTGAAGAAGATCCTTAAGGCTCGAATGGTGGAACTTGGGTCGTATAACAAGTCGAGGATTCAACGGGCTCTATATAAATCCCTGAATGATGCTATCATGGAGGATGATAGATTATTCAAAATGTTTGGAAGTGTGGTACCATATCACATCTTACCTGAGGAAGAAAGGGAAGAGAGTGAAGAAGAGGGTACGGGTGAAGAAGAGGAAGAAGAAGAAGAAGAAGGTGAAAAGGAGAAAGACGATGATGAAGGTGGTGATGATGATGAGGATGATGACGAGGATGAGGATGATGATGATGGCGATGATGGTGGTGATGAGAATCAGGAGAGTGCTAGGGGTAGTAACGGGGATGACAATCAGGATGATGATGGGGGTGAACAACCGAAAAAGGGAGACAAGGTTACCAGCTCCAAGAAGACTGCTACTCAGACTGGAACCAAGTCCACAAAAGATGCAGCACAGAAGGACAAATCGATATCCTCGGAATCACGAAGAACGAAGTGGCGCCACGATGTGAATGCCACTACAGCGTCATCGGTTCCTGGTATCTCTATCGCTGTATCTGTACCTATTACCACTAACCCCATTAGTTCTGCTGTTGTTCCTCCTGTGATTGCAGAATCAGTGACGGAACCCGAAGCTGCACAACACTCTCCAGTTCAAGACACTGCTGAAATGCCTGAAACTGAACCAGTAGATGTTCGCACTTCCACTCCTCTACAACAAGCACAACGATCTACGGTTCCTGAACCAAGCATTCGTGCCTGGGAAGACACGTTGGAGATAGACGAGTCTGCACCACCACAAGCTTGGATCACGGCAGCAGCACAATTTGATCCGATCACAGATGCTGACAGAGATGTGCTGTATCTCTGTATCCGAAGTCCGATTGACTTATGTGCATTTCTTGCTCATGAGTATAAGACTTCGGTTACTCCATCCTTGGTAAAGAAAGCACTGAAAGATAAGAGACTGCGTGCCAAAACCGGATTACCCCGAATAGAGCTCGAGTACTATGCCGATGAGATCCTGAAGGCTTTGAAAACCGTTCAACGGCCTGGACTTCATGAATCAGAAAGAGCTCCACCTCCAATGGATCCTGCTCAAGATAATCAGATTACTCTTGACTTCTTCGTCACCAATGATCTTGAGTATCTTATGAAGGGGTCATCAAAGTATGCAACATCCCTGACTTTGCTGAAAGCTGCCAACTGGGGGACAATACCCTTCATCGAGGAAAAGGTAAATCGACTCTGGGTCCCAAAAATGAATCGTAATTATGATATGTATGCTGTCATAGGTGCATCTCATTGGGACGAACGAGTCCGAAGGGCGTACAGGGGTTGCTGCTTGGTCAAGTCTGGAAGCAATGTTAGATCTGACATCCGTATCTCCAGCATCTTAGGAATGAAAACTGAAGCTAAGAACGGCTACTATCATGTGACGGAGATTCGCTTGAAAAGGGAGGATGACAGGGAATACAAAATCCAGCAAGGAGACTTTTCCATCATTCGCCTTGAGGATATTGAAGATATGCTGCTTCTGATGACCCGAGATCAACTTACTCACATTCCTCGTGAAGACCTGATTGCTTTGAATACAGCACTTCGTATGTTCACACGAAGCATTGTCATCAAGTCACGAGTTGAGGATCTTCAGTTGGGAGTCGAAAGCTATCAGAGGAGGCTCAATTTAACCCGTCCTGTGAATCAAGTGCTACCTCAACACGTAGAAAGATGTCCTTATACCGGCATTTCTGTCCCGAATTCCGGCATTTTCTACTTGAATAGTCGAGGTTTGATGAAGTTTATGAGGGTGGGTGAGCTTCACAAGTATAGTGATGGAACTCTTATACAAGTCAGAGATAAGTTGGAGCATCTGAACTCGGGTGGGACTTTGCCAGAGATGACGGAGGATTGGCATCCGGGTTACCGGCAGATGGCAAAGTATGTGATCAAAAAGATCGATCAAAAGCTCCGTGAACGTAGATTGATGAGGAGCTTGGAAAGATTCGTGGGTGGAAGACCGTATTTAGTGCACCACAAGCTACTGCAACGATCCATCTGATGGGTCGTACACCTCAGGTCACTTTATATTGGTTTTCAATTGTGAATATGTAAATTTGTGAATAATGTGCTTGAATGGCTTGGTGTAGTGTTAAGGTATGATAATTTTTCAAGAATTTCTCACGAGATTCTAAATCTTTCAAAATATGTCATACCAAAGCACTACAACTATCCCTTATTAACTTAAGGGGGAGCAATAACTTGTTCTATGGCCAAAACATCGATTTCATTTTTTACCCAAAGACCGGTTAATCCATTCAGTATCCCAAATATTAATGGTTAACATTTTGGATAAGGGGAGAAAATGGGATTAAGGAGACGTAAGTGATACTTGGCTAAAAGATGAAAAAGACTTAAAGATTATCCAACTTAATATGTGTAAAGCACGTGTTAAGGGGGAGCGTTTTTGATAAACAAAACACCTAAGGTACAAAACTTTTGATTTCAGTATCACAAGTACTTTAGGTGATTTTCAATGATTTTTCATGGTGGCAATTCCTTCCCAAAACACGCTTAATTCACGACGGATGTGGTGACAAAAGGGTGGTAGGAATAGGTTTAGTCCAATGATTCATCAGAGCCGATGGAATCTTCCCAAGGACAATTCCCTAGATAGAATTAGAAGTCCTAGGAAAGATGGAGAAAGAATGTGAACGTAGCTGAATGCCGACCAAGTACTTAAGCTAGCACTGGAACAATCACAACAAGGTGCTAGTGATGACGTATTGGTAAGCATTGAAGGGGTTGAAGAATGAAAAAGAAATGTAAAGTTAAAGGGTGTAAAGAAAGAAGCCCTCCTTACAACTTTAGGCAGAAACCGGGTCAATACATATGCTATTGAGGTCATTTTTGTTAATGATTCTCGGTATTGAAGAAAGACATCATGGACCCAGTGATGCAATGCACAACCCTTCCCCAGCTAACTCAAATATCTCTCAAAAGGTATTTGTTTTAATCACACGGAGATCAACACGTTATCTATTGGTTTATTCACTCCGAATAAACTGGTATTGAAAAGGTGGCACTCCTCTCCAGCCATCGCTCACTAAATCAAAACGCACAATCGAGTCTAGAGCCAAGAGATCATGAAAAGTCTCATTAGGACACTTTCCTTTTATTCCTTGCTTTCTCACACACTGTGAAAAGTAAGAGATTTTCATGAGTCCTACGCAATATTATTGTAATATTGCCAGAACATCCGAGTAATACGTAAGTATTACAATGAAGATGGAAATCCTGCTTGAGCCAACATCAAACAAGCTCATGGTAGGTTACACGTGCGGTTCTTTTAGAACCAATCTTGTGAAAAACTGGAAGGTAACAGTGGTTTAATTCTTAATTGAACTTAAACTCGTTCCAGGCCTCTTCGCATTATCATATGATCTTGCCAGAACACTCAGAGTGACTCTTTATTGACCACAGTGACGAGTGGAAATCCTTCTAGTGTCAACATCAAACAGCACTTGGTAGGTAACGTGCAAGATTCTTTATGAATCGAGCTCGTGACAACTGGAAAGCAACGATGGTGAAAATCTTAATTGAAATTCACTTGTTCCAGGTTTCATGAATTGACGGCTTTTAATCACAAGGATAATTTATCCAAGTGATTCACTCTTTATGTTCGCAGTCAGCTTTGGACGGTCGAATAAAGAGAACGGGTTTACCCGCGAAATCCTGTCAGGAAGTTACTTAATTGAAACTATCCGTCACGGGTACGATATCTAATATCGTCCAACGGTCTTCACCGACCGGAGGTAAAATGCTACCGAATTAGAATAAAATGTTCAAAGCCATTTTATTCGTGTCGTTGCTGTGTACCTGCTAAAGACGGTGGCGTTGCTGAGTACCTGTTGAAGACGGTGGCGTTGCTGTGTACCAGTGAAGACGGTGGTGTTGCGGTGTACCTGTAAAAGTCGTTCCCACATGCTTATGTCTTTTGCAACAAAAATTCAAGAAAGTACAAGAAGAAGTCTTCCGCTGTACCAAACTCTGAAGCTTTCAAGAATCCAACAAAAAGACGTAAGTGTGTGGAACATGAAGTCACGAGGAGGCAAAGCTCACAAGAAAGGCAAAGATCGCACGTGAAAGGCCAAAGAACAATGCTCTCAAGTCAAAGCCAAAAAGATCAAATCAACATATTCACAACAAAAAGAAAGAAAAGAAGAAAAGACTACGAGCTAAAGAACGAAGACTTAGTATAGTATGCTAGGTTTAGAACTTTGTAACGTGGAGTGACCTCCCTTAGGGGGAGATTGTTAGAAATACGTTTTAACGTATATTAGAAGTATCGGTCACTCCACAATATGATTTATGTTGTAATAGCTCGTAGTTAGTAATTAGTTATTATTTGCTTATTAACTTAAGTAAGAACCGGTCCATGGGCTTGTCATGGACCGGCCCAAGCCCAATGTTTAGCTTGGACTATAAATACCCCTTTCCACTAAGGAAAGGGGTTGGTTGTTATCATTTCTTAATTTCCACTTAATAAAATTCACATAGTTTCTCTCACTTTCTCTCTCTAACTTTCTCTCTCTAGAAATTAACAAACCCCTTCATAGATTCATTGATTATCAATATTCTACACATCACAACGAAAATTAATCCAAGAAACACCCAATGGCAACCAAACATATTACGCCCCGTGACATATTATTTAAACCGTGCAAAAGATCGACTTTTCCAAAAGAATTTATATCTTTTTTTTTATTATTATTACCTCCCACATCTATGTGACTCAAACAATCTACAAATAACCTTCTAGACGAACTCAAAACTCAACTCAAAAACTAGGTATCCCGTGCATCCCAAATTATAAAAAATAAACTACTATTCAAACTCAACCTTTAACCCGACACTTGTACAATAATTTCGACCCGGATACTGACCTCCCATGACTATACATTCTGAATATTTGAAAAGTACGTTCCGAGTAAATAATTTTAGGCTTTTGAATCATCCAAAAAGCTTTAAAAACGAACAAGTTATGACCAAAACAGTTTTATATTGATGAGAGATAAAATTGTATGTGAAATCTTCATAAACTCAATTTAACCTTGTATTAATAATTATGAATGACGTGAATCGGTTAAACCCAATTACATAAACTATGTAGGTAGAAAGAAATTTTTACTTCGCTTTATTTCAAAGAAAGTCTTTTAGAATTTGAAATATATAAGTGTTGTTTTAAAGAGAAATCTTATGTTACATCTTATTTCAAACACGACTCCAACACCTTACCCTTATTTTACCGAATACAACCAACCATCTAACCCAATATATACCGACCAAAAGAAATGCAAGACCCAACACAAAAGATTTCATTATCTCAAAAGAAACCCCAAGTTATTTCAATAGACTTGAAACCAAAGACACCATTTTAAAACGTACACGTGAAATACGAAACTCAAAGAATATGCTACAAGACACACTTCAAAAGACTCAAAACATCGTTGGAACTCCATTAAACTCCAGCACCATAAAACACGAACAAACACAAGGTACATTCAAGTTATAATAACCGGTGAACGACCATATACCATAACTTAAAACATAGTAGTATATATACATCCGCATATATATACCTATTAAATCTCCCAAAACATACTCGTTATCATACACGTAAGTCAATCAATCGCTTTATACGCTCATCTTTCCATACGAGTAATCACCATCTCACCGTGCTACAACAAGGCATAAAGCCCACCTCCAAACCAAACCATACCGTGTGACCCCATAATCACACAACACAACTATAATCCAAAACATATAACACAAAAAGAGCAATAGCCATATCATAAGAAGCCATTACATAAACCCATATATATACGTATACCTAAATTCTACATCTCATCATATACAAGCATGTACTAACCCTCTTTCATGCAATCATTATTGGAAACCCATTGAAGTTGTAGTACTTGTATAACTATGTTGGCCACCATACTTATATAATTACTCTTCCCCCAATGCACTCCCTCCTATGATGACACTAATAAGAATCAATACAACATATAACACATAATCCATCTACTCGCATAAGCTCATAACCACGTAAAAATAAAGTCTAAAACTCCATCTATTAAAATAACATAGTAATACTCTTGGAATACAACAATCCATAGTCTAGCTAAAACAGCATAGACTAAATCCAAAACGAAAACATAATCAGTTATAAGTCATGTCACCCGTAAGAGTGGAAACAGCTTAAAAATCCTTCATATCCACCTACTCCTAATAACTCGAACCACCACACGATTCTTAGGGAACATGACTTAAACATCAAAAGAATAATAACATACCTCAGGTATGTAAAATAACTTGATAAAAGATAGAAACTACCTTGTACTAAATCATGTACTATAATGTACAATTTAAGCAAAATACAACAGTGACTAGCGTGGACGATTATGGTTCAACCCGCACTAGTCACAAACCCGAAAAGAAAATAACATGTGACTAAGTATGAACATACTACGATTCAATTCATACTAGTCAAAACATCGCAATAAATAACATCCAAACACATCAATTATTATAAAATGCACACATACTCCTATGACGCCTATATGCAAGGACCCTTAAGCTATAGACTAGGCTACTCGACTAGGCAACCTAATTCTCTATAACCATTGGCTCTGATACCATTCTGTCATACCCCACCATGGCGGAATATGGGGCACGACGTATGGATATCATCACAACAATAGCGTGTCTATAGAGATAACTAAATGATATAAGAAATGTCATAAAATGGTGACACAAATGTCATGACAATATCTCAACAATGCAGGAGTCTAGGTAAGTAGGTAACAGTCCTACCTCTTACCCAAGACAAACAAATATCACAAACAAAACAAACATATAGGTGCCAAAAATATCACTTATTAAACAAACAAAAGAAACTAAGAAGGAACGGGGATCTCCTTCTATATGCAACCCTAAGGCATCCAAGTCTAGCCACTTCTATCCTCAAGCTTAAACACATTCACACCTGAAAGAGACACTAAAACACGTCAACATAAAGTTGGTGAGAGTCATAGGTTTAGACTCCAACGCCAAATCAGTTACAAGCTGTGAATAACAAACACCAACATAATAACATATGGACAATGTGCTACAATAATGTATTAACAACTAGCATTCAAGTTCAATCAATCATCACAATTCCAAGGCATCACGCCTTACCAACAACCACAATTTCCAAGGCATCACGCCTTATCAAACACCATAATTTCCAAGGCATCACGCCTTACCAAACACCATGGTACCATAGATGATCACACTATGTACCTATCCCAAGGCCACTACCTTGTCATTATCCATTGGTCCCATAGACGATCATGCTATGTACCTATCCCAAGGCCCCTACCTTGTCAAACCACAATAACTGAGATGGCACGTGTCCCGCGATCCAAATCATACACAATCAAGAATCACATAGCAGTTAATCACATAAGTGCACACACAAGTCCATCACAAAACCATAAAAACATTCACAACATCAATTTATAAATAACTCAACACAGTGTCTCTTCCATCCCATCTGGAAGTCAAAATCAATAGTAAACATGGGACTATGAAACTCACCTGATTGCTTCTTCACAAGTCCTCGCACTTAGCAACGAGCTAACAAACCAGAAACACACAATCAATACCCGAACCAACCACCAAGATGGCTCATCAACCTATGATGGACATCTAGCCTATTCTCATATAATTACCTCATTGTTAAGTTCTAATCACCCCATTACCCTTCCTTAACAAGTCCCTAACTTGGTTAAGTTTAATAGCTATCCCGTTCATAATTTTACACAAAACAGTCCCAGTTTTAGGTCTCAAAACTTTAAGTCAAACGTCCACTTAAATATACCCATGGTTTCTGTAAAAGGAAGATTCACACTTTTATACATGTTAGTTAAAACCTCCCACTTGACCTAACCTTAAAGCTACTGTTAAGGCCCCGATATATGTGTATATATTGCTACCTATCCAGAATCCACTGATTTTAAACGTATGAAAAGTTCATTACCATTAGAGGGTCTTACCCTAAAACACAATCTTAGCCCAAGTGCAGATACTCACTAAAATATATAAAACATCTCTCATGTTCGTGAGAAGATCCCAATGCAACCCTAAGTACCCCAAACAACCCAAAACTTAAAAAGAAAACAGGCTGATTACAAAACTGTTTTGACCTCCGACTGTTGTAACCTGTTTTTGACCCACTTCCCCACCTCCATTTTAGTTCTCGTTTCTTGCATTGGAAAGATACTTCAATTACCTTTTCAGGGATACTTGGATCGCATCTTGAATGTTCCTAGAACTCCGATATGATCAAAACAATTGACTCAAAATGCTGCCCAATATTTAAAAACGGGTTTAACAAAATCAACCTCATTAATTAACCCTAATCCCTCTAATTACAAGCCCTAATTTATTTAATCATTATAATATGATTAATATACTGTTTTTAATTAAACCCTAATCTAATCCATCATATGATCATAGAAACATTAAAAACATTTAATATGAAAAGGGTTAAGAAGGTTTTACCTTTGAATTAATAGAAGATGAAGAAAACCTAATTTTTGAAGAACCCTAATTGGCCACCATTAATGAATTTCGGCTAGAAGATGTTATGGAGGTTAAAAACCTGATTATTATGGTTATGAGTTGGGTTTGGTTAAGTCCTAAAGGCCCCCTAATCCCATTACAAGTCCATTGGGCCTGTTTAGGGCTTTTCCCTTCTTTCTTTCTTCCTTGGTGCGTCTAAACCGACCCAAACACCCCTAAATTCATTTTTTTTATTATTTAATATTATGTTATTAATATTACTTTAATTTTCCTTAATTTATTTCAGCTCCTAAAGCTTCCAAAACCACAAAACCGTGAAACTAGTCAAATTTACGCGTTTTACCGTAAAAGACGTAAAATATACACTTTTAAAAAAAATCTCAAATTTTGAAATAAACTTTATAACTAAGTCCTAAATGACTTAAAACCATCCTGAAAAATATTCATATAACTAATTACCTCATGCGCGACCTCTAAATGCTAAACCGTAAATCGTAAAAATACGATTTTCTATAATACATATACGTATACTTAGAACCACCAAATAACACCATCTCACTTCATAGTCACTACCATGTGAACTCATGAACATGAAATCATCACACATCGTTTCATTCACAAGGTACCCCGTACCGGAAACGATATCCAAACCACAATCTATACACACTAATAAGCACATAAACACGTAAAGACACGCAACTAGCACAAAATAAAACTAAGTGACGAACCTCAAAACCAGGGTTGTCACACTAGGAAACTCCTAACTCCCTTAATGGTTTTGGGATGACGTAATTTTGCGATGACGTCTACCTTAACTTTATCTAACTCAATCCCCGCTTTCGAAACCTTGTGCCCTAAGACGATTCCACTTTTAACCATAAAATGACATTTTTCCCAATTAAGTACAAGGTTGGTTTCCTCACAACGTTTTAACATTCTCTCAAGATTCGACAAACACGAAGTGAATGAACTACCAAATACATAAAAGTCATCCATGAAAACTTCCATTGTCTTCTTGATCGTATCATAAAAAATAGCCATCATGCACCTTTGAAAGGTCCCCAGTGCATTGCAAAGTCCGAATGGCATTCTACGATAGGCAAACATTCCATATGGACACGTAAACGTAGTTTTTTCTTGATCACGAGGATCAATGGGGATTAGGAAGTAACTGGAAAAACCATCTAAAAAGCAATAGAAATCGTTTCCCGCAAGATGCTCCAACATTTGATCCATGAAGGGCAAGGGAAAATGGTCTTTTCGAGTGGCGTCATTCAACTTACGATAGTCAATGCACTCTCTCCATCTGGTCACGAGTCTAGTTGGAATTAACTCGTTTGCATCGTTTGGCACAACGGTCATTCCTCCCTTCTTAGGGACACAATGAATAGGACTCACCAAGGGCTATCAGAAATAGGTTAAATTATTCCCGCGTCAAGGAGTTTTAGGACCTCCTTTTTGATGACGTCGTGAATTTTGGGGTTCACCCTCCTTTGACATTGGATTGCGGGTTTGTAATCCTCCTCCATTAAGATTTTGTGGGTACAAAATTTGGGATCGATCCCCTTAATGTCGGATAACTTCCATGCAATTGCCCCTTTGTGATCCTTTAGAACATCGACAAGTGCGTTTTTTCATCATCCGAAAGATCTTTCGTAATAATAACCGGCAACTTGTCGTCCTCCTCCAAAAATACATATTCGAGATGAGGAGGTAAATCTTTCAACTCAAGGATAGGTGGTTCCTCAATTGAAGATTTGGGCTCGATACTCATAACCTCCTCGGGTGGAGGGAATGGGAAATCGTTAATTGAGAAGTCCTCATCATTGTCGAGGTCTTCGTCACAAGTACGTGGAACATCGAATTCTTCCAATGTAAAACCACCACCTTCAAATGGAGTGAAGGTTGGTGTCGAGTTATCAAGAATGGGATCTAACATAGTGGGATTGCCACTATTTTCATCATCACCAAAACCTAGAACTTCTTGTGAAAATTCCTCGCAAACAACGTCGATCATATCAACGAGGTTTATGGTAGCAACAAAATAAACATGAGAAAGTTGAGAATTTTGAGTTGCGTTTATAACAAGTTCCTTGTCGTTGAAACGTAAGGTGATCTTTCTAGCATGCACATCAATTAAAGCCATAGACGTATCTAAAAATGAACGACCTAAAATGAGAGGAACTTGAGGATCCGTGGGAATATCGACAACGATAAAGTCTACCGGATAATAGAACTTTACCACTTTCACAAAAACGTCTTCCGCCAATCCACATGCGGGAATCGTGGAAAGATCGGCCAACTCTATAGACATTAGTGAAGGAGTAAGATTAGAAAGATTGAGCGACTTGAATATTGCAAGTGGCATCAAGTTAATACTAGCACCAAGCTCGGCCAAGGCATAGCATTCTTCCATATCTTTGATTGCACATGGAATCAAGAATTTACCGGGATCACCGACTTTTTGAGGTATGCGGTCAAGAAAAACCGATGAACAACTAGACAATTGTTTCAATTTCTCATTGTTGTTCAACATACTCTCGAAGTTAGCGGCAAATCGAGGCATCATGACCAAAGCATCAGCAAAACTCACATTAAAATGAACGTCACGAAACATTTTCATAAAAAGCTCAAATTGGTAGTTATCACGCTCTTGACGTTTCTCCTTTCTAAGTCTCGATGGGTAGGGAAAAGGTGGTATGGGTTGAGGCATAGGCATAACCTTCGGAATCTCGGGTTCCAATGTTGGTAATGGGTCAACCGTAGGTGTGGCATGAGCGATACTTCGTGGGATTAGGAAATGCTCCTTTTCGACCACAACCTCGGGTTCTTCCTCAATTTCCTCCACCATTGGAGTAATTGGTTGAGGAGTCGGTTCCTTAAGTGTCTTACCACTTCGTGTGGTAATCACTTTCATCTCTCCCTTCGGGTTTGATATGGTGTTACTAGGTAGACTACCCGAAGTAGAGGCTTTGTTCCCCATGATTGCTTCCAAAATAGCATTTAGCTTAAAATCATGACTAGCGGCTTTTTGGTCTATCTTTTGTTCAAGCCTAGAATGACTTTGCTCAATTTTATTGTTTTGCCCTATAATTTGATTAGCAAAATCATTTTTCAACTTATTTTTCATATTGGCATTTCCCTTAGCAAAATTATCTAACTCCTTTGCGTTTTTAGCCGTTTCCCTAGCTTGACTAGCCAATTGCTCTTGAATGTTTTCCAAAATCTTATCATTTGCCGTAGCGTAATTCAAAAAGTCATTTGGAAGCTCTTTAGTGTAAGCATTTTGAAGACCTTGACTTGGGTTTTGAAAATTACGGTTTTTGTTTTGATTTTGCAATTGACTACTACTCCCTTGATTCCCATAGTTGTTTCCCTTATAATTGTTCCTTTGATTTCATTGATAACCAAATTGATTGTTTCGATAATTGTTAGCATTTTGATTTGGTGGAAAACCTGGTGGAGTCAATTGATTAGTGTGGGTAACTTGACCGTGTTGGTTATAAGTTCCCGCGGCCGCGTAGGCACTCGAAGTGTTACCACCGTTGGTAATGCACTCGGAGTAATCGTGAGCTCCACCACAATACATAGAAGAAACCTAAACCGCTTTAACGTAGCAGGAGTGGGTTGTTCACCAACTTTAAACTCAATCAACAATCCCTTAAGCTTATCAAAAATCTTGTTTTCCAAATTAGCCTCGATTTGGCAAGCATCAATGGTTTGTGACAATGAAGGCGAAGGTGAAGACGAAGTCTTACGAACACTCAACGTGCTACGAGGACTATAAACCTTAGACCTATTCTCAATGATTAACAATGCTTCCTCGACCGTTTTACACAAAAAATTACCACCCGCGGCGGCGTTAAGATAATCACGCTCATGATCGTTCAATCCATTGTAAAACGTGTCAATTTGATGCAAGTCGGAAAAACCATGATGAGGACATTCGTGCAACATTTCCTTAAACCTATTCCAAGCCTTTGAAAAACTCTCATTATACTCTTGTGAAAATTTGAAATCTCGTTTTTCAAATGCGTAGTCTTAGAGGGCGGAAAAAATTGGTTCACGAACTTTGAAACGAGATCCTTCCACGTCAATATAGAATTGGGTGGCTCTTTCTATAACTAAATTTTAGCGGGCCCCGCTAAGGAATTCGAAAAAAGCATCATCTTAATTGAGTCGTTTGAGATGTCCTTAAACTTGCAAGTCGCGGTAAGACGATTGAATTGGCGAATGTGGTTATGAGGGTTGTCCTTTTCGTCACCACGAAACTTGTTGTTTTGAATCATGGACAACAAACCCGTCTTAACCTCAAAATTCTCCGCAAGGATAGCGGGAATCACAATCGCTTCTCCATAACCCTCGGTGGGTGCTTGAAGCAACTCCATCATAGTACGATTAGCCATGGGTGCTTCTTGTTCTACGATGGGTTCGACAATGGGAGATTCTTCACTAGAAGGTGTTTGGTTTCCTTCCTTTTGACGACGTTTACGTGCACGTTTTGCTTTAGAGCGAGTTTGCATAAACGTAACGTACAACGTGGGGTGAGTAAAGAAGATTCTTTTGGTGTTTTTAATTTTTCAATTTTTTTGTGGTTTTTGATTGTTTTTACTTTTTTTTGGATTTTTTTTGTGATTGTATTAAGTAGACAAAAATCTACAAATCTCCACCTTAATCAAATCTCTTGATTAAAGAAGCCACAAGGAATGAAAACGATCACGTGAAGTGAACGCCTTCAATGACTTTAGAACGTTGGTGGAACACCAAAACGTTGAAGAAGGTTTAATCACATGAAACCAAGAAAATATATATGATACTTAGATAATACTTTGGTTGGCGAACCCTTGATTAGCCATTTTTATCTAAACACGCACAAGCAAGCGGGGAAACGAGGCGGCGTGAAGCACTTAAGAGCCTTTTTCCTTAGGGTATATTTTATAATACCCGCCTTATACCCACCTTATAGTTTGTGTTTGTCAAAATTAAGCTTCACGAAAGTATTTATCTATTTTGCCTTTTCTTTCTTGTTTGAGATTCGAATACAATGATTGAGTAATGACCTCCCAATCAAGGTTGTGTTTTCACACTTTTGGAGTACTTGTGAATTTATTGTTCTACGTATACAATATAGTAATAGTATTCACAAAAAACGAAAAACCGATAATACGTATTAGTAGAGTGCTACTAATACAATTAGCTATTATGGCTATATAAAAACAACAATTGTTCAAATCAAAACACAACACGCCTCCCCGGCAGCAGCGACAAAATGATGGTTGTAAATTCACACTCGTTTAGTAAAACGAGGCAAAAGCGGTAAGTATTAAGTGTTCGTTTAGGAAAACGAGAGCACTTATGACCCTTTGTGTGGGATTGTTTTCAAGGAGGCTTGGTGTGTGTGTTAAGAGATGATTAATTTGTGATTATATTGATGATAAAAGAGAAAGAAAAAGAGGAATTACGCTAAAATTACCCTACGACGTATAAAACGTAAAATCGTGAAATTCGACGAAAAATGAAATTGTCCTAAAAATTACCAAAAAATACCTAAAATCAAGAAAAATGTAATTAAGACAAAAATGAAAACAAAAATTTCCAAAACCTTTTTAATAAGTTTATATTAATTTTTAAAGTTAATTAAAAACCCTAAAATTAAATAAAATCAAAAATAAGTAAATTTGAAAACTTTAATGGATGTAAACCTCAAATTACTTAATTAAAACTTAAAAACTATTTTTCCAAATTTTTAAAACACTTTTTTCTATTTTTTAATTACTTTCTAAAATTAAAACTAAAAATAATCATTAAAAATTAATTAATGACGTGAAAAATAAATTTTTTATACTAAAAAGTCTTAAACTAAATCTAGAATGCAGGAAAAATGAAAAATAGTAACAAACCTTAATAAATAAGCTGAAATCAGCTTATTTATAAGCTGATTGATTAAATAAGCAAAAAGTAAAAACACTTTCAGTAATAGACAAAGCAAACGTTTATCAATCAAAGACCCTAGGGCAGATGGTAAACGTGTTTGTGTGTGGGAGGAGTGGTGCAGGTTCGAGTCCTGGCCACGTCCTTTTTGAAAAAACTTTTTTTTTTATTTTCTTTTTGACAAAACACAAACCTTAGTACACAAACCAATTCCAAAACACAATTAAGACTGAAAAGTAACAAGATTATAAGCTAGAAAGAACAAAAAACGTAACCAGATGTAAAATGATGCTACAGTATGATTTTTCCCAAGAATTAGTTTCGTCCGAGAACCAAATCGTTCTCTGATGACACAAAAAACCTACTGATGAACTTGGTGACCTGGTTGGCTTAGGAAAGCTTTGCTTGATTGATTGTTTTGGAAAAAATAAGGCACCCCACAAGTCAGTTGACTTGTGGGAGTCACAAATAACACAGAAACAACAGATCCAAGTTCAAAGCACACAAGATCACACCAATATGCACAAATTTGACAAACTTTAAGGACCAAACTTGTAATTATGAATAAACAAGGGTTTAAAGTGTCAATTCTTCAATATTGGAGGACCCTTCTTGCATAATCTTCAAATCTTCAAGGGTTTTTCTTGGAAAATCTTCATTAGGGCTTGGTTCGTTGTGCGGCTTCATTTCCCGCGTTTTTGCATGTTTCTTGTGACTTTTGTCATTTTCTCAATATCCGTACCTAAAATACACAAGTAACAAACACAAGCATATATTTTGCGTTTTTGATGATATTTAATGCATTTTAAGCCCGATTTGGACGATTAGACTATGTATAAAAGCAGTCTTATCAGTGAGGGACCTTGCCTTGAGCCAAGATAAGTAGGAAATCTTCAATATCTTCAAGACGTAGGAATTGAAGATCCCCTTCACTTACACCATAAATCTTACTGTAACACCCCCAAATTTATATAACTCAGTACAGCGGAAGACTCGTTGGTGTTACGGGATAGCACATTACTCACATCATAGACAACGCATAAAAATCGCGTCGTTTAATAATAAAAGTATTTCCATTCATAAACATCAAAGTTACATCGGTCCCAAGTCATTACATTTCATACAAGGTTTTACAAAATATTTGAATGGAAAATATTGTTTAAGTGTGGGCCATGAATTCTTGTTGTCTTCCCGAGAATTACCTTCATGTACCTGAGATAAAACATGTTAAAAGAAAAGGTCAGCGATAACGCCGAGTGAATTCATAGAGTTTTAATAAACCATCAATATAATATCGGTATAAAATTATTACCGAAAATCATTTTATACAAAACCTTTGTAATAGGCCATAAAATAGCCAAAATCATTTTATACAAATCTTTATCAAAATCATAATATAGGCATTTGCCTTAAAAATCATTGTACGAGCCAATGCCGTAAAAACATCATACAATACGTCTTACGACGTTGTATAAAATCAAATATAACCGTTATATGAATATGGTTATGAAAACCAAAACACAAACATAATATCAATAGTATGACCCCGTATTGCTAGTCAGGCAATACTTCGTAATTCGGTGCGTCTAATAGTATTTCGTTAGTTTTGGATTATTATAAGCCGCATGACATTGTTACCTTACTAAACCAACAACGGGTAGCTAACCCGATACCAATTTTGCCCATCTAAAGTAGCGTGTCGTCACAAAGGTCACGCTATGGAAATCTTCTCATACATAAATTCTCTTACCAATCAATGTGGCACGACGGGGATCAACCATCAAGGCGCGAACTGGGGTGATCGTCCCCAAATAGTACTATTAAATGCATAGGCGTCTACCAACTCCAGGTAGTTCACAATTCATGCTAATGGGACTTTTTAGTGACATAACCTAACTTTAATAATCCATTTTATTTCATCTATCGGGTCCATTAATCATTTATCGGGTCATACAATCGGGTCATTCAATCATTCGGGTCCAAAATCAATAAACAAACAATCGGGACAAATTGTGTCCTATTTTATAAAAACTAACATGTTATCTCCCTCGCGGGTTTATAAAACATTTATAAAACATTTAAAAGAGTGCGAGGCTATGCACTCACGTTGATGTGGGAAGGTGGGTTATCAGCAATTCGGACGTACGGTACGCGCTTCAATCACGGAAACCTAGACAAATAATACTCGGTCTTAGACGTTTGTCCAATGACTTTATAAAAATAACAATTATGTATACATATGATGATTATATATATATGATGATCAAGTGGGTTTACATACTCTCGTTTACTCATTTTAGCGTTTACATCTTGGTAACGTTTTACTAGTCCACTAGTTTTACCGATTTTACCTATTTTAAGTCCATTAAGCCTTGTATAAGTTCTTTAACTTGTTTTTATCCCTTTTATACCTATATTATCAGTATATATACTTTTCATGTTGGGCCCAAATGGGTTAAGCCCAATAAGTTCTTTTTACAAGTTTTTATCTTATTTAGTCCAATTATTAGTCCAATATGCTTAATTAGCTCGTAAATGTCCGTATTTCTTATAGTTCGGGTTTTATCGGTTTTTACTTGTATTAGTTACCTATACATCAGTATATGCCTTTTATAAACTTTACATTAGACGGGTTTGGTCGTCTAAGTTTTATTTGGCGAAAAACGTTAATTTTACGGCGATAGCCGAAAAAGTCGTAAAAATCAAGTTTATAGTTTTTATTACTTATAAATATTATTTTACCACCATTTATATAATTTACTCATTTAATTAACTTTTTATACATTTATATAAATAAGTTTTATAAGTGAGTGGGTTTATATTTTTACATTTTATACATTATAATGTGAGTGCTTATATAATAATAATAAACATTATTTCCAAAATCTGATTTTTAACTTCATGTTCACCATTTTTACCATATCTAGAATTCTATAATGACTTAGAAGCTAATTTTTGGATGGCATGTTCTTCATAATATGTGCTACATATAACTTAGTTATAGCTACTGCCCATTTTGAGTTTAAGTTGCCTTAACAGTCCCTACAAAACTGCTTATTCAGATTACACCACCTAACTTGTTTTGATCATATCTCACTCATTATTTTGATTCCATTGCATGGCCAACTCTCACATGTGTATAACATCATCTACTTACTGTAAATAGATCAAACCATGCAATTTTATCAGTTCATCTTTTAGTTATCTACTGTTTTTATACAGCCAACTAAATAGTCAAGATTTTAGCTTCATTTCTTATGGTTTTTCACCTTTTTATCCATGATTATCAACAACAAATCCCCACATAACATTTTTATCATCATATAATCATCATAAATATATACAATAGGAAATAAAATACATGTTTACATAATCAAAATAACAAGAAGTTGAGGAGGACAATCTTTATACCACCATGATGATGTAGGTTGATCAAAACATGGATTTTTGATGGAGAAACTTGTGGATATCCATGACCATATTCAAGACCACCATGCTCCATGAACTCCTTGTGGAAAATCAGCCTCAAGACACTATGAAAACTCCTCCTTGGATGTTATAAGCACCACCAATCTATAGGGTTTCAAGAGGGCTTCAACATATATGTAAATAACATAGGATTTGTGGTTGAATTTTGATCAAGAATGGTGTTTATGGGGTGGATATGGACGGAAATAATGGGAGAGTAGAGAGGATGTTGAAGTGGTTTTGCATGTAGGAAATGAAGAAATGGTTTTAGCTAGTTGGTTTTGATGAGTTGTTAGCTTACAAAGTAAGCTTAAAGGACAAGTGTAAGTTTTAGCTAGAAACTTGACACCTAAAGTGTTGAGGCACTAGTTTGGGCCGGTTTTGGAGTGGGGTGGGACAAGTTTCCCACTTGTCTCATCCCATTTATTTACGGGTACTCCTCGATTCTAGTTTCCTCGATTTGCGTGCCCTCGGGTTGTTTTACGAAAAACGTTTTTATAAATTATGAATCAACGGCACAAAACGAATCTAATAAAAATTGTTTCATCAAAAACGGAGTTCGAAAACGTAAATACGTAATCCTAAGGTTTCCGGTTTAGTCGTAAAGGACGTTAAAATAAAATCGTAAGTCCTAATATCTTCTCGTAAATTTGTGAGTTTATGAACTAACACAAATTTAAAATTCCAAAATAATATTCACGGATAAATTTATTTTCTGAAATGTCGGACTGTCACCAAAGATGGTGTATGTAAACGTAAGCACGTAACGTTGAATCCTCCGGTTTAAACGTAGTCGACGCTACTTCAAGACGTAAATCCAAATTTCTTCCCAAAATTATGTGAGTTCATATTGTAACATTAAAATAATGTTTTTTTTTTAAATAATATTCGAGAATAAAATATCAACCATAAATTGACGGATTGTCACAGCATTTACCCCTAAACAGGATCTTTGTCCTCAAAGATCATCTTACCTTACTACTCGCTTCTTATAGAGTTAAAGCCATGTGGGTATTTCCTCCACATTCGGTCCTTTATCACAAGTACAATTCATTACAATACGCGAGTTTCATCAAACATAACTACGGGAATAAGATCAGGCTTAATGTTGACTTACTTTCTCTATCCATGATGTTCACGGGTTTCTGATGAATGCAACTTTTCGCCGATCTAAGCTCTACTAAGAATAATCAAATTCTCACTTGATAGATATTCCATCAAGTTCGATATACGAAACATAATTTACGCAGTCTTTGAAGTCCTAGGGTAGATCCAGCTTATATGCCCTTCAAACCAATCTTTTACATCATCTCAATGGTCCCATACAACGGGGACTTGTATCCCATGATTTGTCAGATCATGAATTCATTTTTCCAAGTTTAAAAATTGTGGCATAACTTCGCTACCCGTTTGGCACTTCAAGATCTACATTTCACATTCACATAACCTCTTGCCAACTATCGGCAGTCAATAATCAGATCCTAATTTCAACAATCATTTCAGATCTCGCGGGTCGGGTATTTTGTAAGGTTAGGTTCGCCATCATAGGAAACCTTAAACCTAAAAGACATGTCCAACTCACAATGGGTGTATGTCGGATGTCTTTATCTCAACTCTTGCTTACAGATGCTCTAAGATTTAGATCCTAACAAGATTTGATCTCAATCCTAATACGATGATTATCAATGGTAATATCTCCAAATGAAAACGATTATACGGTCTATTACCAAAGGTCAATCATTCAAACATAGAGCAGCGCTTATATTACTTTGTATCGTTACTTTACCTCGTCCCTTCGATTTGGGGTGGTATATAGTACTCTCATCAAGGTTCGTTCGCAATGATTTCTGAGCAATTCTCTAGAAATTCGATGCGAAGCAAGGATCTTGATATAGATGTTCGATACAGGCACACTATGTTTACATAACTCTTTTGCATTTATCATTAACGGGAATGATATTAGCAGATTTGGTCAGTCTGTCGACGATGACCCAAATCAAATCAAATTCAGATGATGACCTTTGCAATAGCTAGACGTTTACTAATGTATGAGGCGATGTCTGCCTTCATAATTGCCATCAGTACAACTTCTTCAGACAAAGATACTTTTAGTCATAAATGACATAAATAGAATACTTATACTTACAAATTCCAATATAACTATATCTCACAATCTCCATATTTATACAATCACATGTGGTCTTTAAAATATTTAACCCTATCGGCTACTCAATTCTAATGGTTCGCATTAGCCGCGAACCTCTTTTTATTATCTATATTATTCTTTTTACAAACATCGTTTATTTTTATATTGTTCGGCACTTTATTTTGCATCTTCATTATTAAGGAACATGTCCTAACTAGTTCTTTATCTTTTCTACATAATGCGTCGGTATCTATATTCACTTCTCATGATGATGTAATTATCATGTCCATAATTCATTCAGATATTCTTTCTATATTATGCGTCAGTAATTACGTTCACTTTTCTTCATATTTTTTAAGTTTCAGTTTTGTCTCATCTATCATTTTTTTTTATCAGTTTTTCTCAATCCGGCGTTTAAAGCGTCGATAATTATTACAATTAATTAAATAATAATTATTATAACTAATTATATTTTAAGTAATCAATTTTTATGAAACGTAACGTAAAAGTTTTAAATTTCTTAGTTCGACCAATTTTATAAAATGTTCAAAATAATTTGAATTTAATTAAAAAGATTTTTGTTGATTTATCGAAAATAATTATTAAGATTCGTGAATGTTTAAAAAATCTTTGTTTGTACTTCGGTCAAAGTTTTCTTAGTTGAAAAGCAAAAATTGTCGTTTCAAGTTTCAAGTTATGGTTTTAATGGGTTTTCTCAATCTTCTTAAGTTGTCTAAAAGTATACACAAACATCTACCCCTAAACAGAAGTTTAGTTAAATGGTTTGTGTATAAGGGAATAATCCCTTAAAATCCTTTGTTAAAACATTTGTCAAAATATATCCGCACTTTCTTTTTAGTAAAACCCAAAGTCTTAAAAGGGCTCTTAATTTTGAAGAGTCAATTTATATTCCATTATCTATTAATCACACGGTTAAATCATATAACGTATTAAGTCTCAAGTCTTATGTTAAATATTCGAGGCACCATTTTTAATTGTTCGGCCAATTCAGGGCAATCTATAATTAATTATTAACTCATTCTTATTCTTATAAACAAACATATAGTCCTTAATGATCATGAGCATGAAGTTATCAATTTACAGCCTACACACGTGATTCACCAAATTTATGAATGCTACATGTGCATAATCAATCCAAACAGCATCACGTGAAACTCATAACGTTCATTACAAGCACCGGATGTAATGATTGGAATAGATAATCTTCTTCGCGGATTCGAAGTTGATAATAACCATGCGGTGGATCAAATCTTAAAAACCTTGTAAATGATCGAACAAATCTTCCATTTCGAGTTATGGATATCGTTTTCGATTGTCAATTTACTCAGTCACAATAATCTATAAATATAAGGAAAGATAACACCATAGCTCTTCAGGATGACAGGCTTGGTATAATATAATCTTTCTCCGACAACTCTCTCAGTTGTACGGTAATTCCTTAAATTCAGATGGTGCCGACGTACATTGCACAAGCCACAGGTGCAGCACCGGAAATATAATCAATACCAATTTCAACTTGCCTTAATGGCGAAAGTCTAGGTAATTCACCAACAAATACCTCCTAAAGTTTCAGATAAGATAGACATCTTTTAATAAATACATATTAGGTTCCTTCTAGATTATAATATCTATAACTAGTTCACAACCATTCATGGTATACTTTTTAAGTCTAAATGCAGGATATGTTCATCCATCACGAATTATTTAGATCACTTTTGATAATCAACATCTTATCATTTAGGGAATTCTACTCGAGTTCCCATCAATTAAGACAATGTCGTCATGTTATAATCAATCAATCCATTCTACTGGCACTATCAACTTTCCAGATTCATTGCCGTCGATAAGATGTGAACTTCTCAAAAGTCTAATAATAATTCATAATCCTTCACGACTTCAAGGATATATGGAGACATAACTAACCTTAAAAGAGTAAGGTCAACGCATAATCTACACGAGAGAATTTCAAATCAGATACAGACGAAAACATTTAACGAATATAAATATATCCCATGTTTTCATTAATTTGAGTACGCATTCGAAAGCTCCTCGGATCGTTACCCAGGTCATTCAAATGAAATCAAATCATAAGAAATGATAGGAACGTCGATACATCCAGTCGGGTATCAACACTCGGTAATCAGATACATTTCCTAAGAATCTCACTACGGGAGAATTGGACAAGAAAGAATTGTCAATTGTCAAATAAGACAATTTCCACAGATGAGTAAATTCGACTCAGAAGAATAGGTGTTACAGGCACATATGTAGGTGTCCCTAACACTATGTCCCTATTTTTCACTTCTTGCAGATCTCATAAATTTTAATCTTTCACAATCTTCAAAGAAATTTAGTGTTTATTAATCAGTTTTATGGTGACTACTAATCAGCCTTGCATGGTCCATTCCAAATTGTATGTAGGCGCGCAACTATATACAATTTCAAGATCAACAATGCAATACTCAGTTCGTCAAAATTTTAACATCATGTTTATAGTAAAAACATTTTCAGGCTTAATTCTTAAATAAGAATCAAAAATAAATTTACAAAGATTTTCCTTGTTATGAAAACAATTAAGTTTTCCAAGGTATTTTATAAACAACTTCATTTCGATAACAATCACTTATAAATCTCACTTTGAATAATCCTTATAGTGATGAAAATTAAATTTTCTCAAAGGATACCGTTTTAACTTTATAAAAACAATGTGTGATCTGCAGAAAAGTGATGAAAAGTTGTTCACCAAGAACTAACTATAATGTAATAGGAAATGAGCTTAGACAAATAATCATGAGGTTCATGATCTTGATGGCACTCAAGAAGAATAATTTACAACGTAACTCAAATCAAGATGAGTACTTGCTCAATGGTTGCATCACTAATGTGAACATTAGGACGAAGCAAGAAAAGATACTTATCATCGATACATGTAGAATTTAGAAATCAAAGGTAGTCTTTTTCATTAATCACAAACAAGTCAAATTGTACCGTAACACATTATGTGTCACTGTGTCATACAATTCTTAGAACTCATCCTACCAACTGATATCTCAGTTAAGTTAGGGATTTTTAAAAGATACCACAGTGAATACTAATCTACAAGAGTTATGGGGGTTCCACCTGTCCCGGAAGATCCATAGGTCCCAATTTAGAAGAAGATTTCTTCACTTTATTTCTTGGACACTGGGCATCCTCATCATTGGACAATGGCCTAGTAACAATCCTTAACACGAACCTACAATCATTTAAAACCTTATAATTCAATCACGTAATTTAACGACTTCCTCTTAACAGTCTCATATTCCATACAGGTTAAATTTTACTTCATTCAAGTTTCAACCAACTTATACTCAATTCGATATCCTACCTCATTATCCAATACTTACAACCTTATTCTTCGGCCTTGTAAAGGCAATACAATCTCAATATGAATCAACACTTAATTTCCAATCCTATTAGCTCTTACAACAACCATTATCAAATAAGTCACTGGTATGAAATGACTTGATCATTCAACTAGACTTCTCGGAAAGGTACTAGTGCCATGAGGCTTTTGGGTAATGGTTCCAATGACAGCCTCAAGTGCAACATTCACCCTTTCGATTTCAATTTAAGAATTGGATGACAACGAATCAGATGACATCTTTCTAGGTGGTAACGTTTTGTCAAACTCCACTCTATAAGGAAAGATCGTCATGACATCGATATCAGATTTAATCTCGCAAATTCTTTTTCAATATCACAATCAACTAATATCTACATTTCTATGAATATCAACCATTTGTTGGGATCATAAATATCCACAACTTGGTTTAGATTTAGGATAGCTAGAATTCCTACGAGAATAGCTTTGATTAATTTACTAGGGGAATTTAGGGTTACTTGTGACAATCTACGTCATATAAATACCTCGTATAAATATCAAAATAATCATCAAACAATCATGTAATAAAATTACATCATATATATATATAATCTAAGTTATATATATATTAAAATAACACTTCTCAGTCTGGCCTTGTCGGTAACTCGAGAATTCTTCGGCACCGTTATAGTCAAAAGATTTTTAGACATTTTTAGAAAAATGTTTATAGTTAAAAGATTTTGAAATGTTTTATTCAAAACCTTGGTTTTAAAAATCATTCGTTCTCTATAACGAGAGCTCTGATACCAAACTGTAACACCCCCAAATTTATACAACTCAGTACAGCGGAAGACTCGTTGGTGTCACGGGATAGCACATTACTCACATCATAGACAACGCATAAAAATCGCGTCGTTTAATAATAAAAGTATTTCCATTCATAAACATCAAAGTTACATCGGTCCCAAGTCATTACATTTCATACAAGGTTTTACAAAATATTTGAATGGAAAATATTGTTTAAGTGCGGGCCATGAATTCTTGTTGTCTTCCCGAGAATTACCTTCAAGTACCCGAGATAAAACATGTTAAAAGAAAAGGTCAGCGATAACGCCGAGTGAATTCATAGAGTTTTAATAAACCATCAATATAATATCGGTATAAAATTATTACCGAAAATCATTTTATACAAAACCTTTGTAATAGGCCATAAAATAGCCAAAATCATTTTATACAAATCTTTATCAAAATCATAATATAGGCATTTGCCTTAAAAATCATTGTACGAGCCAATGCCGTAAAAACATCATACAATACGTCTTATGACGTTGTATAAAATCAAATATAACCGTTATATGAATATGGTTATGAAAACCAAAACACAAACATAATATCAATAGTATGACCCCGTATTGCTAGTCAGGCAATACTTCGTAATTCGGTGCGTCTAATAGTATTTCGTTAGTTTTGGATTATTATAAGCCGCATGACATTGTTACCTTACTAAACCAACAACGGGTAGCTAACCCGATACCAATTTTGCCCATCTAAAGTAGCGTGTCGTCACAAAGGTCACGCTATGGAAATCTTCTAATACATAAATTCGCTTACCAATCAATGTGGCACGACGGGGATCAACCGTCAAGGCGCGAACTGGGGTGATCGTCCCCAAATAGTACTATTAAATGCATAAGCGTCTACCAACTCCAGGTAGTTCACAATTCATGCTAATGTGACTTTTTAGTGACATAACCTAACTTTAATAATCCATTTTATTTCATCTATCGGGTCCATTAATCATTTATCGGGTCATACAATCGGGTCATTCAATCATTCGGGTCCAAAATCAATAAACAAACAATCGGGACAAATTGTGTCCTATTTTATAAAAACTAACATGTTATCTCCCTCGCGGGTTTATAAAACATTTATAAAACATTTAAAAGAGTGCGAGGCTATGAACTCACGTTGATGTGGGAAGGCGGGTTATTAGCAATTCGGACGTACGGTACGCGCTTCAATCACGGAAACCTAGACAAATAATACTCGGTCTTAGACGTTTGTCCAATGACTTTATAAAAATAACAATTATGTATACATATGATGATTATATATATATGATGATCAAGTGGGTTTACATACTCTCGTTTACTCATTTTAGCGTTTACATCTTGGTAACGTCTTACTAGTCCACTAGTTTTACCGATTTTACCTATTTTAAGTCCATTAAGCCTTGTATAAGTTCTTTAACTTGTTTTTATCCCTTTTATACCTATATTATCAGTATATATACTTTTCATGTTGGGCCCAAATGGGTTAAGCCCAATAAGTTCTTTTTACAAGTTTTTATCTTATTTAGTCCAATTATTAGTCCAATATGCTTAATTAGCTCGTAAATGTCCGTATTTCTTATAGTTCGGGTTTTATCGGTTTTTACTTGTATTAGTTACCTATACATCAGTATATGACTTTTATAAACTTTACATTAGACGGGTTTGGTCGTCTAAGTTTTATTTGGCGAAAAACGTTAATTTTACGGCGATAGCCGAAAAAGTCGTAAAAATCAAGTTTATAGTTTTTATTACTTATAAATATTATTTTACCACCATTTATATAATTTACTCATTTAATTAACTTTTTATACATTTATATAAATAAGTTTTATAAGTGAGTGGGTTTATATTTTTACATTTTATACATTATAATGTGAGTGCTTATATAATAATAATAAACATTATTTCCAAAATCTGATTTTTAACTTCATGTTCACCATTTTTACCATATCTAGAGTTATATAATGACTTAGAAGCTAATTTTTGGATGGCATGTTCTTCATAATATGTGCTACATATAACTTAGGTATAGCTACTGCCCATTTTGAGTTTAAGTTGCCTTAACAGTCCCTACAAAACTGCTTATTCAGATTACACCACCTAACTTGTTTTGATCATATCTCACTCATTATTTTGATTCCATTGCATGGCCAACTCTCACATGTGTATAACATCATCTACTTACTGTAAATAGATCAAACCATGCAATTTTATCAGTTCATCTTTTAGTTATCTACTGTTTTTATACAGCCAACTAAATAGTCAAGATTTTAGCTTCATTTCTTATGGTTTTTCACCTTTTTATCCATGATTATCAACAACAAATCCCCACATAACATTTTTATCATCATATAATCATCATAAATGTATACAATAGGAAATAAAATACATGTTTACATAATCAAAATAACAAGAAGTTGAGGAGGACAATCTTTATACCACCATGATGATGTAGGTTGATCAAAACATGGATTTTTGATGGAGAAACTTGTGGATATCCATGACCATCTTCAAGACCACCATGATCCATGAACTCCTTGTGGAAAATCAGCCTCAAGACACTATGAAAACTCCTCCTTGGATGTTATAAGCACCACCAATCTATAGGGTTTCAAGAGGGCTTCAACATATATGTAAATAACATAGGATTTGTGGTTGAATTTTGATCAAGAATGGTGTTTATGGGGTGGATATGGACGGAAATAATGGGAGAGTAGAGAGGATGTTGAAGTGGTTTTGCATGTAGGAAACGAAGAAATGGTTTTAGCTAGTTGGTTTTGATGAGTTGTTAGCTTACAAAGTAAGCTTAAAGGACAAGTGTAAGTTTTAGCTAGAAACTTGACACCTAAAGTGTTGAGGCACTAGTTTGGGCCGGTTTTGGAGTGGGGTGGCACAAGTGTCCCACTTGTCTCATCCCATTTATTTACGGGTACTCCTCGATTCTAGTTTCCTCGATTTGCGTGCCCTCGGGTCGTTTTACGAAAAACGTTTTTATAAATTATGAATCAACGGCACAAAACGAATCTAATAAAAATTGTTTCATCAAAAACGGAGTTCGAAAACGTAAATACGTAATCCTAAGGTTTCCGGTTTAGTCGTAAAGGACGTTAAAAAAAAATCGTAAGTCCTAATCTCTTCTCGTAAATTTGTGAGTTTATGAACTAACACAAATTTAAAATTCCAAAATAATATTCACGGATAAATTTATTTTCTGAAATGTCAGACTGTCACCAAAGACGGTGTATGTAAACGTAAGCACGTAACGTTGAATCCTCCGGTTTAAACGTAGTCGACGCTACTCCAAGACGTAAATCCAAATTTCTTCCCAAAAATATGTGAGTTCATATTGTAACATTAAAATAATGTTTTTTTTTTAAATAATATTCGAGAATAAAATATCAACCATAAATTGACGGATTGTCACACTTACCGTCATCTCGTTTGAATCTGATCTGTTGCAAGTAAGAACACCCGAATATATGTAGAAAAGTAACTCCCTGTATGGTTGTGATTCGACGGTTTGAAGTTATGAGTGTACCTGATTTCTCATGATTAAAGAAGTTGTAAGCCAACCTCTTCTTGCCCTGCCAATGTGAGATACCTAATTCCACATATGGATTGTATGCCTTGACAAGCTTTTTGCTCCATAGGTTTGGAACCTTATCTTCAATCCAAGGAACATTCTCCAAGTTTACTGGCTTGCCCATGGTTAATGATATAGCATACTTGTTCGCGTCATTTTCTAAGTAATCAAGGTCACGGTTGACAAAGTACTGCATCGGAAGGTGCTTGGCTGCAGCAATGACAAAAGCTGTTAATGGAAGAAGTATTGGAGATTGTTCACCTAACGCTGTTGATTTCATTTCTTTCATGAGCTCATTGAAGTGATATTGTCCCTCATCTTTGGCAATCTTCATTGAATCCTAAAAGTTTTTATCTTTAAGCGTCGTTTGAAGTTCATTTGGATCCATGGTAGGTACTCCATATCTGTCCATTAGGAATCCCGAGAATCGTTTAGATTATTGAGAAATTGTGTAAGATCCTGCTTTTCTTGGTCAGAGATTGTACGCGTAGTTGCTGCATGTGTAAGCCATGGCTGCTCTAGAACATTCTCGTCATCATTTAATGTGTCAGGAAACTCAGGATCTGGTTGATTTAAGTCTTCAATATCCATATCGGTGTAATGCTGAACAGTTGTTGGTGGTGGAAAATGATGTACCACAAACGGTATCAGTTCGTCTTCTTGCATAGGTTCTATAGGTACTGTTGGTGAAACAATAGTAGGAACCGGTTCAAAGGACATACCTGTGTTTGTGTCTGTGTGATGCTGAACAGGTATTGGAGGTGGAGAGTGATGTTCCACAGAGGGTATCGGTTCGTCTTCAAGCATGGGTTCGTCTTCGTGCACTGTTTCTATAGGTTCTACTGGTGAAAAATTAGTAAGAACCGGTTCATTGGACTTACCTGTGTCCTTAGATGAAGATTCTCTGGAGATAAATTTGCCATGGAAATTCTTTGTACGGTTTTCTCTATTGCCATCATCACCAGTTAGTGATATGCATGGTGAATCCTCCTTGTTACTGTCAATTGTTTCATCATCCCGGTCATCATCTTTGTTTTCACTCTCCTTTGTTCTTTATCACCAACCATTTCTTTAGTACCCGGCATCACTTTCTTCTTCATCCTCATCACCTTTTTCAGATTCCTCATCATCTTCACCTTTTTCTGATTCTTCTGATTCTTCGCCATTCTTACCCGAATCCTCACCTTTGCCATCATCACCATCCCCTTCTCCCTTACCATTACCATTCCCATTACTGTCATCATCATCATCATATTCATTTCCATCACTATCCTCATCCTCGTCCTCCCCGTCATCCTCATCCTCGTCATCATCCTCTTCCTCTTCCTCCTCCTCATCCTCTTCCTCATCTTCATCATTGACATCCTCATCCTCATTTTCAGGCTCCTTACGTTTCTTTTTCTTTGAGGATTGAGGAACTTCAGTGTCTTCCAATGGTGATGTGTTAGAAGCTTCCAATATTTCTTTAGCAAGAGCTCTCTGCAGCTTGTGTTGAGCCTTTGTTTTTGGTAACTCAATCGTGGTTAATCGAGTCTCCAAATTCTTCATTAACTCAAGGTTGGCAAGGCCTTTTGTTAGTAATGCTGGAAGCTCTTGATGAACACATTACTTCACTTTACTTTGAATGATGTTAGTCATAGTGTCATTAACGGAGTCGATGAAGGCAATGTTTTCTTTGTCACGTTCTTCCTTTTCGGCAATGAACTCCTCATGCTGCTTTGTAAGTCTTAAGACACTGGCGTATGTATCTTGAAGTTTGGAATTAATACTTGAATTTTGTCAATTCTTTTTATGTCTATTTTTCGTTCCTCGACTCACTCGAATTGAAATCCAATTTAAACGTAGAGATTAATTGTTTTTGGTTAATAATACTTTATTGGTAATCTATGTATATTTAAGCTAAAAATGGGAAAAATATGTAGGCTAAGGACTATATAAAAATAAAAGCGCAATTAATTCACGTAAATATTATTCTAAAATGCAATGTAAAATTAAACTACAAATATAGATCTAGATGCAACAAAAATAAACTATAATTAAAAATAAATCTAAATGAGAAATTAATTTAAATGCAAGCACGTAATAGCAAATAAAAGTGACGAAAAAATGAAATCACAAAGATAAACTTAAAAATTAAGCATAAAGCTTCAACCTTTTAAGCTTACTAATCTTTTTAGACGATAAAGCTACAAGCTTTATGTACTAATAAGCTTAATAATCACAAAAAGGTGTAAACTTTTTACTAATAATGAGCTTATCTAAATGAAATCTACTTTTAAAAACTTTTAAACTATTTTTTTAAACACAAATAATAATAACTAAAACTAATTAAACCGATTTTTATAAAAAAAAGTATAACTTTTATTAAAAACAATTTAAACTAAAACTATCTAATTAAATAAAACTAAAGCGATTAAACTAGAAAAATAAAAAGGAGAGCTTTAGTACCCGTAGTCCGTAAAAAACGCTCCAAACAAACAACATCAACAACATAAAAAAATGGCCCGTTAAGTACACGGCCTCCCAATACCAAAACTATCAAAAGCGTAACCCGGCCCGTAAAGTACACGACCAATCAAATTAATCTCTAACCAAACTAATCAACCATATCAACTTGAACCAAATTAATCAACTATAAGCTCTTCTTCGAAAATGATAGATCGATACGCCGAGATCAAAGAAAACATAAAAGGTTAGAATAATAAGCAATAATTATTAAATGATAAAGATATTTAATTAAAACTTATAGATCTAAAATATTCTTTATGTTTTATAAAATTATTTTAAATTTTAAAGCTAAAAATTATAGATCTACTTAATCTATTTAAAAACCTAATAGATCTAACTATTTTTTTAAGGTTTTATAAAAATACTTTAAATTTTAAACTCTAAACTTATAGATCTAAACTTTTTAATATACAAAACTAATAGAACTAACTATTTTTTGGTTTTTTTTTGAAAATATTTTTAATTTTTAAAACTTAAATCTAATAGATCTAGAAAACTAATTAATAAAAACTAAAAGTGCTTAAATAAAAAGCTAGCTTATAAATAAGTCGTAAGCCTAAGCTTAGGACTTATGAGATTTAAAAAGCTAAGAAGCTAATTAAATGATTACTCCACAAATAAGCTAGATCTACTAAAAGGCAACAATAAGTTTGAAATAAAATTAATTATTCCAAACTTTATATAAATCTAATCTTATTTGGAAAAAGTTATAAAAACTTATCCCAAAATAATAAGAAAGATTATTAAGAATAGTAAAAAGAAAGGAAGAATGAGAATAAGCTAAAGAGATGAAGCTAAAAGTTTATTTTATTAATTAAGAAAAAGCTTGAAAAGCTTGTACAAAACTTGAAAGGAAAAATATAAATTTAACTTGTAAAAACTATATAATGAAAAAAAACTTGTGTAAATAAAGGGAGAGGGGGGGCTTTATATAGGCAGCCAACATTGGGGGTATTATAGTAATTTCACTATATAATTTTTGCTTCAAAGTTAAGCAAGTGGCTAGCTGTCCTCCTTTTTTCATTGTTTTCTCCGACTGCTTCTAGAACATGGGATCTTGTGCATATCATTGGCTGACACACGCCTGTGCAACTTTGTTTTCATCGAATTTGCCACGTGGCAGTCCCTGATTGGCTAGCCGCCACTGGCACACTGCCACCTCGTACAGCCACAGCCACCTCGTAATGACGTGGCGGCGCCGCCGCCACGTGTCATGCTCCTATTGGCCAGCCACCAGCCGCCACTGCCACATGGTACCTGCACATGAACAGTGAATTTTCAGTGCCACGTGGCGCGCTGCCATTGGCCAGCCGCCGCCAAGTGGTGCTGACGTCATTGCTGACGTCAGCCGGTTTAGACCGAGTTGAACCGGTCTGAACCGGGTCTGGACCGGTCCGGTCTGGTTCGGATTCGGGTCTGGACCGGGTCTGGTTCTGGTCTGGCTCGGACCGGTCTGAACCGGTTGCCACGTGGACCACACAGAGAGTGCCACGTGGCACTAAGGATAAATACTCAGCCAAATGCCAGAGCCAGGAATCGAACCCTGGTCTTTTCAGCCAAGCTGAAGGACGCATCCACTGGGGCATGCATACCTTCAGTTATATATATGCAAAACATTTTTTATAACCCCTTTGTGGGTCAGTTGACTGACCATTTGACTCTTTGACCAACTTGACTTTATTAATATTAATAATAATAATTATAATAATAATACTAATAATAATACAAATAAATATTACGAAAATAATTTTAAAATATATAAAAAACTTTATTATTTATTTTCGGAAAATATTTAATATATATTATTAATTTATTAAAAACTATTTATTTAATTAAAAACTAATTAATTTTATTTAAAAACTAATTAAACTTAAAAAAATTCATAGAAAACAAACCATAAAGAGTTATGACGCGAGGTCGGGACCGTTGGTTTCGTAATTTTGTGCTCTTCAATGTGGTTTATTAGTGGATGACTTTGGAGATTGGCAAAAATGGTCTTTGTTGGAAAATCTTCATCAAATCTTCATTTTTAGTCCTTCAAACTTCATTCTTTTGGCACTTTTTGGTCCTTTGACTTTATCTTTGACTTTTCTTCGATAAATGACCATGAAATCCCGTGTTTTCTTTCCTTTTGATCTTTTGTACCTATTTCACACAAAAACACAAAACCACGCGTAATTCCGAATTTTACGATATTAAACACATGATTAGGTCTTGTTTTTCCTTGATTTTAGTGGCAAAAGGATAAGTGTTTACACACTTATTAAATCCCCTACACTTGACCATTGCAATGACCCCATGCAATGCATAGTTTTAAAGCATAAAATTACATTTTTCTCATAATTAACCATTTTGGCCTTTATTAAGATATACCATTACTACTACGATAAAGATAAAAACTTAAAAGGAAACAAAAGTTATAATAACTTGGCAATTATTTGATGGAAGAAACTTGCAAAGAAATCTAAGACTTAGCTTAGGGCTTTGGTGTCATGAATATTAATCACCCTCAAGTTTCGCGTTCCCCAAACCAAGCTTAAAAATGAGATCATTGTCTACCATAAGTTCTTAGGTTAAAACCACTTATATAAGACAATTGTGTAATATTCTTTCTCCAATTCCTACATTGTATCTCTAGATTTTATGGATTGTCATTCACCCGTAGGCTCATTTGACTTATTTGATAATTATTAGTCCAAAATGAAGGCAAAACGGTGTAAACCCGACACTCAAAACCTAACCTCGTCCTCAAAAACGTTGTTACTAAAGTAAGCCCACATCAAGGATGATTTAACACGATTTGGGGAATAAATTCCCGGACTCAAAATTTGGCCAATAGTACTACTTATTAATTATTCCTCCAAAGTCATGTTGACTTTAAGTGGAGTTTAGCAAGTTCACATCATATACCCTTAGGCTCTTTAAAATGTAAAAATGCTCCTCATCTATTGTCCACACCCTAAGGCTCCTTGAACATAAACGAGGGAATTGATTTTTGATCAATTTTTATTCAACACTTATCATGCCATACACCCTAAGGCTCTAATGACAAGGTTCGTGCTACATGCCCCACACCCTAAGGCTCCTTGAGGTCATGTTTTAATCTTATTCTTTCTTTATTTATGATATATATAGTAGGCCAAATTCCGCGGTCCCATGGTCTGAATACCTCCTATTTAGTGGTTATGAGCCACCTTAGTCGGAAGTCCACAACGCTGGCACCCTCAATGTGTTCATGCTTTAATTACAAGGAGATAAAAGATTTGGCTAAGAGTTAAGATATCGAATCTACACCGCAAAAATCCTTATTTATTAAGCAATTAAATATACAAGCGGGAAGAAAGAGCCACGAAAACTCATATAAATAAGAGTTAACCCTTAAACTTATTATCAACTCTATCATCTCTCGTTCTCCACAATTTAAAATCTCAAGGAATGAGACTCGTGGATGCTTAGCCTAATAAACCAATTAAGGTCCATATCGTTAAGGATACTAGCTAGAGTAAACTTGGATAAGGAAACTCGGGTTGAGTCAAAATATTCACGACGGGCCTAATATATCAAAGATATCTAAACTTGTTAAAACCATTTTATTCATTTATTTATACTTTTTGACTTTATTCTTGAAATGGAATATATACATATGGTGTGATGACAAAAGGAAATAAAAGAAAATAAGTGGAAAATACTACTAGGCCAAAATAGATCAAAAACATTGAAAATTTTTGAATTTTCCGGTTAAATGAGGTCAAATTCATGGAAAAGCCCACTAAAATTCGATAGAAGTCCCCCCTAAACTAAATATAAACATTGTCCTCAATGTTTAAGCATGTGGGAGAATAAACTCCCCTACACTTTAGATATTGAGTAGGTTGTTTAAATCGAGTTAAGGAAGAGACAACTAAAGTGATTACATTTATTAATCTTATTTATATACATTGAATCACAAGAGTTTTGAGAGAACCGGGTACACGGGAAACACGGGATCACGGGTCGCGTCAAAAACACCAAAGGTGGATCATTAAAGCACATGTCCATGCATAACATCACAACACACAAACAACCTACTTGGCTCCCCCTACACTTATTGGTGGAAATGGGTGAAGGCAAAAAAAGGGTGGAAAGGATGGAAAAGGTAAAAAAAAATCTAACCTATTTATACGATGCTTGATTTATTTATCACGAGTCTCTAGCTCGACTCGATTTCCCGAATGTCATCATTCAAATGGGAAAATCATGGAAAAACCGAGATTTCCAAGGGAGGAAAATCTCTCCATGATAGAGGGTTAAACAAAGTCATACAAGGCATACCCCATGAAAATCCACCCGGGTCAAACACATAAATTCCATCACAAAAGGAAATAAACCCCGAGGTTGTAAAATCACGCAAGTCAAAGAAGAGTAGGGTATCCTTAGGCAAAAGTCTCTTACTAGGGAAGGTGTTATAGAGATATGGCAATGAAAGCACTAAAGTCTCTATTCCGGGATCAAACACCGATTCCTTAACGGGAAATAGCAAGAGGTGTTGACATTTAAGCTCAAAATGTCATTTTGGTCCAAAGTGGGGGAGTCATCCTCTTCCAAACTCGATGTGAGAACATAAGTATCATCGGAGTCATAAGAAAACTCATCCTCGTGAGGAAAATAGGAGTTTAGAAAGTTATCTAAATCCTCCTCAAATGGAATATCCTCTAAAATAGGGGCAACCTCTAAAGGTAGAGGATCCTTTTCAATAGTCGTAACCCCCAATTTAGGAATATAAGAGTCAAAGGGAGACTCAAGAATGGGAGAATCACTCATGATAGGATCATTAGCCTCACTAGGTGTTTCGTCAAAACCCAAAGAAATGAGATCACTTAAAGAAGTGTCGTCACTAACATTAGCTTCTTCATTTTCTTCAAAAAGTGGATTATCATTTGACATTTCAAAAAGTGGGTTTGAATGTACCACAAAATCATTAATGTTAAACTTTTTAGTTTCAAACAGATTGATAAAACTTTCTTCGTTATCAAAATTAAGCACATCAATCATATTGACCGATTCTTTTTCATTTGATTTATTCACCATTTCCCCATTTTAAACACTTGTTGATCATTCCCAACCCTAATTATTAATTCCCCTTCGGCAACATCAACTAAGGCTTTTCCGGTTTTAAAGAACGGTCTACCAAGTATTAACGGAATACGAGGATCCATCTCATAGTCGACTACAACAAAGTCCACGAGAAAAGTGAATGTACCAACTCGAACAAAAACATCTTCGACAATACCAACGGGGTATGCGAGAGTTCTATTAGCTAACTCGAGAGTCATGCGAGTCGGTACGAGGTCGGGTAATGATAATCGTTTCCATACCAAGAGTGGCATAAGATTGATGCTAGCGCCGAGATCCGCTAAAGCCATACAATCATCAATTTGAGGAAACGAGAAAGGTAACACGAATCGTCCGGGATCTCCTAGCTTTTCGGGAAGCTCTTTGAGAAGAATCGCGGAACAATTCTCATTTAAACAGGTGTTAAAGAGCTCAACCATTTTTTCTTTCTTATTAAGCAAATCTTTAAACATTTTGACAAATTTTGGCATTTGAGCAAGTGCTTCAATAAGACTAATGTTAACATTGACGTTGGAAATCATTTTCAAAAAGTTAGAAACATGAACGTCATCTTTGGTGAGCACTTTAGCCTTGTCTAACCTAGAGGGATAAGGAATATTAGGCTTAGACTTTGAAGGTTGAGAAGGATAAGGACTCGCTTCTTGAACAACCGTAGGGATAGGTTTTTTCGGCAATGGAGAACTAGTACTAGGAGTGGTAGTGGGAGTGATCACCAGAGGGGGAGTAGGATTACTCATTATGACCTCTGGGCCTTGTCTCTCCTTTATGGGCGAAGAGATGGAAGGTCCCACTAAAGTGGCTCCACTTCGAGTATTGATAGCACTCACATTAGCACGAGGGTTAATCTCGGTATTGGATGGTAAGGCTCCTTGGGGTCTAAGGGCTTGAGTCATTGTTAAAAATCTCTTATCGTTGGACTCTTGCATTTGTCTAGTAGATTCTTGCATTACTTTCATGATTTTCTCATGTTCGGTCAATTTTTGTAGAACCAAGTCCATTTGAGGATTTTTCATGTTCATTTGATTAAACCCTTGATTAGGAAAACCTTTGTTTTGATATTGAGATTGAAAACCGTTGTTATTATAAAAACCTTGGTTATTATTTTGAAAACCTTGATTTTGACCATTAAAATTTCCTTGATTTGCATTCCCTTGAAAATTACCCATTTGAGGACCTTGGTTCCTATTTTGGTATTGGGTATTTTGGGCAGGTGGGGGTGGTCTTTGTGGAGCTACAAAACCCGGGGGAGCCAAATAATTAGTACTCTTGTAAGACAAATGGTTAACATCAACATTTTGTTTGAATTGAACCCTCTCATTAGCATTGGTATTATAAGCACACACTTGTTGTTGTTGATTGTAAACCTTGTCACAATTAAAATATGAATGTGGTCCACCACAAGTCCCACACGTTTCAAAAGTTTCTTTCATGGCATTAACTTGACCTTTTATGGCTTGGGTTTGTAAAGCAATTGTTTCAACAAGCGAAGTGAGTTTATCGATTCTCTTGTCACTCTCACTAGAACTAGCACTTGCCGTAGTGACCCTAACACTTTTGGTTTGTACTTTAGCGTTGTTTTCAATTATGAACCAAGCCTCGTTCATGGTCTTCACAAGAATATTGCCCCCCGCGGCACTATTAAGTGAGTCTTGGTCATTTTGAGTTAAACCATTGTAAAACGTATTAATTTGATGCACTTTAGTGAAACCGTGTTGTGGACATTTTCTCAAAAGCTCCTTAAATCGACCCTAATACTCACTAAAAGTTTCCCCATATTTTTGTTCAAAGGTAATGATTTCATTCCATAAAGAGGTGGTCCGTGATGGTGGAAAAAAGTAGTTAATGAACTTGGTCTCTAAGTCGATCCATGTAGTGATACTTTGGGGTGGTTCCTTATCAAGCCAAATCCGGGCTTTTCCCTCGAGGGAAAAAGGGAAGAGTTGTAAACGAATGGCCTCTTGTGGCACCCCATTGTATTTTACCGTATTAGTCAAATGGATAAATCTCTTAATATGATCATGGGGGTCATCTTGGGAACGACCCAAAAATGGTGTAGCGGAAACCATTTGAATAAAATCCGATTTGAGTTCAAAATTATTTGCTTCAATTGCGGGGACAACGATAGCGTCATCGTTTCCCTCAACGTGTGATTGCAAAATCTCGAGCATAGGTCTGTTATCCGTTTCCATCGTATTGTCGAAAGCTCGATTCTCGGGATCGGCTTGAATGACGGTCTTTTTGTTTTTCTTCTTCTTCTTTTTGGAAGAATTAGAAATTTTTGGTACACCACTTGGTATGTGTGCACGCGCGCGAGTGCGCATACAACTAAACACAAGGAATGAGGTAGGTGACCTCGGTCGACTTTGAGAGGAAAAGGATTTTCCCTCTCGAGGTGCAATATGAAAAAGCTACAAAAATATATACTTAATACTAATTGAGTTGGCAAACCAATAATCGGTCGTCCCTCTCAATATACGCACAAGCAAGCGGGGAAATGAGGTGGCACAAAGCACTTAAAAACCTTTTTCCTTAGACGGCCTTTTATAGCGCGTCGCCTTATACCCACCTTATAGTTTGTATATGTCGAGTTCAAACGTCTTACTAGTATTTATCTATTTTGCATTTTTATTTCGTTTAGGATTCGAATACAATAGTTAGGTGATGAAATCGCAACTAAGGCTTATTTGAAAAGTAGGTAACTTTATTATGCTATGTAATATAATATAATAAATGAAAAATCTTTTTGTATTTTTTTAGGAAAAATATATATTCACAAGAAAAATCGAAAGAAATCGAAATAAGAAAAATAAAAATAATACGTAATATTTTTGGTGTAATACTTTTAGGAAAAAGTATTACTTTTGGATTTTTTTAATTTTTTTGGTGCAAATCTTAGGAAAGAAGTTGCTTTTGTGATTTTTTATTTTTTTGTATTTTTAAGTTTTTGATTTTTTTTTGTATTTTTGATTTTGTGCAAGAGAGTTAACGTTCAAAAAGAACGGAACCCAAAATCCAAACGTCTCACCAAATCGTCAATCGTAACGAGCGAAGCGGCAGCGGCGCCATTTTAATACTTGAATTTTGTCAATTCTTTTTATGTCTATTTTTCGTTCCTCGACTCACTCGAATTGAGATCCAGTTTTAACATAGAGATTAATTGTTTTTGGTTAATAATACTTTATTGGTAATCTATGTCTATTTAAGCTAAAAATGGGAAAAATATGTAGGCTAAGGACTATATAAAAATAAAAGTGCAATTAATTCACGTAAATATTACTCTAAAATGCAATGTAAAATTAAACTACAAATATAGATCTAGATGCAACAAAAATAAACTATAATTAAAAATAAATCTAAATGAGAAATTAATCTAAATGCAAGCACGTAATAGCAAATAAAAGTGACGAAAAAATGAAATCACAAAGATAAACTTAAAAATTAAGCATAAAGCTTCAACCTTTTAAGCTTACTAATCTTTTTAGACGATAAAGCTACAAGCTTTATGTACTAATAAGCTTAATAATCACAAAAAGGTGTAAACATTTTACTAATAATGAGCTTATCTAAATGAAATCTACTTTTAAAAACTTTTAAACTATTTTTTTAAACACAAATAATAATAACTAAAACTAATTAAACCGATTTTTATAAAAAAAAGTATAACTTTTATTAAAAACAATTTAAACTAAAACTATCTAATTAAATAATACTAAAGCGATTAAACTAGAAAAATAAATAGGAGAGCTTTAGTACCCGTAGTCCGTAGAAAAACGCTCTAAACAAACAACATCAACAACATCAATAAAATACGGCCCGTTAAGTACACGGCCTCCCAATACCAAAACTATCAAAAGCGTAACCCGGCCCGTAAAGTACACGGCCAACCAAATTAATCTCTAACCAAACTAATCAACCATATCAACTTGAACCAAATTAATCAACTATAAGCTCTTCTTCGAAAATGATAGATCGATACGCCGAGATTAAAGAAAACATAAAAGGTTAGAATAATAAGCAATAATTATTAAATGATAAAGTTATTTAAATAAAACTTATAGATCTAAACTATTTTTTATGTTTTATAAAAGTATTTTAAATTTTAAAGCTAAAAATTATAGATCTACTTAATCTATTTAAAAACCTAATAGATCTAACTATTTTTTTAAGGTTTTATAAAATAATTTAAATTTTAAACTCTAAACTTATAGATCTAAACTTTTTAATATAAAAAAACTAATAGATCTAACTATTTTTTTTGGTTTATTTTTGAAAATATTTTTAATTTTTAAAACTTAAATCTAATAGATCTAGAAAACTAATTAATAAAAACTAAAAGTGCTTAAATAAAAAGCTAGCTTATAAATAAGTCGTAAGCCTAAGCTTAGGACTTAGAGATTTAAAAAGCTAAAAAGCTAATTAAATGATTACTCCACAAATAAGCTAGATCTACTAAAAGGCAACAATAAGTTTGAAATAAAATTACTTATTCCAAACTTTATATAAATCTAATCTTATTTGGAAAAAGTTATAAAAAATTATCCCAAAATAATAAGAAAGATTATTAAGAAAAGTAAAAAGAAAGGAAGAATGAGAATAAGCTAAAATAGATTAA